>VXBS01001140.1:679814-835098 GCA_013400255.1 Sitta europaea | reverse complement strand
CCTCTGCTTTAACCCCTGTGTTCAGTTCTCCTGGGAGCCTCTGCTTTAACCCCTGTGTTCAGTTCTCCTGGGAGCCTCTGCTTTAACCCCTGTGTTCTCAGAGGCGGATCCTTGTCCTCAGTGGCCACACCAGTGCCAATATTCAAACCTGAGCACCTATTGGTTTGACCACTGAATTCAGAAAAAAACTCACTTCCGATTCAAACCACCACACTACAATATTTTAATACTACAAAGTTTTACCATACTTTTCTACTCACATGAGGTAACAAAGCCAAGAGAATGGCCAAATTTTAGGTGAAAAAGAGTGAAAATACTTGCAGCTTGTCATAGATCTTGGCAAAACTGTCTTTTAATGAACAAAATAATATGAATAGGGGAATGTATGAAATTTTGTAATCATATTAAATATTAAATCATATTAAATATTAAATATAATGATAAACCTAGCAATCTGACATAAAGGAAGTGATGCAAAAAAGCCTATACAACAAGTTGTGATCCAGCTTTAGAGACCAAACTTTCTACTATCTCTTTATATCTTTCTTCCTTCTTGAGGACACCAGCCACAGTTGCATGGTAGATGACTAAGTCAATAGAGAGAAAAACCTAGCATTATCATATTTCATCAAGTTAGTAATGAAATTCCATTTGTGATGGAAGGCTCTGAATATCTCAAAAAAATTTTATATTGCTTTTTATGAGTGTACTCCTAATTTCATATGCAACAGAATCATCTCTGCTAGTGAAAAAGTGGGACCTTAAAATGAAGAGTGAAAAAAAAATTATTGTAAAATTACATAACTCCATAAATTTTATCCCTTTGGAGTATCCCAATTCAAAAGGGGGGTGGGGGGGATAGAAATAGAGTTTCTTTCTCTGTTCATTCAAGTCCACAGAGAAACAGCTCGTTTCTGGAGATCCAGGCTTCATGAGAAATAAAGACCAGAGACTTTAGCTACCATATTATATTTGTGCATACCATGAATATAAGCTGCAGAAAATACTGTTTAAAAGTCAAGTTATTAAGAACAAAATTATCATAAACAGGATCAAAAATTATCATTTCCTTCTGAGAAGCATCTCTGGAAAGGAAAGTATGTATGAGTAAGAGGTACATCCTTGAACAATTAGCTGCCAACTCATATTTGTTAGCTTCCTTGGAGGATTTCAATCAACCCATGTTTAACAGACAGAGAGATGCAGAAGCAGATCACATCTCAGGTATCAGAACTATTCAAGGGCAACCTTACCACTTTTGAAGAAAAAAATTTGCTGGAGTCTGAAATGGAATATTCACTTTGATATCTGTAACAAGTTTTTACCACTTCAGGAAAAAAAAAAATCATTTGGCTGAAGGTTTAGTGCTTTTGGCCTTCTCACAGAAAAAGTAAGGATGAGGTGGCTGCAACAGCACAGTGTATATGGCCTCATGAGACAATTTTAGGAGGTTTGGACCTTGAAGAGAGACCCAGCCATCACTGTATCCTTGTGTTTAGTCTTCTTGCAAGTAAATTTAGCAAAAATGACAGGATTTGAAGGAATATGTGTGTCAGAGGTAGAGGTGAACTCGAGATAAAAGGAGGTGCACCACTGGTAAGGGATGGAGCAGTGAGACAAAGATGGCAGCAGCACTGCCTGTGCTGCTTTGGTTCTTTGTACAGCTACTGTCAGATTCTCAGAGCTGTCAATCCAGAAGGACCAAACCTTTCACAAGTCACCCCTTAACCTCATATTTCACCTCTCAACCTTTCTCAAATACTAGACTCACATTAAGTACATTAGGAATGACAATAACCCTCTATTCTAATAACAAGAAACTGTCAATTAAGTCCATAATGTATGGACATCTTCCCCTTACTTGCCCTTTTTATGCAAAATAACAATGTAGGAGGCTGCAGGCAATACCAACATGTCCATCATTTTAATTATTTCTGGATATTTGTCCATACTGCATTAGATTAAAAGAGTCCAAAAACTGATTTATTCACTCACTTGTAAATTGCATCTTAGTGCATTCACAGCTTGTTAACATTCATACATAAAAGACTTAAATTAGAGTTTTTTCCCAGTAAAAACGGGCTCTTATCTTCAGAAATTATGAAGACATACAGTTAAATGCAATTTTTAAATATTTATTCCATATTTGCATGCACCTTCTCTGCAAGAATTTAAAAATGTTAGCAAAAGCTGTCCAAAACTCCTACAGAGCAGCCTTCTAAACTTTCTAAATACCTAGTATCCTAGTAGGACTTTGGTGCTCACTGCAAGTTGGTCTCTGTAATATGCTTGTGATAAAAGACAATAAAAAAACAAACAAAAAACAAAAAAACCCACCCCAAAACATTAAAACAAAACAAAACAAAACAAAAAAAAAGCAACAAAACACGCAAAATGCTTAAAAATAGAGATTTAAAAATTAGCAATTTTATATTAAGATGAAGATTTATTTTATGCATTTTTCAACATTTTCTACTTCTGTCTGGAAAAAAAAAAAAGTCATCATAGTACAAATAGATTTTTGAAGGGAAATAATTAGACCTTTAAGGCAGTCAACTATTGTATTTCTTCTCATTGTGGTTCCATAAATGGACCACTATCGTGTGAAGCAAATCTGCTCAGGGAACCTTCAGTAACAAATGCCTGAAATCCAAATAACCTCTCTAATTCTGACCATGTTTAACTCAGGCAAAGACCTAGATATACTTGGATTAGGTGAAAGGAGATCAGTGTCAAAAAACCCCCCTGGAATTTTGCTTTTCATACCTGCCAAGCCAAAATTCCTTTTCCTTTTGGCTGTTCACTAAACAACATCTCCATAAAAGACATGGCCAGACATAGGTGAGTGAAGAGCAATATTTGCAGAAATAGACCAGTGGATTGCTGATGGATTTTTTTACACATTTGCTCAAACACATTTATTTTTTATATGAAGCAATTTTTCTTATTCCAGGGAACAAAGTCCATGTTTGATATCGCCAAAATGGAAACAAAATCATCTGCTTCTCAGAATTTGCACTTTTCCACATTATTTAAAAGCCTAAATATGGGATACAAGACCTTGCTCAACATGCTAACCTCAGGTTACACCGTGCATGTGTGATAAATCTGTTATAAAAGCATCAGATCCAATTCACTGCTGATCAAATATTAGACAAAATGTTTTAATTGCAGATATATAACAGATAATATGATGCAGACATCAATTAACTTACAAACTAGATGACCTGCTACAGAAGTGTGACATTTGGAGCTAGCTTAAAAGAAGGCTGACAGTCACCTAACACGTCAAAAATCTTTCAATAGTTTTATTTAATTGCTCTTTAATTGTAGCTTCACAATGAAAAGCCATTCTCCAGTGGCCTAAGGACTGATGCTCTCATACAGCACCCTTATACTATCTGAACCCCTGAGCTTAAGGAATTAAGGGGTAAGAATCAAAGTCACAGCTCTGAGTCTTGTTATAGTCATGTATGGGTTCTCTGCTCATTACATGGCAAGAACTCTCTAGATAAAAACAGCAGCTTGGGAAACAGGCCTTTAATTTGTTTCTGTCATGGAATGCCTTATTCATGGTTAAAGACTCCCTCACCTCTGATTATTGAGGTCAGGTATCCAGGGTTCAAGTTAAGCTTCACTCATTAACGTTTGTTCTTGAGTACACACGTGTGTGCTCGGAACAGAGCCGTCCTGAGATCCTGGCAGAGCTCCCTGCAGGGAAGCTGCAGAGGGAGGCAACACTGCACAGCAGGCAAAAGGGATTCCCTCGATGCTCTGCTCAGCTAAATCCTGAGCCCAGGAGGGACATGAGACTGCTTGCAACTCACAACAGGCAGAGTTAATGTTGAAAATTCAGGCTTTAAAGAAAACTGGCCTGTTCGTTGCCTGTGCACCTTGACTAGCATAAGAGGATGTCAGCTTTAATAAAGACTTTTAGATAAAAGATTACATATCCTTTGGGAAAAGGACTAATCTGTCACCTTTACCCCCCTAAGAATTCATGCAACTGATGTTTCCACATAAATGATGTAAATAATCCTTCAGAAATTACCTGTTTCACAATAGCTGTGACTTGCAAGGAATCAAACACCAAAGATGTAGGGAAAAGTTTTGGTTCATACCCTACCAGGGCCAGCAATAGAACAAAGATTTCCTTGCTACAAGGAATTTTGATACTGTTTTTCACTCACTTCAAAAGGTTATGCGAGAATCTTAGCTAAGAGCACCCTCAGAAATAAAACTAACCCTGACTTAGGAAAACTTGCACAAAAATGCAACAATTTGTCGATGTGGAAGGGACAACAGCAGGCTATTGGAGACTGATAAAGGATAATGCTCCTGAAAAGGAAAGGGACAAGCTGAAAAAGAGCACTTAGTGTTTTTTTTTCTTTGACTTTCACTCCTTTTTTGTATTGCTATAGGTAAGTAGTTAATGCAGAGTGTTTATAGCCCATCACTGTGGTTCACTGACCTTTCAACTCACAGGACTGGGCAAGCACCCAGGAGATGTGTCTCCACCAAAAAACACAGCAAAATTAGATCCAGCTGTTTTAGATTTACACATGATACCCATAAGCCTGGACATCAGCATTAGATTTACTTTGCCACTTTTTGAAATTCAGTTTTGACAGGAAAAGCTCTCTACCATCTGCATTCACCCATATTTACTATAACATTATTGTTTTCAGGAAAAATGAAGCAAAGAGTAGTAAACTAAAGCAAAACCACAAACTATTGAATAACCAACAATATAAATAATAATTATGTTGACTTCATTTCCTATTACATTTAAATAGGGTTATTTCAGTGAAGTACATTCTCCTTACTGAGAATGGAATATTTATAAAACACAGTAAATCAATGAATTATTAGTTGAAGTTTACAGAGAAAGATTACTCAGACATTATGTAGGGTTTTTTCCAGCCTTCTTGAATATCAGAATATGCAATATTTTCTACACCTAACCAGGGATGTTTATTCAATTAAGACTGTATGCTTCCCATGCTTCGAGCCTTCTGCTTAGTATTTTAAAAGATATTCAGGAGCTTTCACGTTCAAGGACCCATGCTACCTCTTAGAAGTGAATTTTAAGATAAATACTGGTAATGAGAGTTGCACAAAGGTGTTAGTTGTATCATTAATCTTGTCAAATACCCTGCACCAACAGCCATGAGTAATCAGATAATGAAATAGGAGGCAGAATTAAATAATGGTTACAGTTTTACTTGTGGAAATAGATGGAAGATTCTCAACTGGGAATGTGTGGGAGGACAGAGATATGAAAGGCTTGCTTTTTGGGGGGTGTTTTTTAAAGTGTGATAATATTTAGCTAGCAGATGGCCTCAAAAACATTTTTTAAGATAATGTGTACTCATTATAATATAAAATAAACATGTACTATATGCACATAATATAATACTTAGAAACCAATTACTTGCAAAACATGAGAATATTCCAGACATCATGATGTTGCAGTTACCCCTGCAGAGCTTCTGCTTTAAATCCAGAAACATTAACTTGCTGAAGTGAATCCACATGGCTGATTGCAAAACTACACAGGGGTTTGAACTGGACAATTATTAGGCTTTCACATGGCCTATTAAAACACAAACCTTCTTAGGCTATCTTGGTTACCACTACTTGTCCAGCTATGAGGAATTAGTAAGAATTCTAAGGGAGCTCATTGTTCATCAAACTGACCACTTCCAATGATTGACACCTTAGTAGTGCATTTGCTTTAGCAAGTATCACAACTGCCTATATTTCTTCTGTTAACACTGAGCTGAGATGTATTCAGATTCAAATCATAATTATTTTATCATTACAAAATGCTATTTGCTTCTCCCTGGTGTTTTATGGGGTTTTTTATGTCCATTGCGTTACCAAGCAGAGCAGCAATACCCAGATACCACCTCTTTTCACAGTGCTTGCTGGTGCAGTGGGAAAATGCTTGTGTGTTCCATGCTATTGTCCTCAAACTCCCTGACATGTGACAAAAATAAAGTTTTGGTATTTAAAAAATAGGTGAGTAAATGAGGTCAATAAAAGGGCTCGCTGATGAAATAAGCTGATTGGAGAACTCCACTAAACAGTCCAGTTACAGAAATAAAAAATATGCATTCAGCCTTCTGTGCTGAGCAAATAATTGACTGCTATTCCATTCTGACAGGCAATGCACGCATGAACTATACTTTTTATTAATCAGAATAATTTCCTTAATATTTCTAACACTGCACAGAATGTGCCATTCTTCAGAGCCTATTCACGACCACGTTTCAAGCAAGACTTGCAGGAAATAACCCCTGCTTACAGTGGAATATTAAACTGTCCATTCTGCTATGAAACAGTGGTTTTGATCAGTTGAAATAAATACTCTGCTGCTTTTCAGCTGGTGATTTGAAGATCCAATTTACACAATAAACCAAAACAAAATCTGATCCCCATCTCCTACTTCAGTACCACCTACTCACTAATATTAAGATTTGCAGTTTCTCTCTTGTGCCCATCTAATCACTGTTAATAACAGCATTAGGTTCTTATATGGATATGGTATAATATGGATATGTTCTAATATGATGGAACACAAAGACAACTGTCATACATCCTACACCAGTCTGAGCTCTGGGAATTTTAAGCTTTGCAGGGTTGGGTTATTTAGGCAACACCTTATTAATTTTGACCTCTCGGGGACTATTTACTTGTCTTTAAATGTGAGATAGAACTTCAAGGCAAGCATTTGAAAAATCCATAGGTATTACATAGTAGTAGAAAAGACACTTTGCTTTTGTTTCAGTATAAAGATGTGATATAATGTTTTAGAACCAACAACAAATAACCAGTAAATACTGGTGTCTGAGGTTGTCTGCTCCACACAGGAACCTCTCCCCACTGCTTACAAACATATTGATGCTGAAAAACATTTTTCTGCCCTTACAGAAGCAGCCTTATTTGTATGACAACAGAGATATAAGTGTATTTCTTGTTTCAAGCTGAAGCTTTATTCCAGCTTTATTTCCATTCACAATACTATATTTTCCTACATATTCAAAGTTGCTTGCTGCATTGTGAATTTCTTTTAAGTAGACTGAAAGGACGTGAAATTTGCTATGATGCCACTAGAGTATCATATATAGTGACACTTGCAGTGTTTGACTGTATTGCTCCTTTCAGCACAGAACCAAGCAGAAAGCCTTATTTCACCAGTTTTTTGGGTGCTATTACACTGTGAAAACACAAAAACCAATTTCTTGATGATTTGTTCAACTGAAAACACTCAGGAGAACTGCATTCAGAAATATAACATTGTGTCAGTATTTTATAAAGTCATTGTAGCTTTGCAGAAGAAAAGAATTTATTTAGCTACTTGAAATCAAGTTTCCTTTGCAGTACAGGTGGACACCAAAAGTCTGGATATTAATCAAAACCTGAAAAATAGTTTCCTGTCAGACTCACTACAGTCAAAATCTATGATTATTGGCACTGAATATAATGAAAAGAAAGAGGGGGACAGACAGAACTTGAAAAACATCCATTTGTATATCAAAATGCCCCATAAAAAACAGAGCTCAGACTCATTCTTGGAGATAATATTATAACAAGATTTCAACACGTAGATTTCTCTCCTACTGTACAAAGCATTCACCTCTTCACCTCTCTTTGTCATGGCAGAGCTACTGTTCTATTCATGGGGACTATTTAATAAAGTAGAAAACAGCAGTAGAAAAATAAACAATCAACATACTCCTGCTCACTATTGCCTATTACCTAATTTTTTTCTTATGTTACTAAAAAGTCCAGTACAAAAAAACCCAGTACTTTGTGCCACTTCTTCTTTTTGGCTTCATTTTTGATAAAATGCAAGTACTTTTCTATTGAGTAATTTTATTAATATTCTCTCTGGAAGCAGATATGAATTGTTAATAAAACCTGGTTACACGTTTTAAAACAAAAATAGTATCCTGTTGCTCTCACCTACTGCTTTCAGGAAAACCATAATTAGAACTATGGGGAAATAAATTCCTTCTCATACTATTTTTAAACTTGACTCGCAGTTTTTGATTATCTGGTAGTGACCTAAATTAACCTAAACACAGAATTCAGTTGATAAATTTGTGGAGCCTTGTTTTTTTCTGAAATTCCCAGCAGTAACAAAATCTATAGATGTTATTTTGTGTAACGGTGTGTATAACGATGTGTATTACATATTACAATATCCACCACAGGCAGTACACATAGATAAGACCTCAGATTTATGCATTTCCTTGTTTTTCCCTTCTTCACCACACTGTTCATTTCTCCCTGCTAGCCTTAGACTCTTCTTTCCAAACCAGTATGTAAGAACTCCATTATGTAGATGCAGTTATCTTAACTGATAGAAAAATTACTGAAGCATAAAGGTGGACCCTGCCGAGACTGCAGTGATCTGGGACTTCTTCAGCTTTCTTGCAACTACACATGCCCATTGCCTTGTCCCTGCTGTGACAAAGTCTACTTCCACATGGTAAAGTCAGGTTTCATGCTGTTAAGAGCAGTTAGGAAGGCAGGCTACTGAAGCTGCTCCACAGGAGAACCAGCAAGGATATTTTCATAGAAGCCAGCCACTCTCAGAACTGCTAATTTCGTTTTGTACAAATTGATACTCTTCTGCCTTTTCAAATGGCCAAGAGCAAAACTAACATAAATAAATAATGGCATAGTGGAAATTCTACCCTCTGTTCTGCAACTTCACCTTCTTTGGCAGAGACAAAATTAGGCAGCACCACCATCCCCTCACCCCTCCTTTATCCAGTACTGTTGATGGCATTTAGTCCATGGTAAGGACCAGTTTTTGCACTTAGTTTTTTACATTGAAGACAGGACATATTACCTAAGCTGTCCAAAGAAAGCTGGAAGTTGTGGCAGCTGAGAAGGGGACAGCTGAGACTTACAGGACCTAGAGGTGACACTGAAGCTGGTCGCTATTTCCTGCCCCCAAGGGACAGTGAAATCCCTTGTCCTTGAAGATAGCATACATTTACACTTATGAACAGCAGAAATTTAGGGGACTAATTTGGGAAGACTGTGTTTTTAAAGTAACTAGCCAATCACCACATCCCCAAACAAATCCTTCCCACATGACCATCAGGGTGAAAACAACACTTCCAGGATTTGCAGAAGCGGACAAAGTTTATCTCAATGTCATGTTTCATATTAGACTGAAACAAAGCTGCTCTTACCAGCATCAGAAAAATCATTTTATATTAATACACTGCTTCCACACTGCATCAAAATTTATTTTATTATTCACATGAACTTTTCTTATCTAGAGAAAAAGCCTTCGTATCTCTCAAAATTAGATAAATGGAAACACTTGTCATGAACAAAGCACCAAACAATTCCTGGGTAAAATGGAACAGAGCAAGTGTCAGCATAACTGTGAAATGAACTAGAGGTTTTCTTCCCAAGCAGAACATATGACACATTATTTGAAGGATTCCACAGAGTAGTAAGCAGGCCTTTGACCTCTCAGTTTCATAAAAAAAAATAAATAAATTATTCTGTTTATAAAGGAGCTTTATTATTCAGCACTCATATTTTGTCAAAAAACCCACTTTGCTCAGGGAGGACAAGGCTGGAATCAAAAAGAAAAAAAATGTGTAAGAGAGCACTTTTTTTCCTAGAATACATTGTCAATGCTCATTTTTTCCACTTGTTTACAGAGTACTCACAGTCATTACATGACTGTACAGTACAGCTTCTCAAAAAGGCAGGTTCTGAGACCATGTACAAAATCAAAAATACAGTTTGGAGTCTGATCACAGTGCAAAAGCATTATATAAGTGTTGCTTGTGACAGGATGGGACTGCATTCCATGACCCAGAAGACCTATGATGCTGCTTTGAGTTTGGAACAAGCACTACCCATGCAAAACACCCTGCTGTGTGGATGCATTTGACTATTAGCATTTGACCTACTCAGCCATTTGGGGAGTAAAACTTTGGTAAATATCTTCAATCCCTGTATTCAAAAGCAATAATATACAATAAACATTACTTACCGTGAAAAATAGTAAACTTTGATTATCAGCCTGGTCTTTTCTACCATGATAAAAGAGATTGTTTTGTTAATGACAAAGGGTTACAGACACTTTAAATTCTTCACTGTAGGAATTAGGACTAATAGGTCACCTAGACAGTATATATTAAAACAAAACCAGATTCTTTTGAATAAAACCAACATCAATTAAATACTGTTTTATCTTTGTTCAGCAAACATTTTACTTTTTGACTGGGACTAAGAATCTTCTAAACATATGGCTTTATTCTCAGAGAGGAAAGAAGCACTCAGAAGCACTGTATCTGGCACTCCACATTCAATTTTCTCTTGTATCCCATACTGATATATTACCAGACATACATATTTAAAATTCTTAATTTAAGAAAACCCGGACCAGAGCCACTTAGACTATAATTATAATACTCTGTCTGAACATTTTTCTAACAAAACTTTTTAAAAAGAAATTAACGTGCAGGGTGAATTTCAAATATTAAAACATTATGCACTACTATCTCTTCCAACTATCCATATCCTCTTCTTTACCACTGTCAATGGTTTTAATGTTCTTTATAAAATCATCTTTAGAGTCACTGAAAACCATTCCAATAGCAAATCCACCCTTAGTCACGAACTAATTTCTATAGGAAAACAGAAACTTTAATTACTGACGAAGATCTGATTACGAATTATTAAGAGAAGCAAGAGGGTTTTCTATGTTTTGGTAATATTTTGTGGAAAAAATATTTCCTACAAATGTTTAATATTAAATTTTATGCCTGCTAGCTTGTTACATTACCAATAACCAAAGCTACCACTGGCACTGGAATCATCTCAGAAGATAAAAATGTATGAAAAAAATCTCTAAATAGCAGTTAAAGATTAAATGGTTTCCTCCAATATGATTTAGGAATGTATTCCTGTCCTTAGCACAGGCACTCCTTTCCTTCTGTCCCCTTGTACTTTTTTTTCTGTGTTTCTTACACTGAAAAAATATTTTAACTGTAGGTTATGTTTTGTCAGTGGCATTAGTAAATGTCACTCTAGTAAAAACATAAACCAAAAAGCCAGGCCACAGAAAGAGGCACCCCCTACTCCTCTTTTACTTGAGAAAGGATTTTCTTTAAAAAAATCATTTAACTGCGTAATGGCGTCAATCATAATTACTCAGTTCAGAAATTAAATCAAGTCTCAGACAAAAGTTACAAAATCCATCTTCTAATGTATCTTTTAAAGTCTAGAAAGTGCTAAGACCTGCTTGAGAGTGAATGCCATATCCTAAAGATCGCCAGGAGAGGAGAAAGGTGGCTCTGTGTTTACACCAGATTCCTGAATGATGGCTGCACAGATTATAAATATTAAACTCCAAATATGCAGCACTCAAAGCCATAGTCCCCAAACACATCAAAAACAAGAACAGTTCACAAAGGGCTAAAATAACTGGGGCTGGAACGATTTATTTACTTTAATCTGCAGGGCATGTCTTCAGATAGAATAAAATTAAGAGAAATCAGTAAAGAAAATAAGACATTTATTTTCTCTGTGAAAAATCTGAAGAAATATCACTAAAACAATAGTTTCTGGAAAACTTTCATCTGCAGAAAGCCTTCTGGGCCTAAATCCAATACAAACCTGTCAGAAAATATTGATGAAAAATGTGCATTTACAACTGCAAATAAGAAATGAATATGCAACCTAATCCTAAACTCGATTATTCCAGAAGGGAAAGGTTTGTTTGGGAATTTTTTTTTTTAGTACGTTATTTAGTTAGTTGATTTAATTAGACAGTTGCTTTGGAAAACAAAATTATTTCAGAACAAAACTCCTCCAATAACCATTGACAAATCAAAAGGACATCAAAAAGACTGTCACTGTGCTTCTCTGCTTCATTCATAACAACTTACTGAAAATACCTGTGAGGGTCTAGTATTATAGAAACCACCTTCCCAGAAAAGAAATGTGATCAAAGAAAGTGTCAGATGGCATAAGGCCAGCCTTTCATATACTGCTCAAGGGATTCTTTCAACTTTGTCTTGAAATGCCCTCTGATGCTCCATTCCAGGTTCTAATCCAACTCTGCAAGGGAAAGGTTAGTGGAGTAACCCTTAACACACAGGCACATCTGAACATGGACTAACAAAATAAAAATATATTTTCATGAAGTAGAGGTGCTCTTTTTAACATGTGAAAGTAATAACAGGCAGGTGTTATTACTTTGTTACAATAAAGCAATAACGGTTCTGCCATTCCCCAAATGTGCTGCAATCAAGCAGCTGCTCAACATGGATAAGCCCCAAGAAAACCTTCCTGATTCCGCTCACTGCAACAAAAGCTCATCTGACACAGGTTAGCAAACATGTTCACTTGATGTTTTGGTGCTAAAATGAAAGGTCAAAAAAAACCCAACCCTTAAAACAACCCTACACAGAAAATAAAATGCCAGAATTGCATAAGGAGGGAGAAAACCCAGTAAAAACATTGCCACAGTGCTCAAGCAGCTGCAAGGCAGCTCAGTCTCCTTGAAGCTTGCTGCTTGACAGAAACTCAGAAGCTGGTCAGTTTTCAGCACAAAAAAAAAAAAAAAAAAAAAAAAAAAAAAAAAAAAAAAAAAAAAAAAAAAAAAAAAAAAAAAAAAAAAAAAAAGAGAAAATTAAAGCAGGAAGGCAAATTAAGTTAGTGTAAAGCATTTCAGAAATCTGGTCTGTGAACTTGATGTATCAATAGGAAATCATGTTTATCCCAGTCAGACTAGAGGCAGTACACGTCACTGGAATGGGTAGCTCTACAAGTAAGGCTATGCACACGTTTAAAATGAGAAAACTCCACACTGTCTTGCTAGTGTGTTTCTCAGTGTTTAAACACTTCAGGTAGATACAGAGGAAAGAGACCAGCAAACTGTAGGAATAGAACACCCTCAGTTTCACTTTAGACTACAGTAATCTACATTTAAGCTACCCAAGTAGGCTGCTCTACTGCACTTTTTAGAAGGCTATTTAGGTTTGTGCTAAAAAATAAGTTGTAGCTATAAGAAAAAAAACAATTCTTTTAACTCCACTTACACTATCAGTAAAAAGATCATAAACATTATTTCTTCATATAAACTTGGAGCACTGAAATGCAAGAAGCCTCCAGCTTCTGCCTCAATATCTAACTTCCCATTATCACAAACAAACAACTGTGAGCCTCTGCAACCTGAACTGAAACTCCAAGTTGACCCCTCGGAATCAGAACATCAAACTAAATGTGCCAACGGCTGATCTTACATCTAAAATCAACAGGAATTAAATTTATGCATCCACCAGGACATGTAAAGATGAATTTCTGAGTTGTAAACAAATCTCTCAAAAAGCATGTTTCTTAGGATCACAGGACAGGAAAGGCCCACCAAATTCCAGTCCAGTCCCTAGCCATGAAAAGTGCATAATTTAATGTTTTCTGTAAAGCAATCAAGCGTCTTCCTAAGAGTGCTTATGGTTTTGCTTTGGTTGAAAAACCATTGCAGAACCTCACTACTCTAACAATTAGGAACCTTCTTTTAATTTCCAGCTTGAATTTATTCATAGGCAGCTTACACCCATTAGTTCTTGTGCCAATATTGTCCTTTAGTTTAAATAGCTCTTCTTCTTCCCTGGTGTTTACCTCCCTCAAGAATTTAGTTTCATTCAATTACATTTCTTAGGACTAATTGTTTCAAAATGTGAGGACACACTTTATAAAACAATCAATGGCACATTCCACAAGGAGAAAAATTAACTTCTCCAGCAATTAAATATCCACTGAATTTGAGAAGTGCACAGTAAGGCAGTTATAAACCCATGGAAAACTTGTATTATTCCAGGATGTAGGGGAGAAATTATGATTGTAAATGAAGATATTACAAGCTGTAAGATTAGAAATTTCATAAGCATACTGGAATGAAAAAATAAGCATACTTATGAAAAAATAAATTTATTCTTCAGCACTCCTGCAGGAGGTCTAAGTTTAAAAATCCTTTTAATGCTCATTTCACTTGCGACTCTGATAAATTAGGGGAAAAAAAAACCCTAACACAGCAAAACTGACAAAACAATAAAATAAAATACTCAGAAACCATAGAAAAATGGTGCAGTATTTTAAAAGCAGTATGCTTCTTAAAGGTTAAGTATTATTTTAATTTCACTGGGTCAACTTCTTGGTCACTTTGGTTCCTCTTGATAATTCCTATAAAGGTCAAGACAAAGTGCTTCTTGGTCAACCCATGATCATGGAAAACCACATCATCCTTTTAAAAAAGAAGTCTGTATTTTGCAGAGCAGTTAGACTGTGTTAAGTGATTTCTAGGCTGCAACACATTATTGAATGAAACAGGATTCATGTCCGTATTTCAGAACTTCACACCTTTAAACTTCAGGAACTTTTATGTTAGCAAAGAGTTTGGCATACATTGTAGCTTAATTGAACTGAAAATGCAAAATTTATTTTGTATTAATTTCCACTCTGTGCCTACAATATGCAGTGAGATAGGAGTGATATAAATTCAAATGTAATTTTCATACTGATAATATGATGAAATCAAATGCCTAATAGTAGTTTGAGCTCATTCATTTATACTTGTTAAGAGATATAACATATTACTAACTCAAGCTATTAGGATAATGAATTACAGAGAAAAGACAGAGCTCCACTTCACTCTACTAATCAAGAGTTATCTATTTCCTCAAGCTAGAGGAGTAAACAGGCCAATGGATTAACAAGAAGCTTCCCTACCTTTTTCTGTGAGATGAAAATTAGCTTTCTTTCCATTTAATGAAGCTAACCAATATTCCCTCTCTTGTATCTGAATTACAGCCCTCCTCCGTAAGTTCAAGACTGTGCATTAAAGTCTTCCAGGCCACCTCACTAACTGAAATTTGGTGTTTTCATATTTCTCTAACCCCAGTTCTTCAAGAGCTATTCGGACTAGAATAATAGTATATAAAAATCAAGACATGTCAATCTAAAAGTCCAAAGAAAAAAATCAAAACGTGGATTGCTTTTTGATTTTCATATCTCAAAAAAACCAACATATACTGGTAAATGTTCCACATAACTCTAAAAATGAACCCAAATCACAGGTATAACTGATAAGTATAACAAATAAAAAATGTGATGGCATCACCTTCAGAATATCACTGACACAGTCAAAATATTTTAATATTTCACTATGATAAAGGACTTCTTCACTCAAACTGGAACATACAGTGCAGTATCAACCTATTTCTAAACACTCTACATAGAAACACCTCCACTCATTGCACAATGAAATGCTGGTTGCTGATTTTTTATTTTGTGAATTTTCCAGTACAATTTCAATAATTACTGCTAGAAAAAAAAATAAATTCTCTTGTCTCTTGGGATATGAACCTTTAGTGGATCACAGTTTCCAGTGAATATTCTGAACAGTTCTCAGTTCCACAACATACAGAAAACCTGATGATTTTGCAAAGAAAGAATATATTAATTATTCCCTATAGAGAGTGTATAAGCATTCCAATTAAAAAAAAAAAAATCTTTCAAGATAGCTAAAAGTTACTACTACTCCTTTGTAAGGACTACAAGATCTAAATTATTCAACTTTTTGCCTCTGAAGAATGGATTATGAAAACATGGAGAAGAATACCTCTACTTCTGCCCACATTATTGTAGAAATCCAGTTCATGAAGATCAGATTCATACGGGATCCAGGTTCAAATTCATTTAACAGAACTTTATGAGCATGCAGACTTGATTTTGCCCATATCTTAACTTACTTTCACATTAAAAGAAAACTTCTGTTATCAATATTCCTCTTAGCAGAAGCCATGGCTCACAATGAAACAGCTGACCTATTACAAAATGGTGTTTACCTACCCTGAAAGCAAAAGCCTTCTTTATCACTGAAAAAAAAAAAAAAAAAAACCAAAACAATTTTCTCTGCACTACTATGTTTTTAAAGCTTCTACACATAGTTTTTTTCCCTTTCCCTGGTAGTTAGGGGGAAGGGGAGGGGGGGGGAAGAAAAAGGAAAGAAAAGTGAGTAAAACATTGGTAATTTGTTTAGCTAGTGATGCAGGCTGTTCTCCAATCAAATTTTGTTTCCCCAAGGAAGATATCAGTTTTAAATTACACAGCAAGAAGGCAAAAGAAAGGAAGCAAACAATCAAAACCTTCCCAGGAGGGGTAAGAATAAGGCAAGAACTCCAGAGATCCTATTTAATAAATAAACACCTTCATTTTTGTAAGTTAATTTCACCACAGGAAATAAGTTTAGTTTTAATTATATTGCCTTGTGTCATGTTTTATAAAAGGTACACGAAGCTCATTGACTTTCTCTTATTATTAAAGCCTTTTTTATGCTAGAGAGACGTTGCATGTAGATTAAGTCTCAGTAGAGCCCTAGCTCAGAGGAAAGTGATGTAAGATGTAACAGTTTTATTGTTACCCCACACCTGTGACAACTACTGAGATTAAAACCAAAATGTCGTTGCAGATGACATTTTCTTTTAAGAAAACCCCAACAATTAGACATAAGAAAATGTTAAAAATATACCTGTATGCAAAAATGACAAAATATGTCATTCAGTCAAAGCCTCTGCTTACACAGATATATAGGAGACACCCAAAATTTCAAACATCCAGAAGCCAAGATGGCAATAAAGGAATAAATAAAGGTTTAAAAATTAATTTCCAAAAAGAAAAATTCCACAGGAAAATAAATTTGCTTCTGAAGTTCAGACTCAACAAATGAAACATATTCTAAGAACTTAGATTAGCCTTTCTTAACCTCCTGCACCATTCAAGGTCTTAGTTTAAGACAAGTTTTAGGAGGCAGAGATTCTAAAATAAGTCACCTCCCCTCAGTTTTCAACCTTACCCCTTTACCAATAAAGAGACAAATATTTGCTTTAGAAGGCAAAAATAAATTTCCTATCACGACTTTTTTTTTAATTTTTTTTAATTGGGCAAAGCAGAATGATGATACCACCAAGATGTTTTTCCCTCCTCAGTCTCAGAAATTTTTACTTCAGACAGCATTTCCCACCCTGCTACTTCTGGTTGAGTATCAAATGTTTGGAAACATTGCCAGTTATTTCCAGATGCCTGTTCTAACCAACAGATAGATTGTTCTGTGGTAAAAAAAAATACTAATGATGAATTTGTGAAGATTTTTCTAGTTTTTAACTAATTTGCCATGACTATTCAATAGCTGGTGCCACATAAGCATGCAGCAATTTCTTTGGCTTCCAGAAGAATGAGACAAGAACACACCCCTGTAGCTAAGACATGAGAAGTCTATTTATATTCCAGTCTGCTTTTTACTTATGCAAAGAAGGCATGAACTTCTGCTATCAGCCTAACACCTTTCAAGAATAAACAATTATTTTGGGGCTCTTACACAGCCCCAACAATTTTAAATGATGTGTAAAATCCTGAAAAAATCTTTTCCTGCGCTGCTTTTTACATTGCTGCTTAGGATTTTTCACCTCAGTTCCCATTATCAACATTCACAGTGTCTATGGAACAGGTTAGAAAAGTTTAAAAAAAGCTTTGCTAGAATCTCTAGTGATCATTACCTAACACATCTACTCCCAGCTGCTCATCCATCTCTAATTCCTCTGTGCAAAGTTTGCAACTGAAAATTAAATACATACAGTATTTCTTTGCCAAGCTTCCTGACACTCATTCCTCAAGCTGTTTGCCCTTCATACAATTCAGAGAATCAAGGCTTTGATTCAATTCTTAATAGAAAAACATTAAAAATTCCCTTTAAATGCTCTTCCTCATACTCATTAATAATCACTGAGTAACTCTGGTGTCTGAGTGACAAGAAGCAAGGCAATATTTTAAGAGAGTTTGGCATCCTCATAAGATTAGGATGAGCTAATATGTAATTAACAATAATATAGTATTTTTAGAATTTCAAAGGAAGTCTTCTTTTATTAGTGCCAGATGGAAGAAATAAAGGGACACAGACATTTACGAGAACCATTCTCACTGTGATGTCAAGGAGGAAATTTTGGATCTTTTGGACAAAATGCAATTCTTTGTCAAGATGCATTTTGGAATTTTGAATGCTACACTGTTGACACACCTTTGAAATGTTAAAATCCCTACGCTCCTTAGAGTAAACCAGTTATCTTTTATGATCGATGGTGGCGCTCTTAAGAAGTGGAGTCAACTTTTTCAAAACACAGGAATTCAGCTAGAGCTGTCGAAACACAGTGAATTTTGAATCCAGAATTGACAACTTTAAGCATTCAAGCGTGCTGTCTGCACTGCAACATTAATTCCAGTAAGTTAAAGAATTCAGAGTTTTTCAAAGAGTACAGAGAACAAACCTGCTGCAGGTTGCACAGGTAGCCTCATCCAAGTTGCATCAAGCAATAGATTTACTTTTTCTAAACATTTTCAGTCATTATTCTGTTGTTGTATTCCCCTTAATTCAGTTATCACTGGTCAATGACTCTTTTCAATCCTATCATAAACACATCTTCACTGAGTTACAAGGCCTCAAAACCAACAACAACAACAACAAAAAAAAAACAACAACAAAAAAAAAAAAACAACCCCCCCCAAAAAACCTAAAACACACACACACACTGAACAAAAAGAACCCCACAAAATTCATGCACATCTCCAGGAGTACATTTGGTATAATGTAGCTAGACAGTGCCATGAGGGATTTATTATTTTACAAGAACAGAATAGAGGGAAAGAAAAAAATACAATTACTAGGGAACTGTGTATTAACTAAAAGTTATTCAGCATCTGTACTTGTCTTGAGAGCTAGTTTTCAGTGAAAAATTCTGAGGACTTCTTCTTCACACACTTTACAACGTTTGTCCAAAAATTATTAAGTATGGGTTTTTCTCCTATATTTTAAAACTTTATTGCTAAAGATTATATGAATAAACCCGGATAAATATGTACAGGGAAATTCTGCATTGCTGGAGGCAGGAGACTGCATATAAATAACTGCAAAACACAGTTTTGTGTTTGAAGAATAAGTCGTAAGGGAAGGTTTACAAGGAACAATATTTTATTTTACCAGTGCAAGATCACCAGGTATGAAAAAATATGGAAGGAGTCTAAAGCTAAAGCTGTTTTTTTATCTTCCCTGCTTGTTACTGTGGAGGCAGTTAAATAACAATATAATTAAAATTCAAGTTTCATATGTTTGTGCATCCTTACAAACATGTCTGTCCAATCTTATTACACTTGATTAACCTTCACAGTAAATATGAGGTAGAGAGAGACAGAAATAGGAGGGGGAGGCGAAGAGAAAGAAAATGAGAAAGTTCCTAAAATTCATCTGCTTATCCAATAGCACAAGATCATCAGCTGGTATTAGACTGATGTCTCTGCAAATTGCACCTCTTTTCAATTAAGCCATTTAACAGGATCTAAGAGATTAGCTCAACCTTTAGACCTCCTTCCCTGACTAAACAAAGGTATCCCTTGAGTAATAGCTCTTCACTCAATTATATGCCAGCATCCACGGGCAGAGCCTCTTCCAATACCAAGAATCTGGTCAGTAATCAGGTTATTTTATAAGCATTGAAGATTCTCACAATGGCTAGAGCAGAAAATTCCAATTTACACAGAACAATTTTCCAGGGGAAACATTTGAATGAGGCTGTATTTTGAAAACTGTTCATTTCTGTGGCTGTTCTAACTAAAGGTGTGATACGTGTTTTTAGCAAGCACTAGGAAAACTTGGAGTTCCTAAAAAAAATTAAGCAATTTTAAGCCTCCCAAATATGCTAATATTTAAAAATTAAACATGTAATTACTGTGGAAAAGTAGCATTCCAATCTTCCTTTACTTCTTTTAGGAGAAGAGGTTTTATGAAGGGCTACATCTTGGGGGTAAAACCCTAAAAGACTGGCCTTAAACAGACAGGTAATTGAGGCTTTTTGGAGACAGTTACAGTTTATGAGTTAAATGCAAGCAAAAAATATAAATATACTGTTAAAATTGCCTAATTTTCATTTAAAAAGCAAACAACAAAATGACACAGAACAACATTTTTCAAAATCAATAAAGATGTCCTTTGTGGTTTTCTTCCTGGAGATGCAAATACTGACAGGAATTAAAAAAAAAAAACCAAACCCCCAAAAGTGCTGGCTTACATGGGTGTTTGAAGCTCACTCATTCATGCATTTGTTTTTTTGTTTTGGGGGTGTGCTGGTTTTGCAATAATTAATTTTTGGTGAAAAGAGAAAAAATTAGTGATGGAACCAGCTCAGGGAGGTGTGATGTTTTTATGTTTTATATTTAAAATTATGTTAGTAGGCCTTATTCTGTATCTTTGCAGCAATTTTTAACAGGTACACCAATGGAGGACCTACTTCATCCTTTAGATAAATACAATGTCTTTTCCTGATGTGGACATGAAAATAAACTCTCCAAACACTGACAATATTATAGAGAAATCTTAATAATTAGAGATGTACTGTGGGTAATACATCTGAAAAGCTCTCAGTTTTGCAGAAGTATTATTTAAGTCAATAGTAACTATATTCATTAAATTCCATTCATATCACAACAATGTTCTCCATCAAGGTATGTGGAGGGCAAGGTGTTATGCCATTAATGTGTAATATAAATAGCATTTCTTTGGTACTGTCAACATGATTGAACCAAACTTTAATCCAGAAGTGTCAATTATTTTTAACCTAATCCACTGTGTATTGTGACCTGATGTAACAAACAATAACCTCCCTGCCAAAGGCCATTCTTCAACACTTCCTCTGTTAGTGAGCATCACTCTTTGTGTGGAGAATTTCTCTGAAAATTGTTTGAAGACATTGAAACTGATATCCTGAAAATTCATCATAAAGGAAGTGATTAGCACTCAGATACACTGGGGAAGCTGCCCTAAAGCATTCTATAAAGTTCATAGCTAAATTCACTGCTACTTTTCCCCAAGAAGTTAATGGGAGAAAATTCTAGATGCCATGTCTCCGCTACAAGAAGCATCCACACAAAGGAATGTGAAGACTGTAGACTAAAATATTCTAATAATCACAAAATACAACCTGTTTTCTACTTTAGGATTTAATTTCTTAAGCATAAACTCAATGTTTATTTTTTTAACAAAAAACAAAAGGGACAACTCTCTTGCTTTGTACTCACAAAAGAGACAACTCTCTTGCTTTACCCAATCACCATGGGGTTAAATCTATTTTGTCGCTGACGTTGTATACTGGAATGAACATTAGAGCTTTCAAATGTATACATTAAAATAAAAAAAAATATTAAAAATACAGGACCTAGCCCTGGAAATCCAGTAAGTCAGTGCTTACAACATAGGAACAGACAATTATAATGTATGCCTTAAAAAAAAACCACAAAAAATCCTTTGGACTTAAGTTTCCTCAGTAATTTAGCCTCTAGGCATCCTCTACTCTGAGAAATGTGGCTAAGCCAACCTGGTACATGCATATAACTGTTTATTCTCCCATCAAAAGCTCCATCCCTCATCCCAGAAACAAAAAAAAACCTTGTAGTTTTCTATCAAACATAGAAGGTCAATGGAATAGTTATTCTTCAGCAGAATTCTAACTACTATATTAACTCTTGGTTAATTTAATCACTATTTCCCCTCTAAACTAACCACTGTTCCACATAATCTAAATATTTTCTGGAATCATGTGTTTCATCCATACATTCTTTATAAATGCTCTGCATTCTGAAATTAATATCAATGAAGTTTCATAACATTTTTACACGATCCTCTATTTCATTATGCCACCTATTTTGGTTTTCTTTTTGTATTGTTATTCAAACTGCTATTGCCTCCTTTGTAGTGAATCAGTTACTATAGAAACAGTTGTACATGCAACCTGAGTTGAATCCACTAGCATAGAATAAAAAAAAACTATCATTTGATTGAATAATTTGAATTGCTGGAATAATAAAATGTGAAAATTCATTGTTGGCTAAAATTCACACCTTGCCTAGATTCAATATGAGATGTAAACAGTGAAATGTTATAGGTTGGTAATAAAGAAACAAATAGCAGTGTTTTAAGCATACTTAATCCCATCTAATATTATCACTGAGTTATGTATTTTATCGAGTTGCTCTTCCAGTGAAGAGCTTTAAATGTAAAGATTTATTTCACAGCAAAACTCCAGGTGATTCATCATTCCAGTAATTTGTATTAATTTAAAGCTACTGGATAAATTTACTGCAATAAATTCTCTTGTGTTGATAAAAAGACCAGCACTGGGTCAAAGCTACCAACATTAGGATGTCTAAATTTTCTTTCAATGCTTTATATAAATTAAAGCAACACTAGGCTGAGACTTTACAACTGATTTTTCACCAATTCCTTCCCTGGTTAATAATAGGGTTTTTTTCTGGTTTTTTTTAACAGATAAGAGTAATTATAAGCAAACATAAAATGTACATATTCCCACACAAAGAAATTTTCATACATTTGTAGACTGCCTTATCTTTCAGGATTATAAAAATTCACAATTAATTGGCTTCCATAACGTGCTATAATTGGTTTAAATAGGAATCTCAGCTAGTTCTGCCTTACCAACTAATTACTACAACAGTGAAAAAAGGTTCTGAAAAGCTTGCTCCAGCCTAAATACCCATAATGGTTCTTACAGGTGACAGAAGCCTTTAAAACAGCCCAAACCATAGCTGACAGCTTACCTTCCATCAAGAACCATGTTAATGAGCTTTTGATGTCATTTCTGTGCAACAGACCCCAGCTTCTCCAAAAACTTCTGATCTCCTCAGCTTTCGGCCAGCGCTGTTCCACCTTTTAAATAACTAAGCCCAGTTAAAGTTTTTAAGCATATTTGATTATTTGTTTCACTCAAGAGTTACTCAGAGTGAGACTATTAATTACTATTATTTGTGCTGAACTCAAAGAAAAATGTTCCAGTGGTATCAAAGAGCTTTGAATCAGGCCCAAAGGGCTTAAATTTGATCTAATTTATTCCTGGACTTTACTGACCCTCTGCACAGTGATGAATTTAACCTATCTTGAAATTACTAATTAAATAGGCCAGGAATATATTTTTAATGGCTTTTGCAATTTGAACTACACTGAAAAATTGCATCTGTAACATTGGTAAATTTTTTTGAAATCTTTTCTGGATCTATATTGCAGTCATTACAGCCTATGCATTTGCAAATTATTTTTTTTTTTAATCAGTCAGTTATTTCTGAAGCAGTAGATGATATTGATTAGCATATGTTGATTAAAGAATATGCTTGCATGACAATGACTTTAAATTTTAAGATAAGGCAAACTGATAAAAATAGAGGGACATAATTCAGGGAACAATTATCCACCTCAGGTGAAGGAGTCCTACAGACTTAATTACAATAATGTACAGAATGCATTACTGTCAATTAGAGCACACCCTGTGCAATTCGTTATAGCTCTCTCCCCTGTGCAGAAGTGAAAAATACTTCATTATACCCTGGAGAAATAAGGAAGAACAAGAAGGGGTAATGTCAAATGAAAAAGGGACTGATCTATTCATAACACAGAAGTATATTATATATATTAAATGTATATATTAAGGAATCTGGATAAAACTAGAAGAAGAAAAACTGCTTAAGGAGAGCTGGAATTTGTTTACAGAGGAGTTAGGATAGAGATTTACTATGGTAATTAAGCTATTATTCAATGACAAAATGAAAAAAAAGATGCAATTACTAAAGAAACCCCACTGACACTTGGCCTCAAAAGATACATACCTTGCCAAGAATGGAAAAGGTAAAATAAACAGCAACAGAATTTTTTAAAAACGGTTTTACGTAATACCAAATGAACCAAGTTGGACCTGTCATCATGTCACTTTTCACTTTCCTGATCTTCTCCATATTATTCTCTTACTCTCCACAGTTTGCATACACAGAAACAGAGACACCTTGGCATAATTTAGAAGAATCTTCCTCTTTTCTCTACCACTCTGAGTATTTAGTTTCAGTGCTAGTACTGTTTTGAAATAAAAATTCTAAAAAAATTAAAAATTTGAGGTAATATTCATGTTGTGCTACACAGTAGTTGTACTCTTGTTAACATTTCTGTGGTTCTTGATTCGGGGGCAGAAACTTTAAATTTGCAATGGAGACCATTTTTCAGTATATATCTTTCATATGCCTTAGCTAAATTTCAAGTAATCAGCCAATTCCAGGAAAATGTAATCTGTTAATACTAAGATGAGATTTTCCACTCCTTCTAAAATATATGCAAAGTCACTGCAAAGTTAATCTAGGTAACTTTCCACCAGCATCTTCGAAGTCAGCAAACAGCAGGCACTCATACTCATCCAGCCCAGCACTGAAGTCATATATTAAACAGAGGCAAGTCCCATGTGAAAACCATGATCCAGTGGAGGAAACCCCTGATCACAAGCTCTTCTGCTTTAAATCTGCCTTGATAGCTATAGACCTTACTGTCTGTCACAAAATTTAAAAATTAGTATTGAATGCTTATAATTATTTCCCTGTTCTGACTTAAAGCTTTAGAACATTTTTTTGACAGTTTCCCCTCCTTTTGCATTTCAGTTCTTTTTTTTCCAAAGCCATTTTATGCTTTGCAATACCCTACTCAGACAAGTGATAATTATTTCCTATACACAGATTTACACATAACCTGCTTAATTTTAGCAATTAACCTCAGTACAATGCTATGCTGGTAAAGGATGAATGGAAAGTTTCCTAACTTGCCTGTCACAAGCAAATGTGTCACCCAAATTCCAATTAAAGGCTCAGTTTAGTTAGACAGGGGATTGCATACGAGTATCTAACTGCTATGACACCATGGAGGAACTCATTCTCCTTTCACATATTCCAAAATATGTCAAAATGCAAATCAAAACAAATCACATGTATGGCAGTGATTTAGGTCCACTCACCTGCACTCCAAAGGAGAGGGAAGGAGATGCTGAAGCTGATCAGTTCCATTATATTGCTAGTTTAGATAACACAAAAAAAAAGCCTCTCAATAGGTCATAAATTTAGAGACATAGAACTGCATATTAGCACAGAGGAGGAGAACTCCTTTCCTTAAGATTTCTCTCAAAACCAAAAGCAATTATTTTTAAATAAATAAACATAACAACTAGCCAAGTCACATGGAACAATACTGGAGTATAGCACAACATTCTATTCCTGAATCCTCATGTCAAATTTCATGACAGATAAGGATAGTCAGATTTAATCAAAATCATTTCTAATACTGCAACATAACCAGGGGTCAGGAAGAAATCCTTGCTTTCTACACCATGCCAGATATTTTGACCATGCCACAGGTCAGGATTCAGCATCCCACCTTCAACAAAATTTCTGTGGCAGGTTCACTGCAGCCCTGCATGTGGGTATCAGAAGCAACTGAAGTACAGACCACTCCTGGAAATTAAGTCTTTTGCTTGTCTCACTCACATTCAGACTGCAGAGAGGAAACGGATCAGTTTGAACCAGAAGCACAGCAGTGACCTGTATTTTCAGTATTTTCAGCTTTACTGATTCTAACACAAACAGAGAGTCTTTGAATGCTAATGAACAGACAGGAATCTAAATTAAAAAAAANAAAAAAAAAAAAAGGATGGGGTCACATCATTTTTTCTTAGGTGACTATGAATGCATACACCTAAGTTCAACCATATTCTTCCTCTCTGTATTTTTCTGTGTTTTTCCTTCTGATCTAGGCATGACTCAGATTTACCTGGAGCACTGTAAAACCACAGCTAATTCTTGCATCACATGAAAAGCTGAGACTTAAGCTACTTAATTAGCTCGTGACAAGTAACAACTCAATAAAAACGAATGTGCACAAATGTCTGACAGAGAAGGAATCCATTACTGAATTTAAAGCATATCAAGGGCATCACTTATTTTGTCACAGCACAAATTTACTGTAATATTGTGGTAGATGTCATATTTCAGCACAATCTATAAACAATTCAAAACAAGAGCAGTCACTTCCTTTATCTGCCACAGTTCAGTCATTTCATTTTCTAGGGCCACATACAGTATTTCTAGCAGAAGTTGTCTCCTGTAAAATCAACACCCGGGTCTATTTTAATAGGCAACAAGTTATGAACAACTTGAATTGCTTATCTCTGGTAAAATTTGACAAAAGTAGCCAGAGCAGCTTAATTTTTCTACCACCTTCCAAAAACAACTGTATCATTAAAATCTCCAAATTAAAGTCTAGTCAAATCTGTTTAATCATTCATTCCAGAAAGGGTTTTTTTTCTTTTTTTTTTACAAATTACTATAAGAGATAAATTATTTTCATTATGTGTATACTAACTAAGAATTATCAGAACTGACTCAGCCTTATTGTTTTATATTTACTAAAATTTAAATTCATAAAGATTACAAAAATGAATGCCTTGTGTGTTAATCTGCAACAGTTGTGTTGATACAGTGCTCCACAACTATTAGACTGGGGGGGTTAATTCTGAAAATAGTACATATTTAGTGGTCTGATGCTAACTCAAGCAATTTAATTTTTTTTTTTTAATTGGAAGTATATTTTCTTCTGGAAAACACAGACTGCGAAATTCTGTGTTTAGGAAAATCATATCTACCCTTTTTTCCCACTCTCTGTTCAGGTACATTGTTTATTCTTTTTATCAGTGATTACAGATATGTACAACTACAAGTCTTAAAAGACCTAGCTGAAAGGTATGTGATTTTGTAGGAGCATGTGTTGCAATACATATAACTGTGGAACTTTGGGCAGATGATCAAAGTGGTTCATCTTTTACCTATGAGATAAAACAATCTGCTAGAAGAAAAAGTGATCAAATTCGTAATAACTTAGTCAGAAAGGCTATTCTAGCACAAGAGAAATCAGAAAAAGAAACTCAAGAGAAATCAAGAGAGAATCAGGAGAAATCTTTACGTTGTATTAATCTTGCCAAGCCAGAGAGGATGTTAAACAACCGTTTTATTTGGTTAGAAAAATAATCATGTATTACTGGTAAAACATACTATTTGTATCTTGCTGAATCCACTGAAATTTAAATTCAAAAGGATTACAGAAACGAATGTGTTGTGTCAAACATACACATTTCCTGTACCAAGTTAAAGTCAGTCACACTCATGCAAGTGTTTAGAAGTATAGGCAGTTTAACTTTAGGCAATACCTTCTGTGATAGTTTAACTCCTGTGTTTCCCCCACCCAGTGCTAATCCAGCTGTCTTCTCATTCTGTCCAAGAATTGGAAGATGCCCTTTCCATGCTTTAGTTAGACAATTAGAATTTTACTGCTTTATTGATTAAACTATGAACCTATTCACAAAATAGTATAAACCAATGCAGCTAGTCATAATTTCTACTCTATGACACTTTTTGTCCCCCAGACCAATCCTCTACTTTCAAATACAAGTAAGATTTTGCTCAACTTGGAGACTACTTATCACCCAACCTGGTTTTTTTCCTGGAGTATTACACCACACAGTGTAGTTTTAGCAGATCTGATCTCACTCTGCAGAGCTATTGAAATCTCCCTTCTTTGTACACCTTGAATTGCTGGTGTCTGTAAGAGTACAAACATTTGTGGCCCATCATTTAAGAAAATAGACTGATTTCTCTGATTTTCATGTGGAATGAAAAGTGAAACTGGCACTTGAAAAGAATTTTACCACTGGAAAGAATATACACAGAAGAAAGTCTGTATATGTTACTTGTGTCCCTAACCAGAGATAATTAAAATCTTTCTACTGACTTATATGACATTTGAATGTAATCTTGAACAATATTGTGGAGACAACTGTTTAAAACATCACAGAACTGTGGAATCATTTAGGTTGGTAAATATCTTTAAGATCATCAGGCTCTACTTCAATTGTACCTGGGTTGACAATTTGCTTATCTCCACCACTGACCTATTCAGTCTGCCCATCTTGACTTCCAGACTTCCACTGCTGACTTTTTCCTGAAAGTTAAAAGGCTCTACACCTTTTAAGGAGTGTGAAGGAGAAGTCCCTCTTAAAATAATTTAATATAGGGACATTCTTTGGGAGTATGATTGTCTATCTTTCCACTCATGTCAAACATAAGTTGATCTGTTTAAGTACAATTTTTCATTATTGATGAATGAAACAATATCAGGGTGAGAGAGGAGCAAGTGGAATGGAACATGATGATATAGGACCACACGCATATACACTTTAAAATAAAGTATCCTTTAGGCCTGTACTTGATGTGTTCAGTAGGAGTGTCTAACAGCTGACACCAAAAATATAATTTCAAGTTTGAAGAATCTTAGGAGAGAGAAAGAGGTGCAAAAACAGTGTTATTGTGAATACAGGAACAGGAATTATTGATCTAATGAAGGCAATAAGGATGGAAGGCATACAGGCATCGCGATTTTGATGCAGGTGTCTCACAATCCCATAAAGAAAAGACCATCATTTTCAGGGAAGAATTTTTCCTTCAAGAAATGCAAAAGCAGAGGCCATCTGGTAATTTTTCTGTTTATATCCAATTATTACCCATCAAAAATATTTCTGCTTTATCATGCTGCTGATCGTAGTCCACCAAAGAATCTAAGCAGAGAGGCTCAATATGCTAAATTTGTACCATAATTATACACCAAGGAAAGCATGTAATTTTTACTAGTTACAAAGAAAAGCAACCAAAGGGCTAAGATGCTATTAAATCACTAAGGCATATTACAAATAGTCATGTCATTAATGTATTTTTATGTTGCAAAGAACAACAGTTATGCTGTATGAGCAATA
Organism: Sitta europaea; assembly: GCA_013400255.1. Lineage (NCBI taxonomy): Eukaryota > Metazoa > Chordata > Aves > Passeriformes > Sittidae > Sitta > Sitta europaea. The sequence continues at coordinate 806,332 of VXBS01001140.1, read as the reverse complement.
GTTATGCTGAACTATTATTTGTTCATTAAATGATTAATCTGGTGCTATTAATTATATGAAACATTCTCTAGACAGACATGTTATTCAGTTTGGTTAACAGTGATCATTTTTATTTAAAAAAAAAATCAACTTGCAGAACGTATTTGACCTGGTTAAATTCATTCAAAAAGTAAAATATGCTTTCTTCTCTCATATTTAGTGTGACCTATTTTATATTAAATTGAGAATGCTTAGACTTCAGAAAGGATACAGAATAGAACCCTAAATCAGTACAATATGCAAAAAATAAAAAGAAAGAAATCACATTGAATATGTATCAGGGAAAATTATTTCTTCCCCAAATGAACACAGAATTTCTAAAGGGGATTAGGAAGCGTTATGGGAGAAATATTGAAAATGCATTAATTGAACGCAAATGTGCCCTTTACTTCTTGACACTTCATTTGGAAAACACCAAGTAGGTATTAATTAAGATAACAAGTGACCCATACTTTTAATCTTTTGCTTTAAAGACTGATGAAAATTTATAAACTTTAATGCTACTTCTTCACTGATGCAGAGCTAAATATACAAGAAGAGAATAACACAGACCTAATTTAGCTAGTAAAATTTTCTCTTTTGATTTCAACATGTACCTCAGAAACATAGGCAAAAATTCAAGTATTCCTTGATTTGCTTCCTCTGGGAAATCTCACTGGGAAGCAGAAGACAATTTGTCAGTTTTACAGAAGAATTGTCAGCTCATGACAGGTTACTGGAAAGAGCTCTGCATTGTGTGTAGGAGCTAGCCTGCCGAAGAATATCTGCACCAAAATGAAGCCTCTATATTCATCTGGTTAAATTTTCCATTAGAAAGCTGGGTCCCACCTCCCTTCTAATTGCAAAATTAATAAAAGAAAAATGAACATTTGCGTATCATTTAAAAGGTATGTACCAGCTACTTCTACAAATAATCTTTATTCCCTTGTCATTGACATAAGCTTATTTATCTCAAGAAATGAGGGGAATAAACTACCCCTCCTGCAATCACAGAAATTCAGTTGTGCACTTTCTTTAAAGAACATAAAGCAAGACTTATATTAATAAGAGCTATTCCTACATTTACCAAATGTTTGCTTCAAACAACAACATATCAGATGACACCAGTATCTTTCTACTGTTTGTATTGTGCTATCAGCTACATTTCTAAGGACTAAAGTTTCTAAAATGGAGTAGAACACCATGGTTATAGAGTTCTCTGGTCTTGAAGGAAGGTGAGCAAGATGTTTTGGAAGCAGATCAGTACAAAATGACTTAAAAATCAGCTTTATTTCCTTGTATACTATAGTTTAGTAGACATCAGGTTATTGAGAATTATCACTGGCACTTTAGAGAGCTAGTTCTCAGCATAACTCTCCACACTCACTACTTTAAGTAAGTGCCCACTGACCCTGATCCCCAAAATACAACCTATTTTGCATTTAGCTTTTTACTCAAAGCAATGGAACAACATTTGGGTTCCATCTTAGTGCTGAAATGTTTGAGTAATATAACACTGTCCAGCTGCATCAAACAGGTTCTAAACTTCTGTTCTGTTTTTTGATATGGAGAATTTCTTTCCTTTTGTATTTCTTTAGGGAAAGCAGAGGCAGATATAAAAAAATATATATATATATTTTCCTAAACCTCTGTTACCTGACTATTGGTAGAAATGGTGTCTTATCTTGAAGAGGCTCTTAGATGCAGCTGAGCATGGAATGGCTGAAGCAAGTGAACATTAGCATTTCCCATTACCCTTTTCATGATGTCCACTATCAGCATTAGCTCCAGGAAAATGGTCACATAGCATATTAAACCATCATGGGCTACGTTTGTAGGCAATTTGGCAAATGGCTGGTCTCTGTAGACCTTTGCTTGAATTTCTCTCTTATTTGCATATAGCTAATAATTATATTCAGCATGGAAGTTTTCTTTGCAATTAGTTCTTTTAAGTGCATCAGAGCTTTAGAAGACATATATTCGACAGTCTTCTAATTGTTCTTTATGTTGTCATCTTAAAAGCAAAGGAGCTTTATGATCCTAAACCTTTAAAATATTTTAATTTTTCTGAGAACTTGATATTAAAGAACTGAGAACTGTGGTCAAATTAAACCAGTGTAACTAATTTGAAGATACACAAAGATTCACAATGCATCAGGCATTGTCAGTCAGGCATTTTTCCTCTCTTAAGAGACTGCACAAAAATATGAGAAACCGCAACTTTTCCTATGAGAGTAAAGATTTGCTTCATACTTACTATGGTTCATGCTTATTGTCTAGACCAGGCTAGCCATATCTCAATAGGAAATTTGTTACACATACTAGACAAAAGCAGATTCTTTTCTTCATATCCATATTAGATGACTGTGAGAGACTGAAATGTTAGGGTTAATAGCATAAATATTTTATGTAAGACTCTGCCCATTATGGTTGAACTGAATAAAGAGGCTGAGAGCACCCAAGGCCAGCCCTCCTTCACCCGACTGCAGCTCTGGGCTGGGACTGGAGCTGCCGGACAGCACCGGGGACACGAGAAAGGGGAGGCTGTTGTTCAATGACCTCTGGTCCAGGGACAAGGAAACAAGACTAAGGCAGGAGAACGGATCCACAAGAACACACAAAAATATGGAGCAGCTGTCCTGAAGATCAGCTGGGGCCAGGCTGGGGCTGGGGGAGGCCGTAGCCCACAGGCTCCTCTGCCGAGGCCACGTTCGCACACACTGCCCCAGCCAGGCAGGGAGGAGGAGAGTTCTGGGGCTGTGTTGTAACCTCTGGGCACGGGCAGGGAACACCCACCCTCCCTCACACAAGCTGGCTCAGCTGTAAAATCCCCTGCCCCACAGGCCCCATCCCCACTGCCGTGAGCGGCAGCTGAGGAGGCGCCAGCAGCCACCCAGCAGCCCAGAGCGCTGCCCAGACTCATGGCTGGGGCCGTGCAGCAGAGCACTGCTCGGGATGCAAAGGGATGGACGGAGCCAGAGTCTGCTGAAAGAGACTGGGTCAGACTGTCCCTGCCAGGAGAGGAACCTGGGCACTCCCACCCGGCCCAAGTGTGCATCCACCCACTGAACTCCATGGCTGTGGGGCACCCTCAGCACCAAGAAGATCTGATGGANGGCCTTTGCCAACAGGGAGGAAATCTGGGAATACTGGCACACATGAAGAGCTTACTCAGTGGGGAGGTGTTAGTAGCCAAGACTTTTGCCTTTGGGAAGAGGTGAAAATCCCAGTTTTACCAACGGCGGGAAGGGACAGACTAGGAAGTTTCACCTTGGGAGGTACCAAGTAGTTTCAGACTGGGAAGAATGCACAGAGAAAGGCCTTTCCCAAGGACGAATTGGTAGAGCTCATAATCTGTCTGACTGGGAAGAATGCACAGAGCATGAGGTGTCCCACAAAGATATCAGGAGCTGCTGAGAAGTGTAGGATGGGGAAGATGTGGAAGACTCCATTGGCCATGAAGAGTCCAGAGGGAATGGTAAGGGACTGTCCATGCAGTCCAGCTGGGAGAGTGACAGCGACAAAGGCCTCGTGCAGGACAGTTGGGAACACAGCATCAGTGTCAAGCCCTTGCTATTCTACTTTCAACCTTTTTATTAACAAAGGCTGGGCTGACATTAACAATTCAGCAGAACAGGAGATCAGTAGATCAAAGCAGATCAAAGCAGATGGTGCTGAGCATGCTCCACTGCCAACTCTGCTTTGAAAGTTTCAGATTTAGGCTTGAGACTACGTGTCTTCTGGACCAAGCATCCCAAACACAGAGTTCAAATCTGTCCAAGGGAGCAGTGGGTTGTGTCCCTCACAGTTTCATTAAGGAAGAGCAGTAGGTGAGCTACCAGTCTGACATTCTCAAAAAAATATATTCTAGTTTATAGGCTTGGTGTAAATAAAACACCTGCCAGGAGATAATGCTTCAAAAACACAGTTACCCCAAACTGAAGTACTAACAAATGAGCAGGCAAACAATCACATGGTAGCAGTGAAAGGAAAGAAAAAGCCTCCAAGACTATAAACACCACGACCTTAGACAGATAGATGTACTACTATAACAAATTAGCTTTTACATGGATTTTGGTTTTGGAAACTTAACTTGAGGCATTAAGCTCTTATTTTCTAACCTCCATGTATGATCTGCTTTTAATTCAGTCAGTCAAAAATCTCTTCAGTAATGGTAAATGGCTTTTCTTGCTGGCCATTTCAAGATTTCAGTAATGACTCTATTACATGAGTTTTGAACATGCTGTTTGTTCAAGTCTATTGACCTATCCAAAATTTTACTTACATTAGTGTTTCTCTTATTTGACTAGATTTTTACAGTTATTTACAGTGGGAGGAAGAAAGAAAAGAAAATCCAGAAAAAAAACCATAAAAATGTCAAGCTCCTCAAGGGCTCAAGTTGCATTTTGAAGAGAAAGTTTTTTCCCTTTATGATGGAAAATTATTATTTTATTACTGCATTTACTGAAGGACAGGGTAACAAAAACCTCCAGTTTTTTATGAAGCCACAGAATTAAAAGATTGCAGCTTTTTTTAGTCCAAGATTTGATTAATCCAGTTGTTCTAATTTCTCATCATTAGCTTAAGGAAAAAACATCAACAACAATAAAAAGTGTTTAATGTTGCTATTTAGCAAGTAAATGAATGAATGAAATGACATGAAACTTATTTTTGTGAGAGGCATCTACCTGATACATAAGACCAAGCTAAGCTTTCTGCTCTTCTGTAATTGGAAAGCTTCAGACCTTCAAGCTGTAAACCAAGGCTTTCCTTGGAGAATCTATCATAACTGATTGGTTTAAGCTTTTTTTTTGTGACATTTTCAAGATAAACTCACAGAATATTTAAAATAACATCTAATTTTATTTTCATTTTGTGGCATGTGTACCACGGAAGTTTGTTTTATACAGACAGCTAGTGCAAACCTGCAATTTATCTACTCTTATTCTAGTGGCATAATGTTTGCAGAACACTCATTTCAAAAACTGAAAATATTTGGAACTTAATACATGTGGCAAATTTCAAGTCTTTGCTCATGTCAGAGTCTATTACATTGATTTCCTATCTTTTCATTTCATTGTTGGGGTCTCTTCATAGTTTATGCAGACATACAATGCTTTCATCTCTCCTCTCTTGTTTTTTGGGGTTTTTTCCCTTTTTTAGAAATGGGAATAATATACTTAAATTTTACACAAATTGTAATTATATAATCCATAATGAAAGATGTACTTAATTTTATATTTGAGGAATAAGTCTTTTTTCAAGAACTCCAAGCATAACTCTGAATAACTGCTTTGATAGAACAAAAACATCCTTTTTAATGCCCTCAGTGTAACAATCAACTATCCCCTTAATGTATGACAGACACAAGATAATTTACCTGTAAAATTACCAGTGTTGTTAAAATGGCATCCATTTTTCAATCTGTGTGCTTTTATCACAACTGCATAAAACATTCTTGAAAATGTTTAAGATACCCTGAAAGCTATTTACAAGAGATATTATCCAGTGTCATAAATACCCTGTGCAGCATGTGAAAAATTTGTCTATCAAACAATGTATAGGTTTTTCCTTGCACTTTGAACTTGGAATACAATTTCCAGCTTCTTGCTGAATCAAAGTTAGACTGTATTTGTACTTGTCTTCTGGATAACCCATTTTTCTTCTAAGCAAAGGGACAAAGAAGGTCTCAATAACTGTTTAATAAATTACTGTAGAACAGTAATGCTATTACTGAAATAATTCCCATCAGGAAAGGTGATTTAAGTGTGAATGCAGTCTTAGGAATGGTTTCAGGTCCTCTTACTTGGGATATTTTCAGTAAAATCTAATATAACCTGAAACACAATCCCTAGACATCACATAAACACATTTTTGTTTTCTTTTTTTGATTTGCAAACATAAGGATGCTTTAAAAATAATATAAAAAGCCAACTTAGTCACAAAAGACTCTTGGATTAAAAAGTTCACGACTTATTAAAATACAGCAACAGCTAACATCCAGTTCATTGTGTTAATAAGGATACTTCCATTGAGGTCAAATTTATGCTACCTAAGAATCCAGCCTTAGATTTAATGATCTAATTGACAATGAAGCAGAAAGATAGGTTTACAAAATCCACAGCGAGGAAACAGAAGGAAAATAGAAAGAAAGAAATATTCTGGCAGCAATCCAGCATTCATAACTGAACTAATGTTCAATTACTGTGAAATGCTTTATGGAAATAAATGTTAGTTCTACAGGAATCCCAAATGAGTTCATTACAATCAGTGCTATTAAAACAAAGTGCTACTAATATGCCAAACAACTGTGATTGCAGTTTCATAAACTGGTGTTTAATATCCATCAGAGATTAACAAAAAACTTCTGTAATGACTAAACATAATGATGTATCTAATTTGAAATTATGACATGGATGATAATGTTAATTAGCCTTGCACACATAGTGCAATGTGTAAAAGACACTAGAGCACCTAAAGGTTACTGAATTATCACAAAACTACTCTTAAAGTGTTTTATATCATCAGAATAGGAAAAATCAAGAAATCATTACATCATGTAATCATTCACTTCTTTTCATTTAATTTTTTTTCCCAAAGCCAAAGTGTTTATGAACACATTCTTTTCCTTAGAAAGTTTTAATTAGTATAGAACTTAAAGCATGGAATTCAATCACCATTTTAAGATTTCTAAATGACAGCTAAAAAACCTCAACCATTAAGTACTTACACAAATATATGCTATTATTAGATATGCCATAAAGGGGAAAACTGTGAAATTATGTGAAACTGTTCAGTCTGAATGTTCCCAAGGGCCTTCCCCAATGGAGGACAACACATTTTTGTTAGAGTATAATGGGTGAATTTATCTGAAAAGATATTTACAAAGCAGTTGCCCAGGCACCACAGTAGGTACTGAAATTTCCCTAATGGAAAAGGTTTCACCTAAAACACACACACACACACACAACTCAGACACGGATTTTAAATGCAGCCTATCTGTGGAGTTAACAGCTGAAGCAGCATCAGAAGGACAATACCTACACAGAAAATGTGGCCACTCATACTACTCATTCTATCATTTGGAACTATGTACATTTAAACACCATCAGTTTGAGTGGAAAATTACCAGTGGCTATTTAGGATATATACACACATAGATAGATACATATATGTACAATGGTAAGAATTAAAAATGTACACAGTCACCTGAATAAATATTTTTTATAAAATTTGTGATAATACCACAGTTAGCTGGCTACTAGCAATAGTAAAAAAACTATTTACTTTAGTGTCTTTTGTTTTCTTGGTTTTCTAACCTTTAGTTGGTCAAAATATTCCAAGTGTTCTGTCAAAGACATGAATCTATTTCCACCCTTCCACAAACACCTGATGGATGCATTACCTTTTCCAGCAATCTCTTGTGGAACAAAGTTTTCTAGTTCTATATTCCAATATTAGAACCACTGCTTAGAAGAGTACTTTCCTGCAGCTTTTACTCCTGTAATTATTTTAACGAGTGCTGTAATTTTTTTTCTTCTTGACCTAATTTTGTTTTATCCTAACACAGTTTCTTTAGAAACAGGCTTTAAAACTATACCACATAAGCATGCATGGAGCCTCTTCCCTTTTTCTGAAAGGAAGGTGGTGTCGAAATCTCTGAAACTCAGGTGAACATGTGACAGACAGCAAAATTACACATTTCTAGACAAGTTCTCTCAAAGGATAAATGTCTTGTATGTGTATACTAATGTCATAAAAACAAAAGTGACGTTAGATAAACACCTTCCTTTCAGCAAAACTTCCTTCCTAATCCATGAAATGATCAAGCAGTGCCTTTAAACATGACAAACATCCCATGTAAGAATTATATGTGTACAGCACAGGGAGGAACGCATCAAAGTTCCTTGCACGCCAGGAAAGTCCTGTCTGATTTTATTCCACAGTCAGACAGAGAAAGTTACTTAAGAGAGACTGGAAAAGCCTCAGGAATGAGACAAGAGACTTGCTTACAGCTGTGTGACCACGCCCACAGTACAGAATGGCAACCTGGTGACTTCCCTCTGTTCCAGCATGTCAATCAAACAGAGACAACAGGGCTCCTGCTTTCTGCTGGCACAGGCATCAACTGCAAATGGTGAATTGGATGGCTGTTACCTTCCCTTCTCCTATTTGCATGCTTGTCTCACCCACTTTGTACAGCATAAATTACATCTGCAGATTTTCCAGTTTCTACAGATTACCAAGTCTGGGAGGTGAGTGGTGAAGTAACCCTGCTTCCTTCTGTCTCCTATGTTTTGTTTTTTGCAGCCAAACCACATTCAATGAAAGGTTAATGGTCAAGGTAATGAAAAAAAGTCCGAAAAGTCTTTGAGGGAAACTGAACATGCATCAAAAAGATTGCATTTTTAAAGCCTTTCACCCATGCATTTTATATTAATCAATAACTGAATAGAATATAAGCTTCTTAAAACAATATCTGAAACTCAGGACTCCCTGCCTGCTGCCAATTGCTAGTCTAACAAATAGTTAGACTCTCTTTATAAATGTGCTCCTTTTTTGCATCATAAATGAAATATTTGCTGCACATAGAAAGAATGACCAAAAAATAAGGATTTCTCTTACTGAAAACACCTATAATTGCCAGCTAATATTCTGTACTGAAAAATAAGAGATGTGAATCTCTACTCTCTCAGACAGGGAGGTTAATTGTATCACTACTTTCTACCTTCTTTGGTACCACAGTGGGTTTGTGTGGCAAGGTTTTAGTAACAGGGTGGTTACAGGGATGATTTCTCTGGAAGTTGCTAGAAGCTACTAGCTCTGTGTCCCATGGAACAAATGCCAGACAGCTCCAAGAAGGACTTGCTGCTGGCCAAAGCTGAGCCCAGCAGCAGCAGCAGCAGTGCCTCTGGGATAAGACTTAAGAAGGGATTAAAAACCTACCCTACAAGATATTACCCAGTGATTTCCTCTCCTCTTTGGAAAGTTGCTGTGACTCAACTTCCAAGACAAACAGGAGTGTGAAATTAGTTGATAGGTTTGGAACCCCAAGTCAAATCAGGAAAGTGGGGCCCTCTCTCCCCGAGCTCTATTATCCCATGAGATTGGATCCTATTTCAAACTGACCCACAGAAGCAGAGCACTAAGGGAGTATCTGTCTAACAGGGTTCCCCTGCCTTTGGTCAGAACTCATTCAGAGACAATTCATGAGAACACAGAAAATTGTAAATGCTATGGACTTACAAAAATGTTCCAACGTTTCATGACAATGAGCTAACTTTTAGGAGTGATATACCTCAAAACAGATCTCTTTTCATTAAAGGACTGAAAAAAAACAAAACAAAACCAAAAAAGAGATAAGACATAAGAGAGAGAATTCCTGTAGAGTAGAAGTTATTTTCTTCTTGCACTTATGAGAAGCCCAGCAATAATATAGCAAAAATTTAAAACACATTTATATTTTAAAAAAAAAAAAAAAAAAAAAAGATTGCCTAGAAAGTTGTTAAAAAGTAGGAAGCTTAACTAAAAAAAAAAAAACAAAACTATGGGAAACACATTTTTATGGGAACAAACTTTTTTAAATGCTAACTGTTCAACTTTTTACATACCATTAGTAATATTACAGTTCCTAAACTGAGACAAGTATAAACTAAAAAATGTAAACACACAGAGTATTTATGGACAGAAAAAATATTTTCTGGCATTTCAGAATCATGGAATACTTTTAAGAAAAAGTGGCAGGCACAAAATAAGTGCCTATATTTATAATAAGTTTCACTGCTGTGGAAACTGCTAGTCAGCAGTAAATAGAAGTAAAAAAATTATTTCCTGCCAAAAAAAATTCAACTTTACATTTTATCATTCCAACAGTTTTATTAACAAGATAACAATATTTTGTTCTCACAACTTTGAAAGCAGAACCATGTGAATTAATAGCTAATTCAGATTTAAAATTAATGAGCTTTACCACGTTGATTTCTTTCCAATTTTCTTGAATAGAATTTCTTTTAAATAGTCTTTCACATAATGCATAATCTCATAAGTCCCAATTGAGTAACAATGAAGTCCCGTTAGTCTTTGTCACCCCATAATCATTCATCCTGCATTTTAAACAAACATAAATTGCTGCCTTGGGAAATTATTTTGGAGTCAAGATTATTATTTTTGGAAGAAATATATGCCAGTTTAAGTTGTACTTTTTCCTTGTAAAGCTACTAAAGTAGTCTTACTAGGTATACAAGAGTGTTTTCTTATTAAATAATATTTTTTCTTCTGCTAAGTGTGGATTACTCCTGATGTATGTTAAATCCTAACTCCCTGCCTACTTTATAACAGCTCCATTTAAAACAAATATTTTTTTACCGAGGTGATAATGTAGATTTATATATTTTAAGGGAACACTTCAAAGCAATTCCAAAGAAGAGGAAAAAAAACCCAATCAACAGAACATGCAGAGGTATTTTTTTCACAAGGAAGGAATTTCACAGGGCAAGTGTTTATTTCGAGGGATTTCTTTAATTTTCCCCATATCTCATTGTCAATTCATCTGTTTCTGGCATTTTGACAGCATTTATAATGGAATCAGCCCCTCATTTGTTGACCTACCAATTAACCAACACTAACAAATAAGTCAGAGTCCACCACTGGGCAGTGGGCCAGCACAAATCTCACTTAACCACTTAGATGCTGGTTTTGACTCATTTTGAGAATATATTCCAGCTAAGTATGTCATTAATGGATGTTTTCATTTACACATAGATTCAATTCATGTCTTATCCTTCAGTACCACACATTCAATAAAACCTTGTTTCATGTAGTTTACTATTTTAGCATTAGTTTTAGTGCTGCAGGATCAGAATAAGTTTTCCAAATCCAGTCAGTGTCCATCATTAAATGCAGATAGAGAATTGTCACTGTATTGCAGTATCAACTCCCTGCAAATAGGCAAGCTGCTTACTTCAGATTTGGAGGGAGTGCAGATAGCAAGCAAATTTTACAGAGACAAAGCTGGAAGATTAATTACTCTTTGGTTTACCATTGAAGTTATGCTATCAGGGAAGAGAAGGTGAAGTGTGGGAAATGCACAAGGCTTTTGGGCAAAAGAATGTTTTAATTACAGCTTCCACATTCTTCTAGATCATCTAAGACGTGCTTATATCTTTGCAAGGATTGCTTCAAGTGTAAGAAGCCTGAAGTTACAAATTTCATGAAGAGGGAGACTGAGACATGGTGCTGTCAGAAGGCTCCCATCAGGATTCTTTTCCCTCCTTTCTTTGAGTTGTTTCTTTTCCTGAACCTTAGGAGGGTATGAACAGACCAGTTGATTAAAAATACAGGACTTTGGTTTAAAGTTTTGACTGAATTATTATGAAATAGAAATTTCTGTAACCTCAAATATGGAACCATGTTCTCTGACCAAATAATATTTATCCCATGAAAAAACTGATCTGTTTTAACATATAACAGAAAGACACCAATACTTTAAACCCAGTAATTAACTTCTTCCTGGGCAAAAATAACAGAGTTGAGATTGATACCACTCATTTCTTAATGTCCTGTATCCTTCATCCTAAGAGCACTGAAAGGATTGTCTCTCATGAGAAACCACTTGGTTAGGCACAGAGTTTTCAGACAGAAATCTAAACTGCAACTCTTCCATGGAAGAAGATGCATCCCTGTAGACTAGAAGAACAGAGTTTGACCTATCCATTCTTGTGTAATTGTCTTTTGTAAGGCCTAGGTAGATCTCACCTTAGCATGCAGACTTCTGGGCATTCAGTCTTCAAGAGCCTACTGCAAACACAGAATCACCACCTGAGTTTACCTGAAAAGCATGCTACTCAATCAAGAGTTAAAGAGTTATGAAGCTACACTGAATTTTCAAATTTTGGATTTACAGATTATTTGATATCTGAAAAAATAATACTCATCTTAATATATGAAATAAGTATAATAAAGAGAAGATATTTATAAGTTTGAAATTCACAGGTACCTAAGATGATCAGTGCTATGACAGGGACCTGAGAGGTTCAGGGAACTCCAGCTTTTGGCTCAAGTCATTGCATTACCATGGTAGGGAACTTGGAAGACAGAGGACACAGGAGAACTGGATGACCCCAACCTCCTTCTGAAAAGACAGCCTACAGCTTTAAAAGCCCAGATTTCCAACAGAACAAACATGAGATGGGTTAGGAAGCCAGTAGGATTTGCTTAATTTTGTTTTTAAGTAGTTGTGGTTTTTCAAGGCATTTGAAGTGAAAGTAATAAAAAATATTTCATAACAAAGGGCTGGTTTTGCCGCACAGTTCCCTAACTAGCTGGAGTTTAAAGGATCTGTTCCTGAATAGAGTTTCATCAGTTCTGTCATTCCCATATCCTTAAACATTTGCAGAAGAAAGTTTTCAAAGAGACAGGATTCCTTATTGAAATGTCTCATGAAAAGAGGATAAAAATCTTTATAAAAGAACTTGCAATTATTAATAGGTTTCACTTTTAGTTAGTTAATGATCCAATTCAGCTGTGATCAAAGCACAACAGATAGATAATTCAGGATTGAAAACAGAGTTAATTTACTACATAAAATACTACTTTCTTAATGACTTTATTTCAATGGAGTTTCAATTAGTTATTAGGTCATTTTACTTGTTACTTCAACAAGCTGTCTGCAGGCAATTAAGATGTCACTCCTCATGAAAACAGATTTTTTTTTTAAGAGGGATGTTTTTAAGATTTTTTATTTCAGAGACTTTTTAAAAAGTTTATGAAAAAAAGTAATAAAACACTTGAAGCACAGCGAACTGGATTTTTTGTTGTTGTTTTTTAGGGGACTGAATGACAGTAATGAAAGAAAAAAGTTGCTGTTAGTAAAAAACATTTATTGGTGTCTGATCCAGTTTTCAGTTCTGATTGCCAAAAATGGATTTCCCTCCATAAGCTGCAAAACCCTCTCTGCAACACCACATACTGCACGAACTGCTAGAAAGATACTTTTTTTTACTTTTTAAACCAATGACAATAGGTCTTTTGGACTTGGCTGGATTTAGCTGTTCTCTGGTTTCTGGGCTTTTAAGTACCCATCCCTCAAACTAAAATACAGCAGTAGCGTTAGTAGCAAACTAAATTTTGGATCAATTAAATGGGGACAAAGTCATTGAAACAAAAGAAAACTGTTTATCAGTAATGATTCAGCTGAGCCTGGTATCTGTCTTTCCCCTGAGAGTCCTACACAAACACTACAACAAAATGGCAACTTTTTATACCCTGTTCCAGCCAGGGGCAGTCCCTGTCCCTTTTCCCCTTGGATGGGTATTCAGGAAATTACATCTCTCCCAACTGCCTGCTCTTCTGTCCCCTCCCCTCTCATCCTCCTTCCTTTTGGTCAGGTCTTCACCTCTCTCCCAGGTCACACCACCACTCAACAAACCAACCAGAAAAAAATCCAAGCCACAATCAACAGGTAGAACAAAAAGTTTTCTCTCTTTTGCATAACAGCCCTTTGGCTTCAGTAAAATATGACCTCATCTCTCTCACAGCAGAAAGCAGGATAAGTAGGGAAAGGGGAAGGTTCCAGCTGCAGCCTTGCAAACCTCATTACCTACAGGATGAGCAATTTAGACTACTCAGACTTAGTGGCCCTGGAGAAGCCAGGCAGAAGTGCTTACTGGAGAGAAGCAGAATTAGCTTATCCTTCTACATATATTTCCCGAGAGACAGGATCCCACAAACTTTATCAGCCTAGCAGAAGTGCACAAGAGTGGGTCAAACCAACTTGGAGGAAGAAAAATGAGCTTGACAGCCAGCACTGCTGGGAAAGGCATACAGACAGCTGTGGAGACAGCCAGGCTGACAGGCTTTTTTATTGTTTTGTTTTTAATGCTAGTCTGATAAAGTGGGATGATCAAACAGAAATGCACATTCATAAAGCCATTCTCTGACTCTCTGAACCCTCTTCTCTGTTATTTATGGCAAGATAGGAGGTCAAATCAGAGAGGTTTTAGTTGATGAAGAAAAGCTGTAGGAAGGATTTGCTTAATTCCAGGAAAGGGGAAGTTTCTTCTTAAAATAAAATTACTAGGCACGTCCTTCTTAAGAACTAAGCAGTTCCCAACAAATTTGATTTCCAAATGCAATTTTGCATAGGCAATTATTATTTCTCCAAGTCAGATTATTTGACTTTTTGTTTCATTTTTTAAATAGGTATTTTGAAGGAATCCTTTGCTTTTGGCCCAAATAGTAACACCACACCTCATTCTGTGATTGAAGATGACTATTTTATTATCCAATGGGTGAGTCATGGCAGTATGACCTTCTTGCAGAAACAATACTTTGAAAGAATTTCAGAAATTTTCAGAAAGTTGAACTCAAATTGAGACTCTTTCAGGTATCACAAGATTAAACCTTTTCCCTGTGGTGCCCAGTATAGATGCAAATACCATATGACCACTGCTGTAAGACTTTACAAGATGCTAATTCTGATTTATAGGATTGGCTTAGAGTCAGATTAACCTTCTCCTGTGAAATTCTTAATCACGATGTGCCCAAATAAATGTTTAACATCATCATGATGTTGTCATCAACCTTGACAGTATGAAGTATTTACCACATTTTTCAAGCAGTGTTTGGCACCTTACAGGACAGAAGTGAAATTTTAGCTTTTGGGATGAAAAAAAATGGAGTGCAAATGATCAGTTCGGAAAAAAAAAAGTATTAAAAGAATAATCATCAAATCTTGTACTGTAAGGGATTAACCACCACGGGGGAAAAAAATTCCAATTCCCTGCTATCCTAAATACTTCTGTAGGAATTTCAATATTTTAGAAACAGATGATGTATTACTATTCTCAACTTTTAGGTTCAAAAACCCTGTTTCAAGTGCTTAATTTTCTCTATGGCTCAAGACAAGTGTCAGATTCCCAAATTTTTTCATATATCATACCACTGCTATCTTGTCATTCTGCAAATATTTCTTCTACAGGCAGAGCTTATAATTGTATTCACATCATCCTCCCAAGTGGTCCCATACAACCAGTAAGGGCAAAAGGTCTATTAGAGACTGATGTTAGCTAAAAACAGAAACAGAAAGGGGCAGGGGGTGAGAAATTAAAAAGAAAGCCATTTTAGTCCTGTGCTGAAAGCATTTCTCTTGTATCCAAACACTGGCTTTCTCTCTCCCACTCAAAACCAAAATAAAATGCTTCAGTCAGTCCTACAGATTTCTCTAAAGATAGAGAACTAGAAGTGGGCTCTTTGAACCTGGGCCTCCCAAACACTGAATTATTGTGTTAGCCAATTTCCCCCTCAAGCTAAGGAGGGCCAGATCTAAATCTCTCCCTTTCTGGAATAGCTTGCTCATTCTGCTACAGCCACTTTGAGGAAATTCAGTCAAGTAGCAAAAGTTCTCTCTTTGGAGAAGAGTCCTTACTCTTTGGAGTGCTCAAGTATTTTATCTTAAAAATGCAATAAAAAGTATGCACAGAGTCCCTACAAAAAACAAAACCAGATTGGAAGTGATTGTCTTCACAGAAGGATCCAGTGACACCATTTATCTGTCAAGACTAGACAATGCATGGAGCATTCTCTCTTGTCTCTGACCTATTTTCTGAACAGAATTTGGTGTCATGAATATAGTAAACAAAAAAAAGCTATAAGGAGAAAATGCATTCCTACATTAAAATCCCCATCATTATGAACTCTTCAGAAAACAGAAAAAAGCTAAAGGTTTTCCTTTATTACTTTTTTTCATGGGGAAAAAATGTTACTAGCAAACCATCCAGCAGTATTATTTTGGGCATTCTCTAGTACTGTAGTGCTTTATATGCTTAATAGCTCTCAATTAATTCAGGCAGAGGAAAGCAATTATGAAATTACTATAGAAAACAGAATGCAGCACTCCATGCAAAAATTAAACTATATGAATATATTTTCCAATGCCAGACATTAAAAAAGAGCATAGAAATGGATAAACCAAGGCTGGGCCAGCTGTGTTTTGAGGGAGGTAGAGGAGAAAAAAAGGGTATCTTGTTTCCAGACAAAAAGTCATAGTAAGACAGTGAACACTACAAATGAGTTGAAATTGCTAAGCAATTAGAGTTTCTTTAGTTTGTCTGGAAAGTGCCGCATGGTAGATAAAATTCTCTGATCATTACAGAAGAAAAAAATTACGTCTAGAAAACCACAAGTTTCAACATCTAAGCAACTTCCAGCTCCCAAAAGCACAACAAAAAATAGAACATTTCTGAGATTCAAGTTTTTGTAGGGTGAGGAAGCATCAGGATGGACTGATATATAATATATAAACTTATATATTATAAATATAAACATATAAATATATTAAAAAAAGAGCAAGGTAGAGAGATGATCCCCCACAGAGAAAGATCCTCTCTACCTACATTCATAGTTCACAACTGTATAGAAAGACTGAGACTGCCCAGTTAATAGCTGACATTTTCTATGCTCAGCTTTGCTTTGGAGAAGAGTTTATTGAATGAAGTTTAGAGAAGTAGTCATTGTGCAAGTGCTGCATGAACATCTCTAGCAATATTAATCTCTCCAGCAAGTAGAAGTGTTCAAACTATTCAGTGAACTAATTAACAGAATTCATCTGCCATTTATTAGCCTTTTTTAATTAATGTTCTTTCGAGTAATAAAATACAGAGCCAAGTTACCTTAGGGAAGTATAACAAAACAATTGGTAGAGGGACAGCATCAGGAGTCAAAGAAAAAGTGTCACAAAGTAAATCCTCATCTCTGTTGTAAATCCAAACCTGGATGGAGTGGTTAATATCATGTAGGTTCCATGTCAGCTAGTCACAACCACAGCTCTGCTGGTCATCACAAAGGCTTGTTCTGCAGCTTCCTTTTGAAATAATTTCCAAGTTAATTGGAAAAGAGTAATTGTTCACTGCTACTAAAAATGTACTCTTTTTGATATTTTCCCTTATGTATGTTGATTTTCTCACAGATGGGGAGTAGCTTTTCATTTCTAGGATATATTTTTTGTCTGACTTCAGGGTGACTCTGAATATTGTTCTAAAGCAAGTTAGAGGAAGCATACTGTGCTGTTAAGATATTGTTGCTCAGTTGCTACTCTGTAGAGATGGATGATGAAAAGCACACTTCTACTCCTGCCCAGCAGGACCAAGAATTGAACTGGCCTCAATCACAACTAGAGCAAATCTCAAAGCTGCATTTGGTCAGTCAATTTATTTCTTTTGTGAGACAGGAGTTAGAAAATAGGAATAGGAGCAAGGAAGTTCAGAGCTTTACAAAGACAGGAAAATCACTTAACAACCACTGTCATAGGCTAAACAAACTAGACTTGGAGAAATTTAGTTATTGCAAGTTAACAATAAATATTTAGTTTCTGATATGGGTAGTGGAAAATCAATACAAAAAAAGGAACAAACATTTACAAGCTTCAGAAAAACAGCTTTACAACCCATTTTCTAAGCTCAGCTTCACCCCAGGTGTATACAGGCTCTAGGGTATGCTTATTCAGAGGCTGCTGCTCTTTTGGGGAAATGCATAATCTTAGGTGAGTATGTCCACTGCCTGCAGTCACTCCAGGGAGCAGAGATTGCCCTGTCAGTGCTATTTTCCTTCCCTCTCAGAATCTAGAAGATTTCTGGACAATAATCTCGAGGCTCACTTTATGCCTTTGCTGAAAATACTTAAAAAAAAAAATCTGTCAAGATCCAAATCCTTAAAAGGATTTCTTTCTAACCTCCAAATTCACTGTTCCCTCCCCCCTCTGCTGTTTTCTGCCCCTAAAAGCATTTTCACAGAGGCACCATCACCTTTTCTAGACAGAGCTCAGCTTTGTCCTTAGGTGGATCCCCCTTAGAGTTGGCTGGAACCAGATGGGTTTGAACATCCCTGACCTCTCACAGGGGCCAACCCTGCCACCTCTCTGCCTTCCCCCCTAAATAAACCTTAACTTTACCACATAAACCCAATTCAGATAATTGTGTTCCTTACTAAAACAGTATTTTGAGCAAGATTTTTCTGGGAAAAAATGTGAGTTTAATGCAAATGGTGCAGACGAGTGAAAATTTATCAGATGGGGAACAGGGAAATCCATAGGGCTTTACACTCAAGAATTTTAAAAATACTTAACAGCAGTAAGAGTATTTTGCCTGGGTCAAAATTAGTGACTAAAATAATGCAGTAATCCATTCATAAATGATGGCACCTACCTGAGTTTATCTTGAGCTCTGAACCAATTTATGCAATTAACACATTTGTACTCAGCCTGCCTAAGGATGCACAAGTAGCCATGCCACTTCCCCATTTCTGGTGGGAAATACTGGGGTGAGAATGCAAAATGGAAGCTGTTTCCACCAAATTCTACCATTTTCAGACTCCCAATGCAGAGCAATTCTTACTTTGGAGGTAACTCAGCTGCACAGCACTTGAACTGTGTGCAATTGCTTGGCCTTTGTTAGGGAAAAATTTTAAGATACAGAATCTAACTACACAGGCCCAAGTCAGATAAACCTTTGCTTTACATCTCTGTACATTCTTTAGATTTTTTTTCAGGCTTTATTATTCAACAATATTTATATTTTACGAATGCTTCCTTCACACCTCCAAGTCAGCACTTACTATGTTATGGGAAGTATTAGGGGTTTGCCTGTAACATCAAAAGAATGAAAGTTGTGAGGCTGGGGAAAACGAAAACACTCATTTTTTGTCACTTCTCTGAGCTGGTCACAGATTTCAGTGAGAAGTTCCACAAGAAGAATTATTCCCTGTGCTCACTTCTGTTGCAGGATTAGAACCTCATTTCTCGTCATTGAAACTTCATGAATAAAAATGACACTGAGCCTCTGCCCTTTATCCTCTACAAAGACATCTATGAAACTCTTTTATCCTGTTCAACCCATCAAACATATGCTCGGAAAATTTGACTAAATCTGCCAACAAACCAAGTTCTGTAATAAAATATAAATCTAGTTACTTGAAAATAAGGGCTCACAAGCCTTCAAAGGAAAATCATTAGGCAGCCTTATGAAAAAATCACTAAGGTTACTGATACCAAAATTCCAAGCAGATCTCAGAAAAATAACAAATTTCTCTGTAGCAACAGTTGCTTTGAAATATAAGTTATAGAATAACATGGTTGTGACAGGAAAACACAGCAAAAATGCAGAGTTCTGAAGTTACACCATCTTTAAAAAAGAAGAATTCTGAATGTGGATTTACATTAACATGAAATAAGAAATTGCAAAGAAGATAGAACACATCAGTCTTTGTGTTACTCATTCTCACTCTTGCACTTTCTCTTTCACAATCATCTTGCAGTTTACTGTTTAAACTCACATGAATTTGGCAGCTCTCTGAAGAGGCAGCTGTGTTTGCCATGAGGCTGGATACAGACTCACAAATGAGAGAAATTATTAATTAGAATCCCTCCAGAAAAATTAATCACATTCATTGAGGTGTAGGACAGAGTAAAGTTTCTAGTCAGGTGCCTCTACCTGTGAAAGCAGACAGTTTAAGTACATTAGGGGAAGGAGAAAAAACAGTCAAACACAAAAAAAGGAGAAGCAAATTCTTCTCCCACTCTGATTATTAGTTGCTTTCACATATATCCTGTAAGCCTAGGCCTCTTTATCCAGCTGGTCTTTTTTTTCTCTCAATAGAGACATTTTTAATACTAAGACACAAACTTTTTTAATCTTAAGAATTATGTAAGTGCATTTGATATATCTGTCCTTCACTAAATATTGTATTATGACAAGTGGAAGATGTTACTTAAGTTACTAAGCAGTTACTGATAGGTGATTAATTATTTTTAGTTAAAAGAAAGTAAAAAAGAAAGTGAGATAACAGTGAAAGACCAGTTATGAAGTGTGGTTTCACAAGAGAGAAAGGTGATACTGGGTATGAGTAGAAAAGATTAATTGTGGAGTTTCTCAAGGCTCAGTCTTGTGAACCAATCCAATGCAGAATTTTCATTGGTAACTCCAGCACAAAAAGCCCAAGAATGGCAATGAAAATGACTGGATTATTCAAAGTTGCCAATGCACAGGAAGGCTGAATATTGCCCCCAGAAAAAGCAAATGATACTCCCTGGATCAGTTTGAAAGTAGCAAGTGCAGTGTTGAAAAAGCACTACTACAGCAAGAATAAGTGTCCTAAGGTTTGAGGAGACTGAGAAAACTCAATGTACTTGGCTTCATAATCTAAAATATTGTTGCTTCCTATATGTATATCAGGAGTGAAGCTGTCACAACGGGAATCAAACTGCAGAAAGGGCAACAGATGTATGAGCTGTTAAATATATATGTATATGTATATATGCTGGTAATTAGATACTTCCCAAATACCAGAGCATGGAGATTCTGTGCCTTTTTATTTACAAATAGAAGGATCAGAAGACTTTGCTGGCTTTCAGCTGGAGCTTGTTCATTTTGTTTGTTGTTGGGATGTCATTGCCTACAACAGAAACCTCTGTCCCTAATAATGAAATGTTTATTCTCTTCCAGGTGAATACAAACAACCTTTCTCCTGTAACTACAAAATTCAAGGAGCATCTACACCAGCTAATTTTAAGAGGGAGGTGTGTGTGTATACATACTGAAAAAACATTTAATTCCTATATTTGGGCAAGGTTTGCTACATGAAGGTAAAGAATATGGTTAGTCTAATACCAACCATGTCAGGGACTGTCATAAACATTTCCAAACTCAGAAATCCTGAGGTGGATTGATCCTTAAAACCCTGAGAATATTACAAATAAATACATATTAGAGAAAGAGGGCTTTAAAAAGACCTTCAGTAAGGTGAATGTGACAGCATCATAGTACACAGCCTAGAGCTCTACCACTACATTAGGTTTAAGATCAAACTGCATCCACCATTTAGCAGCAGTTGGCTTAAATGACATACATTTCACAGAACTGGCCTTAAAAAGAAAAACAGCATTTGAAAGAGTTTTGCTGTTGTTATGCATGTTTACAACTTGTTTAGAGTAAAAAACCCCAACATTTTCAGTACATACCTACTTCTATCCTATTGTTCTTCTAGGAAAAAAAAGGAACTTTTTTTTTCCTAACTGCAGGAATACTTAATGACTCTCCAGAAAGGCATCCCAGGCTACCATTTCCAATAAGGAAACATGTTAATGTAACACTTTAGCTACTGGCAGTTCCTATTCTTGCTTTTGGGTGCTATATCCATATAACTCTATTAAAACCACCCCCTCCACATCAGCTCAGTTCTTTGTTAAGGCACAAGACAGAGTATTATCCCTTCAAAAATTACTGCCCAGCTTTAAATTTCATGGCTGTCACATGCAATATCTTGAATGTAGGGAATAGTAACACTTCCCAGTGAATTTCAGAGACCATGCCATACAATTTTTATCAATAAAGATTTAAGACAGCCTTTGAAATCTTTCTTAATTTGCTTTCAAATAAAGGACATAAATTTACTGGGATTTCCTCACTATCAGAGGAAAAAATGAGGAGACTGTGTTTTTCTAAATTGGGTACCAACACAAAATTAAAATGTTATTATGCTTTAATATACAGCACTAAACATCTTTGCTTCTACTTTTTTGATTTTTCAGAGATGATTTATCATTCTCCCTAATGTGACAGTAAAAGATATTGAGTTCTTCAGCATTTGACAAGAACAATCACTTTGTCAGGCTTTTTCACTCCAGAAAGTTGGCACAGAGACAGCTGGGGTAGGGCTTTAAAGAGTATTGACTGCACACACAAAGCTAGTTTAGAGTAACTGGTGAATTTTAAATCTGCCCCACAGCTGACTGCACTAACAAGAAATAATGCATTAGTCCTTCCACCAAGGGAAAAGCCTTACTCCTTACGTAGCTTGCAGAACAAGGCTTGCAGTTAGTTTTATTCCAGCCTGGTGGTTGAAACCTGGTGGGAAATAACTTTTGATGAGAGGGCAAAGACAGTCTGTATTCAAATACAGCTCCTGCTTTAAGAAGTGCCCACAACACTGTCTTTCACTCACAGACTTTAACCTCTGCCCATCTCAGACATCAGGCTTGGCCAGCCTCATTCTTTCTGGAGGTTTTCTGTGTAGCTTTGGAAACCACTGCTGAGCACAGGGAACTGCTGCTATTTCTTTTCTCCCCTGGGACATTTTTCATCTTTACTACATTGTTCTTCTAAGCCTCCATCTCTTATACAGAATCCGTACATCTTATTTTCTCTCCTTCCTTTGCAACTTAAAAATGAAGTGGTTCAACACACCACACAGAGTACAAGAATAAGGGCTGCTCCTCCTGCTTGACTTCTCTATAGAAGCTCTTGAAATTCTCAAATTGAGATTCTTCCATTCAGTGAGTCAAAAGCAACTTGAAGCATTAAGCAGATGGCGCTACACACTCAGAGCTTACATGACAGCTGCATTTCCTGAGATGGAGGCAGCTTCTCCCCTTCACTACTCACCAGTCCCTTTTTCTTTCTTGCATAGGAAGAATCTGAATCTGACTGCTTGATGAGCTCCAGTTATCTTTCTGGCTCTAACAATTTACTCTTTTCTACCTGGCATCTTAAATTTGTCAAGAGCCCTAGAAAGGGATTTAATGTCTGTAGGCTGCCCCAACCCCATGTCGACAGGTTGGAAAAAGTTTTTCATCCCATCATGAAGAAGAATTTAGACTTTTAAATTGGGTGCTAGAGAGAATGATACTAGAAATACTCAAGGGTGGAGCTCAACTGTTTACAGAGGTTATGTGAAATTTGGATTATCAGTTAAGTCATGACTAGGGGGAGAGGCTAGGTAGATTCCTAGGATTTTCAGGCACACAAAAATGCCATGTCTTCAAATATATGCTCTAAGATGCTTCTCTATGGACTTTTATTTATATATGCTTTGAATGACAGAGGGCTTGTAAGAACATCACTTTAGCAGAGAGCAAAAAAATTTTTAAAGAAGATTTTTGGGTTTTAACATTTCTGTGGTTTTGTACGTATTCTACTATTTCACTGTCTCTAGGTGGCATAAGATTATAATTCCAAAGGTATATGAGAAAAGCACCCCAAAAAATTTGTAGTTGACAATGAAATGTAATTATACTGAAATATATCATGACAACCTGATAATTGAATCTTCTAAAAAATATGATTCCTCTCACGCCAGTAAGAGGAACTGATGAGAAAAAGAGAAGCTAACTGATATGTGCTGTTCAAATGCATGAAGCCTGGATGAATTTCAGTGAATGTTACTGCAATAGCACGTGCTCTCAAACCAGAGATATGAAAGGGTTAGGACAACTGTGTGAGAGAGCTGTAGGCTGTGTTCAAGAGAATGGCTACACACTAAACCATTTAAAATTTTCATTAATATTGACCAATAATTGTAATTCTTATCTAAATGCCCTTGGCCCATCCTAAAGAAAGTAAAACACTATAATAATGTGCTGTCTTCAGACATATCAATGTGCAGCTCAATTTTGAATTTTCAGAAGTTGGTTCAGTTGGCATCATTGTTTCACAGATACAGGGTAGTTTGAAAAGAGAAAAAAATTCCCTTGCTAGTCTTATGTCTAGGGTGATTTCTGTTTTAGTTAACTGCCAGAATCAGAGATTGTCTACCTTTAACGCAGTCACAGTACAGCATAATCAAAATATTTTGATTTCTTATCTGATGGACCTTTCCAGCCTGACAGATAATGGTCAGATAATCAAAACAGCAGAAGATACCCCAGCACCAGTCCCTAGAGCACTCCTAAAAACTGTGATTGCAAAGAGGTTCATAGATACACTGTTCAGCTCTAAGCACAGCTTTACATTAACCTCTGTGCAGCAAAACCTTTAAACATATCTGTTTTGAAATATGCTCCTGAATCAGAGCCACAGCTAGCTATCAGAAAGCATCTGTTCTCTGATGCTGCCTCAACCTGGTTGAGCTCCCAAATTTTCCATTTCACATAGGAAATTTAAGTCTATGCCAAGACTTGTTTTCTGGAGTTACTTGTCACCAGGATGCAGATGGATAATGCTACAATTTGTAATTCATATGAGCAACATCCCACCCATTGCATTTTTGAAACTGTATGTGCTTTAGGTCAGATTTTTACCTAGGCTGAGAGATCTTTGATCCCAGCTGGGGCTGGGGAAAAAATCCCTATAGGCTGAAAAGTGAATGGTAACAGGAAAATAGACATTGGTACTGCTAGCATGCTATCATGGCATGTGTGCTGACAGCACACTCATCAAGGAATCATAAGAGTACCCAGGAACTAGACAAGTTTGTAGGGGTTAGTTACATAAATGATGTCAATTAAATAAAATTCTTTATTTTACATTTAATTGCAAAAAGAAGATAAAGGTGATAAAAAGAATTCTGACAAGCAAATGTCTGAGACCATAATGATGGATTACAGGGTCAGACTGGCAGATGAATTATAAATTGTCATTGATGGAGCTATGAGTTTCCTCTGCTGAGAACTTGTCCCTTATAAGTTCACGATTGTAAGATCAAAAGAGGTAGAAAAACTATTAGGTTTAGTTTCAAACTGAGGCAGCAAATGTTATGATATTCATAGTGTGTAACATGTTACCATCCTCTGTACAGACCTTTTCATATCTTAATAATTTTATGCACTATATGCAGATAAGTATTGCCAGAAGCACTTTCTATTACCAGATACTACTGTAATGAAAGATAGGGATGGAACTTGGAAGGAGACATTCGTCATATTTTTTTCTTGAATTAGTTAATAAAAATTATTTTAATAAAGCACTGAATACCAAGAAGGCTAAGCTTTTACATTGGCAGCATTGGCACTTTATATCAGGACCCATTCAAGAAAAGGTATTATTTCTCTTCATAATTATTTCCTATTAATACTGCTAATATCATTGCACAGTATTTTAACAGAACTCTCTTTGATGAATTTTAAAAGTAGAAATGAAACTGCAGGCTAAAGTTGTTCTTTATAGCTAGCTCTCATTTGAAGTGGAAATGAGGGATTTTCATTGACCTCATTTTCTTTGTTCTTGTGGTGGTGGATAGCCACTTCTGAGGAGTGCATGAAATACAGCCATTGCTTTTGGCCCAAGACCACTATCTCTACTCTGATATTATTCATTTGCACAATTAATTACAAAGGAGTGCTGGGATTTATAACAGACATAAGGTGACAATGAAAGGCTAGAAGAATTAAGCCCTGTGGAGCTTTCAAGTAGCAAGAAGTCAGGTCCCTGAGCTTACTCAATAAAGCCTTTTGAACATGCTTAAGCCACATTAAAGCCAGTTGCTAGCCATCATCCCTTTATTTTGGAAGCTGTAATGTTTTGAAGTTGAAACCAAAATCTGAATTCTAAGTTTTAGAAACTGTATGAGGAGGAGCTACACAGTTGAAACAGCTCTGTGTCCAAAGCTGCAAACTCCTTGCTTGTCTTTCCCTGAAAATGGTAAGATGCATTAGGAAATTACTGATATGAAGGTAACAAGGCTTCTAAAACATTTATTGTAGATCAGGAGGCCAAAGGAGTGCTGTAAGATTTCATTTAAAATTTTTTTAAAGAATTTTAATTTGCTAGAAGTCTCAAATAGGAAAAAACATGCTGATCTTTGCAAATAGCCAAAATTATTGAATCCTTGAGACACCAGACAGAGTAGCAACACTCATGTTCCCATATTCTTCCTGTAGGTATTCCTTAATTATTAACTAATAATTTGTGCAATAAACTAGCTTTAGCCACATTTCCTTGTGGACCGAATAATTATCTCTTTTGTATCTCTACATTGTTAAAATATTTAGTTGCCATCAGCAGGACTGGAATGAGAGCTCCAGATTATTCACATTATCCTTTACAGTGTATGATCCATGGAGTCCTGGAGATAAAACTAGAATTGACCTATTTACATTAAAAGTAAACAAATTACTTGTGAAAGCTTCCAATTCAGATCAGTCTGAGTATTGCCCAAGTAATGTCTCTTAGACCAAATTTAAGCTTAAATTTACCCTTGAGCTGCTATTTTATTTATGTATATGTATATATATTGTAATTTACTCTTCTGTGCAATACTTACTTTGTAGCAGTAGTGCACTGACTGTGTTAGCCACGAAGTTCAAGTCAGTCAATTGTTCTCAGCAATCTTTAGATAACTAAAGTTTCCTGCTGCCTACCACAGTGCTCATTATCCAATCCAAATGAAAACTGGGGGGAAAATTTGTAATAATACATTAATATATCAATCAGAAACAGCACAATTGTTTTTAAGCCATCACTGTATGTCAGTGAGCTTATCAAGTTTATAATGCTCAACTAGAGTTTGTTATTGGGATGATTTGTACAACATTGAAGTGTAATTATAAAAGCCTATAATTTCTTTGTATGACAGAATTATTCACATTACCATATTACTAATAATTCCTCATTAGTCATCAGTTCTTTATGAAATAAGAGAGAAAGTAGGCCTTTATCATCGGCGTGTTAATGACTACGTTTAAGTAGAAAAAGAAGATTTAAGTGGTTACTTATTTTACTTTTTCACAGGGACAAAAATAATTAGAATATTATATGGGTTTTACCATAAATAAAGCCCTGAGTCAAGACCCTTTTCTATAGGCCTTATAATAAAGTTATTAATTATATGGTCCTAACCTCCATTTTTATGTTCAGACAGTGAACAAGATGCCCAGAAAATAGTTGTGTATGTCAGATTAGTCATAATATGATTAAGGCCTTCCTCTTACTTTTTCAAGTTATAAAATTTAAAAATGCAGGATTCAAGGCAATTAGAAGGCCAAACTACTTAAAGTTATTGGGTAGTTAAAATTATTTATGCTTTGCACAAAAATTGTTTATTTGAAAAAACATATTTCTTGTAAGATCATTGCTTTTATGGAACAGCTGGATAATAAACTCAGGGGGTACCTTTCCTTTCTGATGAAGTTGAAATCTTTTGTTCTGAGCCACTCAGTAATTCATCATGTGGGTTTATAATTTCAGTTTTGTACCAACACTGAAGCAGCAATCTGTTTTTCAGTGGGCTTTATCCCCACAGTTAAGGCAATGTAATGCCAGCTTGGAAAATGCATTTTGTATCATCATCTGTCGCAAGATTACCGTATGATTCAAAGGAAGTCACTTAAACCAGACTTTTGAGAGGAAAGATGTTACTCATTTTCTTCGTGCTTATCTTGTCACAGCAAAGTTTTCATTTTCAAAAATGCAACTCCAACTGAAACGAATAAAAGCTGGGCTGTGAAGAAAAAACAAAGCAAAAAACTATGAAAATCGGTATGTAGATAATTCAAAATGGGCAAAGACAATCTTAAATCTGTCTTTTTCTAAAGTTTATAATTCACAAATTGGTTTTATTTAAAAACAAATAAAATAGAAAATGCAAATATTGTCATGTTGAGCCATTAGAAAACATTAACACCAGTCAGAATGCCAGAAACCAAGGGACAATTACATTCTGTTTACTATTCATGTTTAGAATGGTTTATGGCTAAGTCTTAGAGGGGATAATCAGTCTCCAGTGGTTTGCCTGAAGATTAAAGTGCACACACAGGTGATAGCTTTCAGAACCTTCTCCCCTTTTTATTTACTAAGCTCCTCTTTTCTGCTGTTACTATCCATCCCACATGAAAAGTAAAATGCCCAGGTTGAACTATTTATCATCCTATTGCGTTTCATGCCTCAAGGATTAAGTAAACACTTAATAATTCTGAGGAATGTTGAACCATCAAAGCTGGAAAAGCTGTAAAAGATACTGCTAAGTATAAGCTTGAAACCTATATTTAGTCATCCAGGTAAGAAAACCTTTTTGGGCAACTCTTTCCAAGGTTTGGCCACATGAAAGTAATTATTGTTTGCCTCTGTTATTCCCCTGATCCCATATAGATATAAATTTTAGGATGGGATACATTGTGTAGTGAGGGTTCTTCTCCCTCTTCATTGCCTGCAGAGGAAAACTAGATGACTACCTTAGATTAATTGCCTAAACAATGAGCAGCAAAGTAATGTGAAATCAATCCAGCTAGCTTCCAATTCACATTCATCTAGGAGTGGAGGGATGATGGAGGAATTTTTTCCTGTATGGAATGGCCAACAGGTGATTTTCCATATTATTTTAGCATTAGAATTTGTTAAAATTATTCAACAATCAATTTGAATTTCTTCCTGTGAATAGTGCTTTTAGAGCATGCAGACATTTTATCCCAAAGCAATTTGGGATAAAAAAAAAAAAAATTGGGATATTTTGTCTCTTATTTTCCTTAGCTTCTGAGATTTTTCCCATTTTTTCTCATTCTGCTACAGCCTTAGTACTTGTATTTTAATGAGAGGAAATAGAGGCCATATCACTGATACCTGTTCACATGATTCTACAGAGATCAGAGGAGAGGAATCTCTCTCTCTCTCTCTCTGTGTAACCTGTCTCTTTGAAAATAACAAAATCTGATCATCTTTACTAAATTACAGGACTTTTAACCAGTGGTTTCAACTATTTTGCTGTGCAGATTTGCTCCTTCAACGACAAATTGAGCTGAAACAATTATTTACAGCCTACTTACATCCTACCTGAAAATATTACTTTTCAACAATCTTGTCAGCTGGGGGTAAAAAAGTGTCATTTATAAAATTATAAATTTCTAACTCTGTTCTAACATATTGGTGAGAACTTTGAGACATCTCCTTTCTTTCTTCAGCAAAAAGGAGGTAAAATGTTTGTGCGTAAGTTATGATTTTTAAATTTTGCAGTTCTACAATTCACCCAGTAGTTATGGATGCTTCTTGCCTGGAAGCACCATCCATGGTCCAGCTCATGTCCTGTTGTCCCAGAAGCTCTCTGCTTTTATGTTCAGGGAGTAGAGAGTGAATGGTCAAGTGTCTCCCACTGCAAACCCTGAAAAAAAGAAGCAGCAATGTGTTCTGGGCTAAATGCCCACAGAATGGTGAACAATGTTTTCTTGAAGTAGGTGTGAATAGCCATGGCTACATTTTGGAATGTTCTTGCAAAACTGGTCTGTGGCATTTTAGATTTCTTATTATTAGTTGAGCCCTGTGTTTTTGTTCATTTTTCTTCTCACTCTGATACATAAGTATTTATGAGAAAAAAAACAGATAAAATCGTATTTTTTAGAAGAGTTTTCCTCGCAGTAACAGTAAACAGCTGTTGTATGTAACTATACATTTCCTTTCTCCTTTATGTCTGAAGATTTCTTGTTGTACTTAACAAACAGCAACACTTAAATCTTCTACCAAAGTAACATTCCTGATGCATGGATATTCTTGATGAGTTCCTTTCTTATGGCTCAGTATGTGAGAGTCCGACACCCAGCAATTTAAAGTGACAGCTGATGAATGACACTGTGTATTACAGAATGAAAAAAGTTAATCATCTAAGCCCAAATTTTCAGTGGTCTTTGATGGCCACTGTGAAAATCATGTGCAAATAAGTAGCACACAGGCAGTAAACTCAATCAGCAGGAATTCATACTTACTGTGTTAACTCATACAAAAGGCTGTTCCTCTATTTCATTACTTTTGGTATTTGTTATCACCACCCACTATTCAAAAATTGTCTTATAAAATGCCTACTTCCAACTAAACCAGGCTAGTGGGGCAGGTAAACAGCTTTGTTTCAATTACAGTTTCACTTAAAATGACAGGATGAATTAAGGACTTTTTGTAATACATGCTGAATGGCAGGGACTCTGATTTTCAGCTATGTTATCTGATACTATGGGGATCTCCAGAAGGCAGAAAACACGAATAACACAGAGACCCTTTTGTGCTGCAATAGGCTTTTCTGTGATGATTAAGCTGACTGATCAATGACAAGTAAATATGATAGAGGAATTATTTTAACTTTATACATACATACATAAATATATATATGCAAATAAAAGCGTGAAGAATTAAAGCATCTCGTGTTGATATAGCAAAGACTTTTACTTCCCTTATCATCTTCATATGGAAGTGATTCACTTCTGCTGATAGCTTTGGTGAGCTGACTCAGACTCAGCTGTGTAGCCCAGCCAGTAGGAGGGAAGAAGGCAGAATACTAGTGATGAAAACAGGAGAGCAAGAAAAAGTGAGTGAAGGAAGGGGAATAATAGGGTTTTGCCTTTTACTGGAAGGGCTGTTAAATTAGATCAGCTTTTATGTAGAAGTAAAATTAGAAAAAATGTATTACCCAAAGACATGAAGAACTCACCTTAAAGCCAAATGGAAGATAAGTATATGTTTCACCAATTCATTTGTCAGCCTCTATCTTCAGAGACAACAGCTGTTTCCTTAAGCTTTGCATTTCAGTGTTAAAAAACCTTTTTTGCCATAAGGCTTGCCAGGAGTTTAGAAATATTTTTGCAGTGAATTTACCACAGGCTTTATTTTGCTCACAGTGGAGGTGCTGAACTCTGGAATAATTAGGGCATCATCCCCTGGTAATGTTCCTACTCCTGCTCTACAAAGTGTCAGAGGCACATCTTGAGGTAAGCAACTTCACATACAGGTGGGTGCCAGGCACCCACCAAAGGCTCTATCACTTCTCTCTGCAGCTCGACAGAGAAGAGAAAGTACAATAAAAGGTTCATGAGTTAAGGACTGGGAGAGAGGTCATTCACCAAATACCATCATGGATAAAACAGACCTGAATTATAAATATTAATTGAATTTATTACTAACAAAATCAGAACAGGATAATGAGTAGTAAAATAAGGACTTGAAGACACATTCCCCCACCCCTCCTTCCTTCCCAGTTCTATCTCATTTCCCAGTGGTGCAGGGAGAGAAGAAATGAGGGTTATGGTCAATTTGTCAAATGTTGTTTCTGCCCCTGCTCAGACATGGGGGGGTGGTTGTTTTTTATTTTTAACTTCTTCTTAAATCTTTTATCACAAAGGCATTCTCACTATTTTTAATAGGCCCAGCCTTGACCAGCATCACATCCATCTTTGGACCTGCCAGGGATTTTCTCTGCTGGACATGGAGGAAGCTTCCAACAGATTCTCACAGAAACCAGCCCTGTCAAGGATTTTGAATAAAAATTATGTCAATACTAACTGGTGTGTATGATACACAAACTAAAAAGGTAGGGTTTCTTGAGGTCCAGAAATACTTTTTGTGTGCATGGAGAGGCAGGTATATTTAAATTTTGCATTTACTGGAAAACACGTAAAGAAAGACAGGCTAGTATCAGCATCTAGTCATCCACTATTTTTTTTTTTCCTGCAGCAAATGCCTTCTCAGCAATATGAGCCATTAGTCTTACACTTTCAGAGGCAAATTTAATCCACTGTCCTCAGACTGCTTGTTTTCAAACGTTGTGGTCATAGTAAAAGCAAGTGATTATTAGAAAACTGATTAATTGCTTGGTACATATTTATGGGAAGACTCATTTAACCTGGCACTGTGGGAGTGCTGTACTGTAGCTGGATTGCAGATTTCAGAGCTCAGGGAGTGGTATAAACACAAAGTGAGTGAAGGACTTTGTATGTTTGTGTTCACAGTAAAGTAATTTTATTAGGAATAATTAACAGTGCTTCAAAAATAATAATCTTAAAATAACAGTTTTCAGCCATACAAGTCATTAATTTTCTACCAAGCAAGGAGCGTGAGGCAAAAAGTCTGACACATTATTACATTCCTCCAACATTGTAGTTTCTATCATTTCTTTGAAATCCATTCCTTTCATGTACAGTTCATTAACACTGATCAAAGCACCTATCTTTCTAATAAAGTAAATTTTTCCTTGTAATCATTTGTAGATGTTTCACTTCATGTAATATTTTGGATGTTCTTTATTCTGAAATCTCATTTCTACTGTTAGGCTATGGTCAGAGAAGTGACATTATAGAAATGATATCTTGATTAACTTTATTTCTTCTCTCTTAATGATATCCAAAGCAAGTCTCTCATTTTAGTAGTCAAAACAAGATTTTTGTGACTGCCAGTACTGTACTTCAAAACTGGTACTTGCAAAATCAGCTGTTTGTCTGACTCCCATGTCTGTTGAAACACAGCATTTCTTCATGCTATATGAGTTAACCTTCAAAAATAAGTTCTAAACTTACAATTAACATATTGTATGTGCAAATCTCAGAAATGACTGAAGAGCTGCACCTCTCACTAAGCAGCACAGTGTATGGAGGCCTGAATTTTTATATGGGAAAATCTGCTTTGCACTTTGGGAAGACTGAAACCAGCTGTTCTGTCCCTCTGTCTGGCTCTGATTCACTTCTGATTCTTGGTGAGGATGGTAGCTCAGTAAACTCACACCTTTCAGTGTGGGATTTCAGTGGGGTTTGAGGATATGAGCAGTGTCCTGAACTACCATCTCTAGTTTTGGAATGTCAAAAATACTTTAACTGGCCAAATGAGGTCAAAAGTGATGGCAGAATCAGCAAACACTCTGCAGGCTTAGTGGGTGATTAGTAGGAAAAAAATAAAGACAACTGGAAAACATGCAGTCAAATGGGGATTCCTGCTCTTCCAAAAATTTCTTGCTAAAGACTTTTCCTTGTTACATTCTCTGGTAAACATAACTCTTAATCTCCTTGTCCCACACTTTTTATGTGTTTTTTTTTTAATTTCAGTAGTACTACTGGGATATATAGCACTGCAGCTCTGCATTCGAAAAGATAAGCATAGGTTTGATTCCTTCTCACTTCTAATATTTAAAATTATTTAAACTTTCCTCACTAAGGAAAAATCTCTCCATGCAGAGCCTGAGAGACAAAACAAATTTTAGGAGTGCAAAATGCAATAATTATTTACTAGAGGTAGAAGAACACTGAATTCATCTTGAAATGGCAGCATTTGCTGACAGAGGTAACTGTAAGTAATTTCTTCATGCATGCTGAAGAAGCTGGTGTTATTTTTCCAAGGAGGTTCTTTTTGTTGTGCTTTACAAACATTAACAGCAGCCTTAGTAGGGAATCAACATTTTTATGCCTACTAATCAACTTCCCCATTCCAGATTATTATTCTGTTGTTAAAGTACCTGCCACATAATTGATTGGCATCAGAGAGGTTCTCCTGCTACTTCTCTTTGTTGTTTTTGTAAATAATAATGTTTATGTGTCATTCTAGGGTGAAGCTGAAACCCTCTGCTTTGTCAATGATAAAAGCAGAGACTTCTTGAGCAGTTGTTCAATATTTCCATGAACTTCACCTATAAAATTGTGCACTGGTGAAAAAGTATGACAAAAATAGATATTGTGGAGTGCTACCTTATCTCATTAAAGAGTTTTTAATATTTTAAATGCAGAATGTGCAAAGTGTTTATATTCTAAACATATATACTTATATGGCTAAAGAATTGTGTCTTATAAGCCTGGGGATATGAATAAATACAAAGGCATACAGTAGTAGGATGCATTCAATAGCATTAATTATGTAAGGGCTGACAATATTTCAGTCATATTCCCCTGTTTTACTATGCTAATAACCTAAATGCTCATCACAAAGATTTTCCATGTATGTTTGCTGCCTGAAGAAATGTGTAATTAATTATTACTGTTTGTTTGGGGAAAAAAAAAAATTGTCTTCTTTGAGGTTAAGCGGGATCCATCCCTTAAAAGCAAAATTTGATCTCATTTTCAAATCAGGTTAAAAACAAACAAACAAAACAAAACAAACAACAAAAATCATCCCTGAAGGTTGGGACTTTGAGCTGAACATAGTCTTATTTATAGAAGTTAGGGATGGAAAATAGCAAGTAAACCAGACCAACATAATTATTCCAGAGAAACATATAGATTGGGCAAGAACTCCTTTAGGGTTTTGAAGATCTACCAAGAGGTGTTCAACCAGATATCATCCCAACAATAGGAGATTCTTCCACCCCCTTGAGAATAGGGTCTTGAATCCTTCCTGTAGACAGTTGGATGCCCCAGGAATTTTCTTCTTTCTTGTGCCATTCCTCTCACATTGAAGGCAATGGAGACAAGGAATTGCCCAGACTTCAAAATTACAGCTGTTGTGGTATCTATACATCCAGGCACTTGATTTATGCCTCCAGAAAGTGGTGGATTTTTCCTATAGTTATATCATGACTTTTAGTATTTTTGGACAAACCTATCTGGTAACAGATTTATCCTGAACCTTACTTTTTTCTATCAGTGACTCCCTGCACAGCCAATTAGCCAGAACAATATTGTGTTTTGCTGAAAGCCCATTTTAGGTTTCTAGCACTGAAGGAAGGTCCACACGTACTGATCATTCTGCTGAGACATGGAAACAGACTGATCATCTCTCAGTGACTGAAGAGTCTGCAATAGAGTCAGAAAAAGGAAAATTCCACAGGCTGATTTTTTCAAACTGTGTTTCTATTTTCTCCCTTTCTGATGCAATAACACGTAAGGTTGCTGACAGCACACTAATCCAATATGCAGTAGGGTGCTTTCCATTTTAAGTTGTTTGGGTTTTTTTCCTTCTGAATTTGGTATGCAACTTGGCTTCCTCTGTCCAGCACAGCAGAAATCCACACCAGAAAATTATTTTTGTGAGTGAGGTATTGAATTTCCAATGCCAGATGCAGTAAATAAAGCAAATTCAAGCCAAAGAAAGTCAGAATTTCTCACTGGCAGGACAGATGACTGCTGGTCCTGGATGTTCCTGATTTGACAGATGTGTTTTTGAAATCACAGGACCTCTTTGTCATTGTGGTGAACAACACACGACACAAATTTTTTTGAAACAATTCAGAGAGATGAATTTGACTCTGATTATTAGAAATAAATTACTCTTTTTTATACATTTTGTTACAGACCACTGTGATTGGTGAAAGTCAGACAATTTTTTCACCCATGTTGCTTAAATTAGAGGGACATCAAAAAACTTTCTTACAGAAAGAATTTCAAACATGAGTTTTTGTTACAAAAACAATCTTGATGTTTACATTTAAGTTGTGAGAACAAGTTTTAGAACTTTAAAACATCAGGAGCAATGAGGTTTAGAAACTCAGAAGCTCTAAGCCTAAAAAACCAGACTACACCTCTTCATAACCTAGGTTCTACTTGTTTTTAGAGTTTTTTGGG
Source organism: Sitta europaea (assembly GCA_013400255.1). Lineage (NCBI taxonomy): Eukaryota > Metazoa > Chordata > Aves > Passeriformes > Sittidae > Sitta > Sitta europaea. Next base: position 771,324 of record VXBS01001140.1, on the reverse strand, counting down.
TCATCTCTCACATGATAGTTCAGACAAACATCCCTTTTAAAGGACCAGGTAGATGCCTCAAAACTTCTTAACATGGAAAGCAAATCATAAAATCATTAAAGCTTTTGTAAGTCTTTATTCACTGCAGTAAAGCCAACATTATGCTGTATCACATGACTGCTACATCCAAACAAATTCACTGAGGTAAAGAAGACCAAATTTTAGAAAACAATCAGCCTCTCAGAGGTCCTGACAGTGTATGTAATGTAAAAATGCCTGAGTTCACTGAGAACTTAGAAGGGACCCCCATGATGCAGTAGATGATTCTGTCTTCCAGATTTCCCTGGAGTGGAAGCCTCTCCCTCTTGATGTATGACACAGACTAGGAGTTTTCAGTAGTCCCTACTCAACATGGAAATGACAGATGTGAGTTGTAACCTCAAAATAATAAAATCAGAGAGAAAAGTAGCTGCATGCAGAACCTCATACACAAATCCTGGCCTGAAAAGAAGAGTCACTGCCCTATCAGCAGTGCCTTGACCAGCAGGCTGTATCAACAGGCAGAAGAAAATAAATTCTGCTTCTGGGAATCTGCTGAGCTTTCCCACTTTTATTCTGTATGTTCTTCCAGAGACCCAGGAGGCCCAGTCAGAGCACTGGAGCCTGCTGTACTTCAATGTAAAGCACATCAGACATATCCACATTTCCTTCTCATGCCATTTGTAGGAACAGCTGGGAAAAGAAGTGGACATGAATTTCATTACTACTCCAGCTGAGTTGTAGGGAAATAAATAAAATTTGATACATCATTTTAATAATATTCATAAATCTGCAGGCAAATGCTGAAAAACAAAATAATTATATTGGGATTTATTACCAGCCTTTCTGTTCAACATATTGTGTACCATCACAGATTATCTCATATTATACACACAAGTCTCTTTAGAGCACTGTTTCTATAGTTCTTGCAAATAAGAGACAGCTCCTTCTATGTTATTATTTTATTGATGTAGTACCATAAGTGCACTCTGCAAATGTCCATAAAGTCTCATTTCAATAGACCTTTTTTCTTATGGGCTTTTTCTCCTGTTATTTCCTTACTTCATGTTTACCTAACTGTGTTTTCTCTGATCACAAGCCGTTGATAAAGAAGACATTAAGGACTATGTGTTTAATTTATGCCTTTTTTTTTTGAAACATGTTTTTTTCAAGATGCATTGAGGAAAGTTAAGTGTTCAACCCTCTACTGCATTACCATTTACTTACCCCTGACCCACAGAGTTCAATCAGAGTCTGTCCACAGCATTTATAGGAAATACAAGGAGGACCCCTTAGGAAAAAAAGTGAGTTGCTTTTGGCAGAATCCTTTGTATCCTTCAATATTTTATGAAGCAAAATGATTAGGCTCAACATGCTTTGGCATTCTGCCTATTTCAGTCCAGTCAGAGCAAATATAAGCTACTTGTTGAGTCATTATACAACATGTTTTCATGACCATGATGACCTATCAGACAATAAAAGCAGTCTCAAGGGACGGGACTTAAACAGCATCATGACATAAGCAAAAGCAATTGCAGCTTCCAGAGCTACCAAGTGTGGCTCAATAGCCTGAAGACTTCAGGCTGTAGAAAAAAAACAGAAGGCAAGTCAACAAGCATCTGTCAATAATCTAAGAGAGCACCACAAAAGAAAGCAAAAACCAGTTCACACTATAAGAGAAGGATTGACTTAATAGGTAGAATTTATAATAATAACAGACCACTAGAAAATTAATTAATAAGATTAGGAATAAAATTACAAAACATGCTAACTAATTCACCACTAAAAGGGTGATTGGAGTCATCACATTTGTTGTGAATTTGGTATATTTGCATTATATGAGACTGATTCTTTGCTCCCTCTAGAAACAAAGTCTGTATTCTATCCTGCTGTCACAATATGTGCAGAGCCAGGAGCTGGACTTGATGATCCTTGTGGGACCCTTCCAACTCAGAATATTCTGACTCTTCTGTCATTCCCTGTTTGAGGAATCCACCTCAAGAAGTTGTGAAATGCATTCAGTGAATGCTCTCAGATACCTTTGTGCATTGTCATCAGCTCACAGCCAGCAGTCATTTGCTCTGGCTCTCGCTGATTAGTACTGCCACAAAACTGCCTCCTTCAGCTCTGCACTGGTTTGGAGTGGCCAGCAAAAGTGTGCAGATGAACTACACAGGTATTCAAGGAAAACATGGGAAATCCTGGCTGGGCAGAGATGAACAGAATAGTTTTCACCTGCTCCCTTTATGCTCCAGCTGTAAATCGGTGGTCTCTAAAAAATAATCTCTCCATTACGTCTCAATTGCTGAAAACATCTGCTGTGAATTGTCCATGAAGCTTCATAATTTCATAGAGAGTTTGTTTCTTTTCCCACAACTTTTTGCTTTAATGTCTGATAACTAAATAATGTCACCAGGTGTATGGACATAGCTCCCACTGGCTTCGAGAGCAAATAAAGAAGGGAAGTTTCACTTCACCTGTGTAAATGAGGCCTTGTCATGCTATGCAATGCTGCAGAAACTGAGGCAGTTGTGCCAGCAAAACTCTTTATAGGAGGCAACTTGTGCTTGATGCAAGAGAAAAATGAAAGAAATTGTGAGGAAGGGACTCTGAGGAATCTGAGTGTACATTTACCCCTTTGAAAAGGTGCAGCCAAAAAGCCAGTGCTTAACTCAAAACCTAGGCCCCAAGAGCAGTAAGCTCCATATTAAAATAAAATTTTTTGGCAGTAAAATGATGAACTTTAGGAGTGCAGTGAACTGTGTGCCTTGTATATACATATTAATCAAAAAGCCTGTTGGTTAAATTAATGTTCAAGGTATGAGTTAGACCTCAAAAACAAGAAAATAACCAGGATAGGCCAGAATTAATTATTTTTGAGTATTAGACTCCAGGGTTCATAACATTGCATATTGTTCCTAGACTTTTTCAGTACCAGCAGTGTCTACTAAAGACTGAAGAAAATAGTTTTATGGGAAAAAGAGACTTTCTGTTGAAGACATATATGGTGAAGTTATTTATCATAGTATGTTCACTGTTTCCAAACTTCAAACTAACATCCCCACAACAAGAATTGGCTTTCAGATTATCAGTTGTCTGGACAGGTTGAAAAAAGAATGTTTACCATAACCATCATATTTACCAGAGAAGAAAAACCTCCACATGATTTTAGTTTATCAAAAGAGATGACGACATTTAGTGTGTGTTTTCCTTCCTGTCTTTCCCATACACCCTCATGTCTCATTTCTGGATATTTAAATGTTGTTTCATGTACCTTTCCACAGACACTCATCTGTGACCTCTGTTAGAGAAAAGCTGTCATAGGAGACCAGTTTATCCCAGTTTGGCCATTGATAAATTCTTTTGAATGTGCAAGCATTGAATGAAGGTGCTAATGCCATTATGAGCCCAGCTCTTGCTCTGGGTGAAGCCTTGATTCTGGAAGTGGATATAGTGCTGAGACATCTCAAGTAAAGTTGGTCTTGCTCTTTCAGCTTTTTACAACAATATTGCTCTGTCTCAGAAAAGCAAACAGGATTGTTTCCCTCTGTTGGACAAGAATCCTGACATTATCTCTTTAAAATGCATTTAGAGACATTTAGACATTTAGAGACTTCTCTGTGCACAAATGTACTTAACTGGTAGTTGTAACAGAACAATTTACATGTGTTCAGAGGCAGTGAAGCATGTGGGTGAGCATTCCTTTCGAAGTTCATGTCAGCTGATAGACAAATATCTTCAATGGCTTTCTTTGATTTGTCTGAAAGCATTTACAATTAATTGCTGCTCCTTGATACTAGTTGCACTTGCCTGAAAAGTTTCTAGATTAGATGTCTGTTAATTGAGCAGAGGGGGTTTTAATGTGGCATAAACATACTGACATATCAGACTGTAATTTAAGCATCAGTAGATTTGGGGATAGTCAGCAATTAGTAAATCTATGTCTAATTATACGGTGGTAAGAAGCAGGTTGAAGAAAACTTTTAATTATTTCCTTATTATCATTTAGTCTTCTCTGCCTCTAACAGGAATACTCTAACTTGATTCTCCATCTCAAGTTTAGAAGACTCAGTCCTGATGTTACTTTTGGAGTTTTGAAAAAAATGAATAGAAATACCTTCATGTTTTCTGGTAAGCTGCTGATAAGTTTTTCACCAAACATCACTTTTTTGGAGGAAGAGGATAAGATATCATTCTGTAGAATTTTCAGTGTTTGGAATTTGGAAAAATCAAGATAATTCCTAAGTATAAAGCATGTAACAATTGTTCTTCCCCCAGTCTCCCTCATGGACTGTGCTGTTGTCATGCTTTAGGAAAGGTACTCCACAATTTAGTGTTCCCACTGGAACAAAAAGTCCACACACTAATTCTTCCCTCCCCCACCCTTTCCCTCTCCCCAATGCAGCAATAAATTAGAGGAACAAGAGACAAAAATCACAGGCTGGGATAAGTACAATTCACTGGCACCAGCAATGAGAAAAGAAAACAAACAATAACAGCAACAGTATTATAAAAACATTCTACAAAAGAGACAGTGCAGAGTTCAACCTGACCACAGCCACACTGCCCTGACCAATCCAATATTGTTGATGATATTCTGTTGTTAGGGGATTCCAAAATATGCTGCAGTCCAAGGAAGAATAAGTAAGCAGAAAAAATAGATTGGATGTCTGCTGTGTGAGTAAATCTCACACAATTTTTATAATAAACTCTAGATGTCACCCAGGTAAATGGGTTCCACAAGAGAAGTGGTTTTCAGTTCAGACACTCCCAGGTTTTATTGGGTGCTGACATTTTCAGGTATGTTCCAACTCCAAATCTTACTTTTCTTACTGCATTCCCATTATAATTTTGACAGTCGTAATTTTCTCTCACATTTTTCATTCCCTGGGTCTAAACAATTATAGGACCTCATAAACTGAGATGACAGAATCCTAAAATGAGCTCTAATTTGAGTAATCTCTTCCTTTTACTAATTTAAAAGCCCAAACTGCAGTCTATCATCTTATGCAAATTACATCATGTATGGAAAAAACATTGGTATTAGGAGACTGTGAGAGGGACTGATTAATGAGTCAAATATTCAGCCATTGGCTGTAACCACCCAGGTGCTCTATGAGACTGGAATGTTGGTGTTAATGGCTCAATTTGCAAGGGACACACCTGAGACTCTCCTCCCAGGTGCAGAAGGGTGTGCACACCTGGAATTGCAAACTGGGTTCCCAGGTAATGCTGGTAAGAAGCAAATCCTGTGAGGTGGATAAGTCCTTCTTCTCATGCCATTGTTCTCCCTTGTCGAGTGACTCCAGCTGTGAAAAGTCCAATCCAAAGCATGGGACATTCAGATGTAGGATGAAGGGATTCATCCTGAGTGATGGGCCATGACTGATTCATCTGTGCTGTCCAGGAGACAGCAGCAACACCTTACAAGGTGTCAAGGCCCTTAAAGTGTCCTGTGACCACAGCACTGCATCATTCAGGGGGCTTGTGATGTGTTACATTACCCAGTGTGAAACTCCCCTCTCCCTGGGCATTCCCACCTGAACCTCAGCAACCACAAACCCAACAGAGTTTGTGTCCTTTGGATTTGTTGCCCCACCACCTCCAGAAGACTGCAGTCACTGGGAAGACCAGGAGGACTGACAGGATGTTGGTGGAGGCTACAGAGTGGTGGTATTTTCCTCTGCTTCTCAGCCACTTTCTCTCCCCACCCTCCTTTTCCCTATCTCTCTTTCTCTCTACCTCACATTTACTGCTAAATAAAAATCCATTCTATTGACTTTGGTATATGGTCTCATTTGCACTTTAATTTGGGCAGTGGCATCTCTCTAATATTTTTAATAATTGGATCTCTACACAGGCCCTTTTATTGTTGCATTAAGACAGTCACAAATTAGCAATGCTTTCTACCAGATAATAGCACAAAAATTCCAGTATACAACTGAAAATTACATATAAACAAGAACAAACTTTTCATATCATTCTCACTTTAGCAGTCATCCACTACAAAATGCAAAACTATTACTGAAGTGAAAACTAAATTTATTAAAATAGTTTAATTTAAAATAGCTCCAACATCCAGGCTGTACAAAGGAAAATCTCTTTTATCACTTGCTTTGATGAATCTGGCCTGTGATCTTGTGCACTTCTAAAGATGATCAAATTGAGCAAAGAACCCCATGAATCCTAACACAGTGCTCTGAGTGATGTTCTTAATGAACACAGCGTGAGATATTTAGGCTACCTTGAGGACAGCTGATTCCATCTAACTACTTGTATCTTCAAACAGCAATTTAGTCAAGATACACTGGGTCAGCCACTGAAACACTCATAGAGTAGTGGCTCCTATGGAGCAAATTATATTTGCACATTTTGCCATGTCTGACAGTATTTCTGTCACTTGAAAAGGTTTGTTTTATTTGTTTTAAAATTATTTAATTTTACTATACGTTCCGTTTGCTGCTGCTATTATTATCACAGGTTTTTGGAAGAAAACTGATGGAAAAGGAAAGCAGCAAACCAAAAATTATATGCCATCTGCAAATAATATTTATACATGGACCATATATTATAATAAATAATATTTATCTATATGGACTGTGAATGAAAATAATAATTTAATAGCTTTCCCTTCTGTAGTTGCTGCTGCCCATGGCATACAACTGCAAATCACTGACACAACAGCATCTTTCACCATCTACTTCTTGTGTCGTCAGTGTATCCATATTTCTTCTGCCAGGTAACCAATTCCACTGTCCCTTCATTCAAAACTTGACTCACTTGGACTAACACAGTTTCTGTACCTTGGGCTGATGAATAATAGGTACTCCACCATTCAAAAAATGACATGTGTTGGTGTGATAATATGATTATGCAGAAGGCACATTGCAATTTTTCTGTCTTGATTTTATCATGAAATTCACATTTTGACATGAACTTTGGTTTTGAATTTTGGTAAAATGTAGCAATAACATTTCAGAGAAATAGAGACAAGTTCTATTACTTGAAATTCCCTCTGAAGTTTGCCTGAGTTTTAAGTAAGCCTATGCCTCAGTAGAATCTTGCAATCAGTTGAAGATTGCTATCATATTAGGCCAAGTTTTGTGCTGATATTGAGTTTCATACACACAACTGAATTCCCTTTCTTGTGAAGCCTCCATGGCACATTATGGGAAATCAATATTTAATTTAAGACATTCAGTAAAATATCCTGTATAGTTATGTGCTGCATCCCTTCTTTTCTTGTAATGCCAGCTTTTTGTTTTTATCAGAGAGAAAAATATTCAGCCCTGCTTTTAATAAGTTCAGAGAAAGGGGTTTCTGTTTATCTGGGAAGGAGCTACACAAAATCCCTTGCAGAATCTGCAAAAAGGACGTGGTGTGAGATCTGGTCATTAAACTGTAGAAGAAATGCAACAGGTGATATATTCTCTGGCAGGCCACTTTATGCTAAAGCACACATGTACTCTCAGATGGGTCAAGCTGTTGACAGCCACTGCTACTCGAACTGTGATGTGGGCAGGCTGGAAAGACAGGGAATAAGGATGGTAACCCACAAGATGCTGCTGGCAGAAGGAGTTTGTTGAGACACAGCCATTACAGTATCTCAATTGCCAGGCTTGGTTCATCCTCTGGCAAGATGAAAACTTAAAACACTTTTTCTGTTAAGAGAAATGTGAACATACAATGAAAATGTAAGCGTGTATTAGTTTAGAAGTGATAGTTCATCAATAAATAATAAAATGTGGTATTGCATGCACCTTTTCAACTAATTTCCTGATTATTGTATTTGAATTCTTCTGATGGCCCTTGGCAAGCTGATAAGATATGGATGATAGAAGCATGAAGGTTGGAAAAGACCTCTAAGATCATGGGATCTGTCAAACCAGCCCCACTGTGTTCACCACTAAAGCATATCCCCTAGTGATACCCATTTTTTAAACACTGCCAGGTATGATGAGTCTCAACCACTTCCCTGGGCAGCCTTTTCAAATGCCTGATAACCCTTTCAATGAAGAATGCTTTCCCAATACCTTACAGTTCTAAGTATCTATAAAGATATAGTTCAGGGCAGGATATAATGCTTAGTAGCAAGAAAGAAAATTGCTGCTGCCATGTCTTGCTACTAAACTTCCTTTTAAAAGAGATCATAAACACTCTGGTGCACCTCACCTTACTTAGTGGACTTCACAAATCTAATGTTTATGAAGGCATTTTATTTTCCAAAATATAATGTTAATCTCTCAGTGGATCAATTACTAAAGGAGATATGCATACAGCCCCCTTCTTCACAATTTTGTCATGCTTCATATTTTCTGTCTTGAGCTTCAGTGGCACCATTTGAAGAGGTCAGAATATTCACCATGAGTCAGCCTTCATCAGCAGTTTGTTTGGGAAGTAATTATTATGTAATGCTTACCAGTGTTGCAACTGGAGAAACCTGAAAGGGGAACCAATCTGCAGATGCCTGTTTAGTCCTTTCAGACATCCTCATTTGATCATGGCAGCTACATTAGGACCAACATATCCAGTGGTCTGGGCTACTCTTGGCATTCATGCCTCTAGGTAGGTTAAAAGCAGCTGGCTAATAAATTTTCTACATGGATATGAGCTCAGGTTTTTATACAGTATATTTCAAATTTGAGGATCAGTGCCTCGTCATTCTCACAGCCTGCCCCTGGTGTTTCTGATGCACTCCTTAGTGGTGCTCTCCTTGATGAAGTCTGCCTACCCTGGGATAATGGAAGCTTGGAAACACCCCCTCAGCAGATATTAAGGCTACTTACCTCTTCTGACTTCTAACAAAACCATGTGTGGGCTACTGTTTCCTCACAAGCGAAAAGATTAATGAAGAATTCAGCACCTTGTTCAAAGTCGTTGAAAAATTTGGGCAAGCACAAATGGAATAGCAGCTTCTAATGGACCAATGTCCAGTTTCTTCTAAGGAAAATTCCACTGTTTTTTTAAGGAAAGTTGTTGCAAACAGCAATTAACAAATTGCATTTTGAAAAGCTTAAGAAGGACTCAGAATGACTCAAAGTGGTTATAAAAGGCCCTAATGACTGCTCTGGAACTCACGTCATGGATGAGTTTAGTAAGGAACATTTGACAGCTATTTTTAGGTATTGTTCTTAAGTATGTAAAATATCTTTCCTACTGTTGACTGATTTAATTAATGAATGCTCAAACATCTCTTAAGCTAGAAATCATTGATGTAATAAAAGATAAAGAGCAATTTTTTTTTAAAATTGTTCTTAAAGTTGCTATTGGATCTACTTCAGTTACAAAGCATAACTATGTTATCAACAGAGATTTGGTTGTCTTCATCGAGAATTCAATGACTGCTGTCATGAGAAATAAAGCCAAGATAAATACATTAGAGTTTACAATCAAGTAGGTATTCTTATATTTTTGGAGATACATTTTCTGTTTTTATACTTGTGGAGAGAAGGTTAGCAGGAGTTTGCATTCCTGCTTGGGAGAAAATAGAGAAAAATGTAGTGGGACATTATTTTGGAAGTGATGTTTGCAGGGTTCCCAAAGAACTGTAGCTGATTATCCTCCCTGGAAAATAAAAGAGCATGTACAATATTTCTGCAAACAGATTGAAACCCCCAGTATCAGATCTTAGACATGCCAAACCTATAGTCAAGGGGATCTTTCCTTGTGACTGTACACAGAAAATTCAAAGCTGTCACAAAATGCCAAGATTATCAAATATTACTAATACATCAAGATGGGTATGTATTTATATATGCATAGGTAGGCATACACGTGCCTGGTACCTGAGCTGAAGAGCTGGCAGTAATTTTTATAATTTCTAGTTGCTTAATCTACTCCCTTAATGGGAAAATCAAGAAAAATAGCAGAAATAAGAATGCATATTCCATCATGAATAAAAATACTGAACTTTTGAGAATATATACACGTCATGGAAATAAGTAATAATGCATCAACACATGAGTTGTTAAATTTCTGGCTTCAGGCTCTTTCTCCTCCCCAGGAAATCCTGTAGCTTTGGGTACCCACTAGAGGTGTCTGTCTGTATGTATATATGCATATATGCACATATGCTGCCCTTCCCTGGCTGCATTATATAAATGAATTATGTGGCTTTTATGATATGCAAGAGCTTGTTCTACGAAGTGTTCTATATACATAATTTGTATGTGCAATTAATTATACAGACTATTTTGCCATTGTTGAATTGCTGAGGGGGGAAAATGATAAATGTTAATGAAAAATGCAATAATAGACACTACTGAATTCAAGGGGAATTCTGTCATACTCTTCATTTCAGCTCTATTTTTTATCATGGGAAGGTACAAAGAAGAGTAAAGATGTTTTGTTATTCTCCGATTCACACAAAATCTTCTTTTTCTTCTATACCGCAGGAATACTGGTACCCAGACTTCAAAGAAACTAATCCTTATAACTTGCAAATACTTCTCTCCTACTGAACTCAATTGCCAAGCTCTGAGCTGAGTTGAAAGTGACCCAGCTGAGAAATAGATTACAAGAAGGAATGGGAGGAATTTTCTCATAAAAAAAGGACAGCAGTTGTGCATTAGAGCGCACATCACGTTATTTCCTTTGTGTACACCTTGTATTTTAACAAGTTGCAGAGAGGTAATTCACAGAGAAACTGTAGGATGATACATTAGTTTCTGGAAGGAATTTACAGAGCAGCTGTGCATCTCTTAAGCTTTCCTCTTTTTAAACTGCAGGCATTTGGCTCTTTCAGGTACCCCATGGTGAGAGACTGGAGGAGATTGCTGTCTCAAAACATTTTGGGTGCATTGTGGGGGAAAGGGGCAGGTTGGGTCAGGTCTTGCTCTGGTGAGGCAGTGCCATGCTCCACAGCCCAGAGCCTGTGTGCCAGCCCTGCAGGGGTTGCCCATCCTGGCACAGCAGAGGCAATGCTCCACAGCACCCCTGGAGCCCCAGTGCAGCCCCTCCATGGCCAGAGAACCTGAAATCCCCCCTGGGCAAGGGCCCAGGACAGCCAAGGGTGCTCAACCCAAACCATGAGGCAAGTGTGTGTCTTGACCTTACCTTGCCTTGGATTTTGGATCAGCTGAACACTGCTGGAACTCAGGAGTGGTAGCTCTGTAGCTCTGTATTCTCTCTCTCTTTCCCTTTCATCTTCTTCTTCTAATTCCCTCTTGTAGTTTTGAATAACTTAAAACCAGATGGGCTTGGAGTTTGCTAAGTTGAATGGGCTAAGTTAAGGCTTTGTGAAGTGTTTTATGTTGATTGAATGCTGCTCTGAACTTTTGCTAAAGTTCTCTGATTTTCTGAAGTTGCCAGTAAATTTATTTTTTTTTTTGACCTCTTGAGAATATCTCATTGGTATTTCTCTGTGCATCAGCCTCAGAGTATATGAAAAATCCATAAGCCCTTTTAGGAGTGAGTATTTGGTGCCTTACATTTTAATTGTTACTTGAGGTGACATATGGAGGTAACTGCTAGTTGCAAAATAAAGGAAAAATTAATTTTTGGTCTCCAGCAGAAAGGCCCTGCAAACCCAGGTAAAAACTGTCATGAACTGTTCTGATGGAGTTGCTAAAAGTTTATAAAGTTTATCCAGCCCCAAACACTGAGATGTGGGCTGACTTTTCCCTCTTTTCCTGGTTATGGATCCTGGGGGTTCCCCTGAAACCTGGTGGGTGGGAGGGATAAGGATGGTAATCTGGGATGTGTATATTTGTTTGGGTTATAACAACAGCTGGACCTATAAGATTACAAACTCCAAAAGGCAAGGAAACCTAGCCATTGAAAACTGGCCTCTCCTTGAAGTTTGTTTTTTTTGACAAGGAGTGCAGTGCATTTGCAATATCAATAAGTAATAAAGAACCTAAATTGAACTCCACATGCTATTATGGAGTTCATGTTACAAGTCCAGCAAGTATCAAAAAATGGTTTTATTAAATTGTCTAATGTTTGCTGTGTTATTAATGAATGAGCAAAGAATATGTAAGAGGCAAGAAGAATACTGCATCAAGAAACAAGGAGGAAATCATCAGCCAATCTGCTGGACTCTGGTCACTGCAGCTGAAAGACTAATTTCATGAATTCTTCCCCAATTCCTCTTTTGCATCACAACTTGCCTGCAGTTCTAGAGACTTACAGGTTAGGGAGAGATGACTTGCATAGGGTGAAATTTTTGCTGTAACTAGACATATGATTATTAAAATTGCAATTGCTTGTTATTTGACTTGTTGTATACTTTCCTCTTCTTCCTTTTCTCCTCTGTCACCTAGGTTAGGACCCATAAACCCTTTCAAGAGGCTTGTCAAGCAGGTTTTGGGGACCTTATACCCGTGTCTTTTAATCCTTTCAGCAATCTTGTTGCCTGTTGTCAGAGCTCTCACAAGCAGTGAGAAACATAACGCATCATTCTGTTTTCACCAGAGCTTGGCAAAGTCCTTAGCTGATTCCCCAGCTTTACATAAAACCTCCTGCTCCAAAACTGTTCCAATCAATTGGAACAGTCCCACTCGGTACCACAGGCTACATATCAGACTCTGTGGGGACATCAGAATGCAGATTATAGCACATTTCCTTTATTTCCTCTGACAGCATCTAATTGCAACCTGCCCTCTGAAAGCCATGTGTCTGGCATCCCTAAAATAAACATTTCCTCATTTATTGACTAGTACTAATTCCTTCATCTGTTACCTTTGGAAACCAATTACATTTCTCACATTTAAAGTCTTTATCCTTTGCTTAGAAAGACTGTTGACATACTGGAAAGTGTTCAGGAAAAAAAGTCACGAGTATTATCCAAGATCTGGAATATCCATTTTAGACTGAGTGATTATTTTGGTCAACACAGAGAAGGATACCAGATGAATTACTCCTGGTCTGCAGGAATGTAAATAAGGGTAAAATTTTTCATAATAACAGACTCCATAGTATAACAAAATTAAATGACCATGTGTTTGACATTAAAAAGATATTTTACCAGGGAAGGCAAGAAAGCCTTGGATATATTTGCTAAAAGAGCATAGACATTCTCAATTAACAAGAACTTAAGTCAAGAGACAGCCCATGACCTGTGAAGAGCTGCTCTCCTGTTGCAGGAGTCAATTGATGAAATTCTATGACCTGTCTATACTTGAAATCCAACTGGGTTTAATTGCCCTTTTTTAAAAAGCGTGACAAATTTTAAAAACTACTTCCATATTTTTTCTTACAATTTTTATGCCAAAACACATCAATATCAATATAAGTTTTATTTAGGTTTCACTTTTATCAATTTCACATTTTAATAACAGCCTGTGCTTGTGCAGTCTTTATCTATTCACAGGAAATCTGGCTCAGGGTCAGTTCCAAAACTAGGGCAGGAAATGCACTCTCACAGACACTGAGTCAGTTTTATGACCTGTCAGGAACAGTTAGTGTTCCTCATTAATGCTCAGTAGTGCCAGCTTCATTGTCCTTTTTATTCATTTCTTTACCCAACACCACAGACACATAAAAACACCACAGTGCAGTTTTGTAGTAGGTTATTTTCCTTTTATTTCATGACTGTACATGGATTTTCTTTTCCCACTGCAAAGTTAAAATGAGAACACAAAATGTACAAATCTTCCATGAAATTATATTGGAAAAAGAATGTTTCAAGTCAATCAAACATTCATTTTAAATAAAACATAAACATTTTGTTTGGAATTTAGGTTCTGTATGCTGTTTACTTGTATTGGAAAGAATTTAATTTTTAGAAGTCATTTAAAAATGGTAGGTCCCATGGAGCAAAAAATGCCAAAATGGAGTGCTATGCTGTGAAAACACTTTGTATTTTAGGTAGATTTCATATTGTCTCCTCTTGTGTCAATTAGACAGTAATGGCATTTCCTATTGAAACTTTTTTTAGCAATGGATTCTACCTGGATTTCACAATACCACAGGTATCTGGGTACATAAGATCACACCAAGTATTTAAAAGCAAAATAACAAGGTGGGGTAGGGGGGAATTTTACAGAAACAAGAGTATGGGAGTGAAGATGTCTGCATCCACATAATTGTTCTAACATACTCTTTCACAGTATGCTTAGGCTCTTAAATAAAAATAAATTTTAAGTATTTTCAGACTAGGATATAAATGAATGCATGGACTGTACCTCGTTTGGCTCTCATGAATACCCCAAAGCATGCCTCTGTGTTTTTTTCCTGGTGCTAGGGTGTTGGAATCCTAGAATACCCAGAGTTGGAAGGGACCTGCAAGGATCATTGAGTCCAACTCCTGGCTCCACACAGGACAGCCTCCACCATTCCCACCCTGTGCCTGAGGGCATTGTTCAAATGCTCCTTGCACTCTGCCAGCCTGGTGCTGTGACCACTGTCCTGGGGAGCTGTTCCAGTGCCCAGACACCCCCTGGGTGAAGAGCATCAGCTATCATCTACCTAAACCTGCTGTGACCTGCATGTGTGCTAAAGACACCACTGCACTACGATGGCTGGCTCCCTCTCCAATCACAACATACCTGAACTAAGGAAAAACATCATTCATTTTGAACAGCTGCTCACTTCTGGTGACATTTTCCATACTGTTTTAGTGAGATTTTAGTGAGAGAGAGTAGGATGCTCTCAGAGCAGCGTGTTTGTATTACACTTTGTGACTCTGTGTTTCATCTTTATACCACCCAGCACTTCCCTTTTTTCCCTTCATTTGAAGAGGGGGCTACTTGCAATATAAGCATTATTCAACATATCACAGAATCACAGACTGTGTTGGGTTGGAAGGGCCCCACAAGGAGAAAGAAGGCAGAAAATGAGGACCTTGTGTGTAAGTTAAGCACAATTCTGGGGCACTGCTTGTAATAGTTTTCTGTCTTCCTACATGGTATTCTCCACTTTCATCATTTTCCTTTGTGCTGAAAACTAATAAAAAGTAGTTTTGAACATTTTTCATCCATCTTGTAGCCTTCACTTATATGGTCCCTTTGTTACTTTTCAGTGGTCTCCTTCTATCTCTCTGGATATTTCTAGAGCCCTTTTGCAGCCTTGTTACATTTGATTTAGCTTTCTCTGCTTCGCTTACTTTACCTCTGCTTTGTTTGCCAGCTAGATTCCATCTGGTCCTTTCAGTCTATTCATGTTGTTGGATTTGGGGAGTTTGGTGGGGGTTTTCTGTCTTCCCAGGGTGAAATGAATAATGCAAATTACTTTGCTGCTACCCAACGGAAAGAGCTGTGTAGCTTTAGGTTTAATTCTTTACTGCTTCGCTTGCCTCCCTGCGGTGAGTGGCGTCTTTTGATGGACTTTTATGTCTTTGCTTTAGCTTAACAGCTGAATGTATTGATGGCAGAAATTTATTAAAACATATTTTGATTTCATAGCTCAAATAACAGAATACAAAACTACGGTTTCCAGCAATCATGCCTCTGTTTTCTCAAGAAAATGGCTTATTTGTTTTAGAGGGAGAAAAGGAATTGCATGTTAATGAGGACGTAGATAAAAGCTATTCAAATTCTTACACAGTCCTGTACTTACATTTTCTTTCAAATACCTTAGCTGTAGCTAAGGCAATATATATGAAAGCAAAGACAGCATTACACACAAGGTAACAGTAAATGCTAAATTGCTGTACATCCATTATACAGCACATCTGGCACGAATGCCAGATCTGTAAGCAATACCTCTTATGATTAAAACATCTTGATATATTATGTTACTAATATTTTACCACAGAACATCATCTCTCAACTAAAAAAAAAAAGAAAAATCTGAGTGTTTTATGAATAGAGATAGGAAGTGGAACCTGGCTCCAATTGTTGCCATTTAGAATTTAGTCAACTAAAGTAGTAGATGGCAAAGTGTCTTACTGAAGGCAAGGCACCTGGCCAAATATATTCTCCTCTTATGTGGATTCTACCTCTCTGTCTTTGCCAAAACCTATTGTTACATTTTGAAATTCACTTTTGGGTACTCACATTTGGGTCATTTAATTTATAGTGCAGTCACAAACTCTGTCCTTAACTCATTATATCTGACGGTGTTCCCATCCCCATCTCTTAAAATACTGAAAAATATTAAAATGCTGCCATCAAAACTTTCCAGTACTGGTGCATGAAAGAGGGATTCCTGAATGGATGTACAATCCCTTATGAAAATGTTTACATAGGGATTGGAGTAATGCCTTAGAAAGCTCTAGTCAGACTACAAGAAGGAAATCTTTAGTAAAGAAGATGACAGAACTGTAGGAATGATCCTGACTTTGAAGAATAAATGATAGCTCTCTAAAATTACTTGTTACTCGATGTGTTATGATGATATTTGGGTCAATGCTTTGCAATGCAATTTGTTCAGGAATTTATGTTTGTTTGGGGCTTTGTTTGCTTGTTTTTAAAGAAAGCAGTTAGTGCTTTCTAACTATTAATTTTTTAATTCTATTTTGAAATGATTCACAGCAAGCTTTAGAGTTTTATAGTAGACACAAGCTGGTTCCTTCAATAGTTCTGCAGCACATGATTGAGGTGTATTTGTGAGCACACAGCATTTATTGACTTGGACTTTTATATCACAATGAGATCATTTGCAAGCAATGTGGATTTCAGTCATGAACTGTGATCTCTTTAGGTGAGAATCCTTTGTAGGCTTGACTTCTAGGTGCCACACTCAGAAGTGAATGCATAATATATCATTTGCTCACATGAGCTCATGCACTGCTGGAATCAATATTTAATTATTAACATCTTTGAATTTAAATTCTTTTAGCTGAAAAAGGGTAGCATAATTGAGATGTGTTCAAGTAAAGTAATTGGTATGTTATAGATACATAGGTAGGGTGTCAAAAAAGCTGACAAATAAGGTACCAGGGGATGAAACAGACATTTTATAGACACATATAACAGCCAAGTCAAAAGCTCATGGCAATAATGCTTAAGATAAATTTTACAAGCAGTATAGAAAAATGTCCTAGTATACTTTAGAGAAGCTGGTGTTTAGTGATGTATTAGATCTTATTTGATTGATTTCTGTTAGGATTAGGAGCATACTGTGTTGCAAGGGGAAAAGTGAAATACATAAAATAATTTATACAGGCTCTATATTGAGGGCAGTTTCATTCATTGTAGAAATAAATCTACTCCTCTGTTTGAAACTATCAATTAAAATGGTAGCCATTATTCATGAAAATAAATATATAGAGTGTTACTCATGACAGAAGAATGTATCATGTGTAAGTGGTCAATAAATCATGTAAAGGGGAAAGTGGTATGGAAAATGGTGGCACTTAGACTTTCAATTTTCATTAAAATTTTAACTTCAGCAAGATGTTCAGCAGTGAGACAGTCTCTGCCATGCAAACCCATGTGGGCACTCCTTGCTGTTCAGAAATTTGGAAAAACTACAACCCCTGGCTCTGCTGAGTTCCAATATCTACCACAGACCATGCAAAGGGACAGTGCAGAGTCATGCTCTCCTATACCCTGCACTCACCTCCCTCTTTGTTTTGACACCTATGGTTTTTACATGCACTCAGTTTGCCAAGAGGAACATGGGGAAAATTTGCTGGTGAAGTCAATACTCTTAGTGACAGAGTACAGTGGTGAAAATCTGTTTTATGACTTACTTTACTATGTTTTCTTATTTTCCTTATCTCCCTTTCCTCTTGCTTTGTCGAAATACATCCTTAATCTGCCATTAGTACCTAAATATGTTCCTGTTTAAATCAATGAGCCACTACTACACTTAAGTGATCACACTCAGCATTCAAAACACTTAATTCCAACTGCTTTGCTTTGACAAGATCTACAACAGAGGTTAAATTTAGTGACAGTGAGCATACTGGCCTCTCAGACTCTGCTAAAGCACCATATCTGCCACAAGCTGTGTTTCTTATTCTATATTATATGTAACACCATGAAAAGATATTATGCCTATGAAATTAGCCTGGTACCTTGGAAACCTGGTTATAGAAAATGTTGCAGCTAGGATTAGCACCTTAATGCAGTCACATAACAAGTGACACTGCTCCTCCTCCAAACACTGCCTCCTGTCCCATGGCAGACAATCCTTTTCCTTCCCCCAGGCAGAAAGGTGGAAAAAGGGGAAGGGCCATAATTTTTTTTTTCTTTCTCCTGTCCTCAGTTCCTATGTTAGTGACAGTGCAGAGTAATCAAGATTGAAGGCTGCAGTGAGTGATGTCAACTGCACTTCTGCTTTCTGCTTCCACCTCCACTTTGGGAGGCACAGGTGACATGCATCATCCCCAGCTCCTCTGCTGTTAAATCCTGCAGAAAGTATTTCTCAACAGGAGCTAAGAATCAGCCTTACAGATGAAGACAAAGAAGGAGAGCAGAGTGAGAAGGCTAGAGGACTAAACACCTTCCAGGTTTCAGACTGAAAAGAAAGACCCAATTTAGACAGTGAGAGTTGGGCCCTGAGTGTAAGAGTTAATGGTTTATGGCAGTAAAGATCGTTTGGTAGTTCCCTTTTGGCTACTTAGTAAGACTTAATCAATTTTCAAGTACAGCTTAATTTTATTCATTGCCTTAATGGTTTTTATTCAGCTTTAAATTTTCTGTCTGACATTAATCTTTCCTTAGAGTTTCATTTTTCAGAGGGTTTTTATTTAAGAGGAGCTTTTTAGTCTGGTTTTTTTTTTTACCTCTTAAAATTACCTTACAGGTAACAATTAAACTGCTGCTAAGCAGAATGATGTCAGGTTTTACATGCTGCACTGGCAATAGAGCATCCCCAAATCCTTCACTGCAATTTACCTATCTTGAAAGCTATTGGCTTTTACTTACAACATACTCATAGCACACTGTCATAAACATGCCTTGCCCTGACCTGCTGGCTCAATGAATCTGGTCTGCTGGAAGAAACTAGACTACCAGTTACAGAAATACAAGGGATATTTGTTTAGCTGCTACAGAGGCAAATAAAAGCCAAATAAATTTGGGTTGTGAAGGCTATGTACTGCCATATGACAGACAGCATAGCTCTCTTCTCCAGAACAGCTCACGTGATCCTTCAAGTTTTCTTAAAACACTGCAGCAGGTTTCCTTTTCTAGGAAGAAAGAAAACCTTCAGAAAAAGAAAAAAAAAAAAAAAGGCTTCCTTGTGGATTTGTGAAAAATGCACCATTAATGGTTTACATGTCCACACAAGTATAATTGCTTGTACTTGAATATTCTGCATATCCTGAAAGTCTCACATCACTAAATAAATGTATTTATATATGTAAACACATACAGTTACATTATCTTGTCTTATATCCTAAGTTAATTTTCCTCTTTTAGAGTGGTAAGATGAACACATGATATTAAATTATATACTGATCAGCCTTAAAAACAAAACCAAAACCTTCTCACAATTCAAAACTGCTACCTGTGCCAATTAATCAAGGCAAAACCTACCCCACATTACTGCAGATCTCCTTATTTCCCAGAAATTCCCTGAATTCCATTCAGCATTAGAAGTCACAGTTTCAGGTTATGAAGGACCCTAGCTTGAAGCACTGATTCTTTTTAAAATGACCTCATTTTTGTCAGGAATGTGAGTTACCTGTATGAAAATGTGGTAAATGGGCATAAACCAGCAGCCTTGCAAAAGAGCAGAGGAGATGGCCATTGGCCAAAGAAAGTTTGGCTCCTCAGAGGTCACTGATGGTGTTTCTGATGGAGTCATGAAGGGACTGACAAGGTTGGGATGAAAGAAAATCTCATGAGACGAGGTTGCTTGCTGTTGCCTCCCAGCTGGCTAAGGCTGGCAGGGCCTCAGGTGATTATTACTGAGCAATTTGAGTTGATTTGTTCTGGTTTAGAGTTTGTGGGTTTGGAAATAAAGCAAGCCCTGAGGAAGGGGATACAAAGAGAAGATCTATGGTTAGGGATTTGATTTTTCATTGTATGGCTGGTGAGCCTGCACAGTGACTTAGAATTAGCAATAAAGTCCAGACAGTCCTTTACAAATCATGAGCTAGGTGAAACCTTTGCCATCAGAAGAACTCAATGCCTTTAAAGAAAAAAACTTTCAATGGATGTCCGTTGAAATTCAAATCTTAATTCATTCCAGCTATGCTTGGGCCTCTTTTAGAATCTCTTTCTGCTAACAATGAAGAAAGCAGTCATTTCTTGTAGAAATAAAAGTTAAACTACACAGGTTCCATATTCATATCACACAAGGGTTTTTTTTTTTCAATGGAGCAGGAAACTAATTTAAATGGCAAGGGGTAGAATGGGAAATGTTCCAGTAAAACCTTATCAGAGCCCTACAAGAGAAGCAGCTGAGCACCCACCATTCTATTATTCATATGTAAGAGAAGCATGTGTGTAACCATCCTATGTGACATTGAGGAAACCAAATAAAGCTGCATAAACAATATATACAATCTGAAGTTCTCCCTGCAATTTTAAAGGTGATATATAACTGTTTGCTTGTTTAGTTTCTGGGGTCCTGTTCTCCATAAAAAGAGGATTTCAAAATTATTGTGGATTTTGAAAAGCTGCTTCAATTAAAAGCCAGTATTAACAAGCAGTTGCACATATACATGAGCATGATTGTCCAGGTGTGTATAGGGGCCTGTAAAGACCTTTAAAATAATTTCCTATGCAATGCAGATGTGGAATTAGCACCCCCAAAGGTAACTTCACAAACCAGCAAACAAAGCAGTGACTCAAGTGAACACAGAAAATGTCAGAGGAGACACCACACCTCCAGCCTCATTATTCCCAGGTAGGTAAGGCACATAAATGCTTGCTACAGAGTGATGCCTACTTCCTTTAGACATTCATCAGACACCAGTTCTTATCCTCAAAGAAAAATCATAGAATAATAAAGAAAAGCAAAAAATTATAAGGCAGCAAACCTTCCTTTTATTCCTCTTCTTGCTGATGTGGCAGAGAACATGATCCAGATGTCCTGTGTGTTGTGTGAATACTCACCCTCTGGGCTGCACAGGGTCTCACCCTCTTTTCCTCCTGTCTAATACCACAGGCTGTCAGCAATGATGAGCTTGCACTCAGCCACACGAGCACCAGAAATAGTCTCCTGCCTTCTACTATTTTGGCACAAAACATCTCTGCTGAAGCAGCTCAGGGGTAGTGTGCTGGATAGGTGCTCTGTTATCTTCTAATGCTGGACCTCCTTGGTACATCTTGGTCCTTCTAATGCTGGACCTCCTTAGCCCATCCAAGCATGTGCACACATCAGGCTCGAGCAGTCAGGTGAGAGGCATCCATTCCTTCCTCACTGCTCCCATACAGGAGGTGCCACCTCACTGGAAAAGGCAGCAAAGCTTCAGCATAACACATGACACACTGGTCATGTGTGAAGGCTTCTTGGTACTGGGTAAAGAACCAGGACTGCACTGGCATTGCCAGCTCCTCCTCAAGCAGAGAGAACTGCAGCTGGCCCCTCCACAGTCATGCAGAAAGGAGCAGGAGAGGGCTGTGGTTTGACATATGTGTTCTGGGGCTTGAGCCTGAGAGTGTGTCAGCACTTTCACAGCCTGCTAATTCACGTGGAAGCAGTAATGCCTCGTACTCCTCAGGATGCTAAGCCTTTATTTACACTAATGCTAGTTTTTATGTTTTAACATAACATTTGTGCCTGCACAATCACAGAGGAGATTTTCAAGCCTGAAATTTTTTGACTGCAGATGAATTACTGTAATTACATCTCACTAGAGCAATGACAAAATACTTTCTTAGCTAGGAAGAAAAAAGCTATAAAGAGAAACGTTTTTTCTGTACCTGAAAATAAATCATACTTGTGAATAAATTCCCTAAACTAAGTCAAATTCTGAAACATCATGTGTGGGCAATATTCATGACTAGGAAAAAGACAATAAACAGAGAAGATAACCAGATAACCCTTCCTTAAACAGAGTAAATTGCTAGTCTGGAGACTTATTATTCCTAACTGGAATGACCTCAACACAGCCATCAACACTCTAGAAAATACCACAGATGCTGCACCTCCTTACTGTGATTGCCTCTTTTAGTTAAACAGTAAAACTGAAACCACTTGCAAACTTTAATAGCAGCTAAAAGAAATACCTAGAGGGTGGGATGCTAAGGAAAATCATTCTTCCTATTTATTGTATCTTCATGGAGAAAAGCAGCTGTAGGATTTGAAAGCATATTTGTTGGGAAAATAATTTGCTAAAGATAGAAAATGTGGTGGGGATTTTCAGCAAATTCCCTTGCTGATAAATGAACAGTAAGGCTTAAGCCCTTCTAATGAAGATGAGTTTACCATGGAATAAAGTTGTCAATGATGAGTAGAAAATAGGGCATTTGTAAATACAATGTAACACAGAATGATAAAGCACATCCAATTTATGCAAAGATGCGCTTGCAGAGCACGATAAATAATATCTGCATAATCAATTACAGGAAGAAAGACAGACTGAATAAATTGTTTTCTGTCAAGTTATGGAAAACAAGCATAGCACAAGAAAAGGACAATTGGACATTAGTCTTTTAACTAGATTGACAAGCACTAAACCCAAACTTATTAATGATTCAAAAGACAAAGTATTTATAACTGTCTATTTTCATGAGCCATTGAAAATTTGAATTAGAGCAAGAGAAAAATTCCTATTTTTAAGGCAAAAGACAGGATGCACAATTTAATAATATATATAACACATGCCTCCACCCTCTACCCCCATACATTATATATTTTTTTGGTTCCTTGTGTATAAGGTTCTTTGGTTTAATGACACACATGGATTGAGAGGCAATGTGGGAGAGAAAGCAAGAGAAAAATATATTTTAGGCTCATCAATAACTAATAATAATGGGATACTGTATGTATTTGAATTACCTCTAGTAGATAGACATTTAATGGCTAGGTGCTACATCCAATGGTTTCAATGGAAAAGTTTTATTGAGCTGGGTGAACTAACCTTTAAAGAAATTCTGAAACTACTTTAAAACTGAATTGGGAAAGTTGCAAATTATACCATCATTCATTTACAGAGCCATTAACTTAATAGTGCTAAATATCTCTATGATGCATGCAGCAGTTCTAGAAAGCTTCAGTAGCTGTTTAGGATACCAAGAATATAAAAATGAGTGATAAGCCATTTAATATCCAGATATTAGCTTTGGAAGACAATGTCATTGAACAAAAACAGTTCTCTAATCCCTCATCCTTCCATCAATCAAAATAAAACTTAAAATGCAAATATTTGGGAGCTGACAGTACATGTAACTTTTGCCTGCAAGAATATTCAAATGATTGTTATAATCTGCATAAAGCAATTCAATATCCAACTTGAAAAACATTTAGCAGTTTTCAACAGTCTATGCAGGATATTAAAATTCACATAACCACCAGAATCACTGTCCATGTAAAACATCCAATGATGCCTGTTAGTAAATAAACCACTGCTTTTATTTTGGTGTTATTTTCAGCTGTATTGAAACCTCTCTTTTTATTTATCCATGAAAAAGGTGCAGCCAAGTTCCAGAAGACTAAAGCTTGTTGTTTGTCCTATTAACATGACACAGCCCTAATTCCATCAGCTAAGCAGATGAAAAAAGAAAATCAATAGTCAGAGGATATGACACTGAATGGGAGGTTTGATTCTGACTGAGAAGAGAGAGTGTGAAATTTATCTCCCTAAAATTTCCTTCTGACTCTGGGATTCAGCTGGGTGTCTGAACCTACACAGATGGTAACAAATCTCCTTTGGGGAACACACTTCAAATTTCCATGCACTGCTCTAAAATTGGCATCTTTCATGCAATCAGGTCTTGATTGGCCATAATTTGATTAATGGAAATGATTAGTTGTTGGGGGTCTAACACGTCCCTGGAGGTTTCCCTTCAGCTCACAAGCCTTGAGGCACTGGTTCTGCTTTGCTGCCTGAGTGCACAAAAGGGTTAATTCCTGAAGCCTTTATGCCTGGCTTTACCAAGGCTCCACTGCACAAAGTTTTATGTGCTGGGATGTGGACCTCACACAGAGGCTGATTTACTAAACCCCTGAAAAACAGTTGTTGCTGTCTCTGGCCAGCCCAGGCAGCAGTCACACCCAGGGCTAGCAGGGTGTGACTTTGAGCTCAGACTCCAAAGCAAGTGGAGCAAGCCCCCCATGTTGATAATATTTATAGGAAAGACAGTTTCAGCTCCAGTGATCTGGGCTCTCCCAAGTGCTGCAGTTCCTGTGCAGTCTAATATGGCATCAAGGCTAGGAAAATCAAATGGCTTATGCAGAATGAGGGGGTTGAGCCCTCAAAGAAACATTGGTGAAATTTTCAGGGAGAGTGCCTGTTCTCAGCATTGCAAGCTCCAAGTGTCTGGTAATACTGCTGCAATGAACCTCTAATTCAGGTGGAAGACAAAGACACATGGATATTTCCAGGTGGAAAAGTCCCTTCATAAAACATGTGTTTTTACAAAAAAAAAATAATACTACAGATTTCCAGCCCTCTGACTCCATTGACTTCCTGCCCACAACAAAGATACCCAGGCAAAATGTTTAAGAAATAGTCCAGATTGAGGATTTAACAGAGCCATTTGCTCTCCCAGATTTTGAAAGAAAAATATGAGAATTAATTCGTCATTAGCAACTAAATACATATTTACCAACATTGGTAGATGGGATTTCTTTTGTCTAGATAAGGTGCATTTTACAAATGCTGATACCTGCATGCTTACAGCAAATTGCACTAAGAGTACAACATGTGAGGAATGGAAATAGTTCTGACTATGGCATTCACCTGTGAAATACCACATGCATGAATTTTTCTGGTTCCTGTGAGCTTCCTTTTGAACAAATCAACCACACAATCACTCAGGAGATGGAAAGGTGGGAAGAAGTGGGAGTTAGGGGATGTATTTTGTGATGTGGTATAACACAGCAGTAGTGTTCTAATTAACTTTTTTTTTAAGCTAATAACAAAGCCTACCACTGGCACATTAAACATAGGATATGTGAGGAAATAAATGAAAATAAGTGGGGAAGCTAAACATTGATTTCCTTTTATGTAATTCTGGTAATGATCAGTAACTCATGGTGTGCTTCTCCTCTAAAAAGATGTGTGACCCAATCATTCACAGCCCTGTGCTGCCATAAAGATGATCTGAAGCTGACTACCTGTGAAAACTCATGCAAGGAAATTTTAGAAGCAGCATTAAAAAAGATGAAAAAAAAAAACAAAAAAAACACTCAATAGCATTAAATAGCCAGAATAGCAAGAGTGTTAAATAGCTTTGTGTGCAAACATGATTTATTGATATCAGGGGATATCTTCTAGCAATAATTTTTGAAGTTCCTACCACAAAGAGGTATGATGACCTCAAAATACAGGCAGCAAAAAGCCATGAAGTCTACCTTCATCCACCTTTCAGCTGCAATGGCTGTAATTAGCAGCAGCCAGACTTTAGAGTTTTCTAGGTTCCCTGTCCTATCTGGAGGAGCAGTTTGGTAAGAAATGCTGAAATAAACCCTTGAATGCCCTTCACCTGAGTTGCCTTATGTGTTTCTTACCAGCAGCCAAGGATCTGGGCCATTAAGTTCAAAGGATATAACCTGCTCAAACTTTAGCATTCCATTTAATGTTAATTTATAGTTGAACTTTTATGGAACTACAAAAGCTTTACTATCTTTATTAAAGCCACATACATTTATTACATACTGAAATTACAGCAAGGAGATTCCGGGTTGAATATTTCATTGATTTTTTTTTTTTTTTTTTTTTTTTTTTTTTTTTTTTTTTTTTTTTTTTTNTTTTTTTTTTTTTTTTGTCATTTAAAAACAAAAATTTTGGGGAAATTTAATGAAGGCAAAGTGTCTTTGCTTCAAGAGAGTACCCAAATACTTCACATAGAAAAAGATGTCTTTTGCAAGCCACTGAATGAAGTCTGAGGTAAACAGGTAAACTTCCACACAGGTCCTTTGTCAGTCTAAAATTAAGAAAACAGCTTTCATAGTTTGAGAAAAGGCTGTATAAATATTCCTCTCCCTACCTTGTCACATATTTTACCATCCTTGCTATTTTTCATGTTGACCTGCTCACACACATGATAATGAAGTCATTAGCTACATTTTCATTTACTTCTCATGCCTTAGGAGGTCATAGGTCTGGTCCATTAACACAAGGTTCTTCTCTCTACTGCAATTTGCATGAAGCTAAGAAAAAAAAAAGGTTTAATGTCAATATCTCAGCTGAGAAGATACGACAATTTTTAAAACAATTGTGAAAAAAATAACCTCTGACACATCAAAGCAGGGATGTTTTCTACAAGAGAAGAATCCATAATGCATGAAAAAACTTGAAGGGGTGCTAGGGATGTAGAGCCACAGGGATTCTGGAGCACTGCATACTACATGACTGTAGGAACAACCACACGTTGTCTGACATGGGGACCAGTGATAACAGCTATACAATTTTTCTCACCTGTGGCAACTTTTCTTTATATAACAATGCATTTCTTTATAATTTTACTTCACTTTATAAGCATGAAAAGCAAATCATATGCATAATTTGAATTTTATAAACGAAACATTACACAGCTCAAGAAATTTCACTTAGTGCCTGTAGACTTGCTTTTTCACATACTGGAAACAAAACAAGGTCTAGAAAGTTTTGGTCATCTGTAAAGCAGAACAGCATATATTCTCTAGGAAAATAAAAACTAAGGGACTATTCCCCTACTTTCAGCAATAGACAATGAAAAAATGTATCAAGGCAGTTAAAATCCCCAAAAGCTATGAACAAAACTAAAATATATATTCAAGACCATCATTTGAGACTAGGTACAAGAAAGACATTGTTTATGATGAGGGTGGTGAAACACTGGAACAAGTTGCCCAAAGAGATGGTGGGTGTCCCCTGCCTGGAAACATCCAAGGCCAGGTTGGATGGAGCTTTGAGCAACCAGGTCTAATGGAAGGTGGGGCTTGGACTAGACAGCCTTTAAAAGTCTCTTTCAACCCAAACCATGCCATGATTCTATGACCTCCTCACTTTTCCTAATGCATGGAAATTTCTCCAAAGGCTTAGGGAACTCTACAAGAAGAAGGGACAAACTTGCATGAGTAAGCTGAAGAATTCATAGCTTTTCCTACAAATGTTGTATACAGACAGATGCTGCTTGGCCTCCATAAAGAAATCAGGCCACTTCTGTACATAAAATCTCAAACCAGGGCAAAATTTATTAAGTGTAAAACTGATCTCTCTAAACAAGGGGCAGGGGGGGAAATGAAGACCTCCTTTTCTTCCCTCAAGACTGCTTTTGAAACATCCTGCTAGTTATGCAGAGGGTGAGAACTTCTGCACAGAGCACCCCTAAATGAGGCAGAAATATGACTGAGGTGAATTATCTTAGAGAAGGAACCAGCCTTTTGCAGAAAATCCAGCACAGTGCTCCTGGTGCCAGCTAGTCACCAACGTTAAATTAACAATGCTCCCAGAAAGTTAAAAATGCCTTTTTTCCCCTCACAGTTGCCACCCTCAAATTTCTAGTTAGAGCAATTCATAGAGAACCAGTGGAGGTTTTGAATAAGTAATAGTTAGAAAAAAAACAGACTGAAATGGGACAACTTCAACACACCTTGAGACTGCATGTATGTGGCTAGATCCCCAGACAGACCTTTAATATGGCTGTGTCCTGTCTAATATCCTTGTTGAAAAACAAACTTTGGTAGGGTAAGGATCAGAATGGGGAGATAGCCTCACTGAAGTACACTCTTCAGTTTTGTTGCACCATTTTTTCTGGGGGATTCTTGTTCATGTAGCATCTGATGCTTCTCCCTGTCTCCCCATAAACACAATAGGTATCACTGATTCTCCCTCCTCAGCTGTCTTTAAGCTCTGAAACTTCTGATTTCTCATAATGTCACGAGTAAAAACTGAACTTGCTCCATGAATTTTAATGATTGTATAAAACTTTTTTTTTTTTTTTTTTTTTTTTTTTTTTTTTCTTTTAACTGCTAGCGCTCCCAGTATTTTTGCTGTTTGATGTTGAGAGGTATGGACATGTAAAGAAAAGATCAAAGTACACTTCTGGTTAATAAAACTCAGCAAAAATTACTGCTCAAAATGCTGGCAAAATTAGACTTCATCAAAGAATCATGGATGGTTGAGGACTGAGGGGAAACATTAAAAATCAGGGTAGAAATATTTTTTTAAAAAACAGAGGAAGGAAGAAAAATTTGATTTTTGAAGGACAGCAGGGAAAGATGTCATTATTATCTAATTCCATATTTTCATTTTCACATTGGTTTACAGATAAAGTTTCAGAAAGCAGATTTGAAATTCCATGGATTAATAATAATGCTAATGATCAATGAGCATATCTTTGGAATGAAGGCACAATATTTACTTTTGATGTCATACTGCTACATAATTAAATTACTCATAAAATATAGAACAGTCTCCTTTTCAAGAACAACAAGAATGTTACAAAAGCCAACCTTTACATAAAGATATTTATCTAAAATACTTTATTTTCATTTTATTTAGAAAACTGTGCTGTGTAAGATGTGGTTCCTCTGACATGTTTAAACAGCCATCTTCAATTTGAGTGTGTTCTTGCATCAAAACTAGATGAGTGCTTGGGTTACTCTTCCATTATTTTCCTTTCTCCAACAAATCCAATCCTCTAAATATAACTAAAACCTTTTGTCTGCCTCTGCAGTAATACAGAATGCTACAAATAATTTGTCACCCTGCCATGTGAGTAATCCAAATAGGACAAGGAGTTCAAGGTGAAAAGACCTCTGATTTTATAAAATTATTCTGTTTTGCTGTTGACTGACTGTGTTTTCTCCAGTTCTTCATGCAAACTGAACTCTACCTGCCTTGGCTGTTACTGGGCACTTGAACAGGTGTTTCATTACACTAGTCCCAAAAGATGTTAATTTTTTCTCTCTCTAAGCAAGTCACTGAAAAGTGGAATAGATTTCATCTGACAGGTGGGAGCTTTATTAGACTAGCCCCATAGGAAAAGTAAAGAGATGTGGAATAATGTGATTTAAATTATTATTATTATTATTATTAACAATTAGCTATTTAAATTGTCCAGTGCAGTCAGACTACAGAGCGTGCACACAAGGGTAGGGTGATGACACTGAGCTTCCCCTGCAGAGTACTGGGGCAAGGATTTGGTGGCACTAAGTGCCCAAGGGTCTTCAGATTCAGATGAGGAATGAGAAAGCCACTGGCATTCACTCAGAGTGAGTGAAATTTAAATCCACACACAATCTCAGCCTTGCCTCTCAAACCACCTCTGTGCTCCAGCTGCTGTGCAGGGGTTGGACATAAAAATATGTCATGTCCAGTGACAAATTCATTTTTTCTGACCTGGGAAAAAGCAACTTTTCAGAGTGTACAACACGCCAGAAAAGCAGTTTTTCCCTAAGAAAAAGAGAGCTCTAAGAACAAAGGAGGTATAAGGTAATGCTACTACCTACTACTTTGCCACGTTATAAGGGGTTAATGTTTTCTAAATTGAGACAGTTGGTTTAGATGGGCAGTGGAAGAGGTCACTGTTTTTAGTTTTCACTGCATTTTGAACATAGATTTCAATTGCTGCCACTCAATTAAACTCATAAAGATAGAATGCCAGGTCTTTCTCCTTACCTCTTTCTTGAATATGAATCTTGAATATGAATTTCTCAAATGCAAGAGAGTCACCCACTCTTCATGCATGAATTTTTAATTTTCAATAAACAAAATTTTATTCATAAAAAAAAAAACCAAAAACAAGACTAAAACACCATAAACAGGCTCCCTAAAAATTCCTGAAGCACCAACCCTCTTTCTGGGAGATATCATTGAGTTAAGGTCACCTTTCACTTTTGTTATCACTGTAATGGATTTAAAATATTTTCAGTAAAGTTTGCAGAGCTTCTTGGGATTTGGCTTTCCAGTCACCAGTTATGAAAACAAATGGCTTTCAAGCAATTGGATAACTTCCAATATCAGATTCTATGAGTAGAAATAAACAAATAGAGCTTTGTACTGATTCCTGGGGAAGAATCTTATTCAATGGATATTTGGCAATTTGGATTCCAATCCTCTTTTTTCCTGCTTTGCTCTCACAGGAAAAGCAGAGTATTTTTAACCAGTTACTTGCTAGAAATATTTTAGAAATTGTGTTTTTGAATCTGATACCTTTTCAAGAAGCTAATGCAGATGTCCCACATCTCACCAAAAACTTTTCATTAACCCTCTTGCGTTTTCTTTTCTTCCTTATAATTTAATACTTCCTCCTTTTTCTTTCTTCAGTGTGCTCCATTTTGCTTCCTTCTTTTCCATTTTTTCAAAAGTGCATTTCACATCCTCTTCCATTTCTTCCACCTCCTTCGCTTCTTTTTTGCCCTATTGTTTTCCTCCTTCTTTTTCCTCTATTATCTCTCTTGGAGTTGATACTTCACTTCTCTCACCCCATCAGTCTATCAATTGATGGGTTGATGTATTGATCTGAAAGGATTTTCTAAGCTAATTTCAGTACCACAGGAACATTCAGGTATATTTACAATCCATGGCATTGTCATTGGAATACTGAAACTGCTGGGGTGCAGTGACAGTACTCCATCATTTTGCTTCTTCAGAGATTGGAAGTTTGCCAGCTAGGCACCAACCATGGGTGCCAGAGTCATGCCCATCAAAATTGCAGTCTGTACCCTGCCCTGCTCAAACTAGGGTCTGCTGCCAGATTGCTTGAAAGAATATACAGGAAAGCACACAGCTGTGGCAGTTTCTAACTAAATGAATAATGCAACATCAACATCTGTAGGATTTTTGAAATGCTAAACATCCGGCTATGAAGCCTCTGGCGAGGACACAGATGGTAATGATGCTGTTCCTGCAGTGGTTCCACCAGAAATGGTCAGAGTTTCATAATCAGACTGGACTCTTAATGCCTGAAACAATCCTTTCCTTCAGCAGCACCAGCTCTCAGGGCATCACAGAATGATAAATGCTCACTTTGTGGGCTGCATTTAATTCCAAGCTTTGTTAAGCTAAAGAAATCTAGTAATGAATATGGACATCTTCAAGCTTGAATACAGATGCCAACACCAGTTGATAGTGCTCAGCAGGTGAATTTAAACTGACAATCCAAGCTAAGGAAGAACAATTAAAATAAATTTTCAATTTAATACAAAAAGCATAAGAAAGTTCTATGTTTATCTCAGGAAACCACAAACAATTAAGCCAACTTTTCCTACATGCAAAACCAGTATTATTTCATGGGGCAATACCTATTTTTCTGCTTTTCTGCATTGCCTACTGAAAGAATAGAAAGGAATAGAATATATCTCTGAATACAAGCAAATATATCTGTGCATCACCCACTGTTTTTAGGACATTAAAAGACAGCACAGTGTCTTATAATTTATTCTTTGCCTTACCTTTTTCCACCCAAAAAAATTGTGTTTTGGAGACATCGAGCAAACTTTAAAAAACCCAAAAAACAAAAAACAAACAAACAAAAAAACCCCAAAAACAAACAAACAAAAAAAAAAACCACAAAAAAACCCACCCACCAAACAAAAAATAAACTTTTGCTCAAATTAGAATCTGCCCCTGGATTCTGAAACGAGCTAAAAGAACTAATTGAAAAGTCAACAGAAAGTTAAGCAGTGCTGGGAGGCAGAGGAATTAAGAGGAGCTAATAAGGAAAGCCATGGGTATGTAAAACAAGCTTCTGAGAGAAGGCATGATGTCACCAATCAGCTCCTCTGGACAGCTGGAGTCTGAACTCTTGATCCCAGACACAACTTATCTTCTTAGCTGGGACAGGCTCTCCAGAAAGATGGAGGATTAGTTCCTTTATGTGTGGACACAGCTGAGACAAGTCTATTACAAATGTTAAAAACTGTACCCAAACCACAGAATAATATTTGGAAGGCTTAAACTACAGGGGGAAAGCTCAAGATGCAAACCCAGAAATTCCAGGAAGCCTGTCCAGACAAGTAAGGAAGAGGATGCATTGCTTTAACAAGGATTCTTGATTAACCCTATACATGAGTCTATATATAGCAATAACCCTCTCTTCCCAGTTTGCTTTAAATTTAGGAAAAGGCAAGAACTTTAGCAAAAGAAACAATAAAGAGCAGTTACCTTTCCTCTTTTAATGCTGGTTCAGAGACAGCTGCTCACCTCTGCAAGGCTTAGAGCTCATAACCAGTAGGCTCTTTTAGCAACCAGCATAATTTCTTGGGGAAGGGATGAAACATTCTTATTCCTGTGGATGCTCTGCAGCAAAATCTGAAAAGAGTAAGGTCTTTCATCAGCCATGGCTCTCCTCAGGAGCTGCTTAGTAGCTTTGTGATCTCATGTCTTTGTCATGCCCAAACTACTTATCTTTTCCTCCAGATCCTGGTAAGAAACAGAATCACGTGCTTCTGCTGCTTGCTGGCAGAGATGCCAAGAAAAGTGGATTTCTGTTTTCCTTTTGGCTACTGCTCTTTGAGTGGCTCCCTCAAATCTTGGAGTCATTGGCAGAAGGCTGTCCTGGATGTGAGACTAGCTAAGCTGAGCCTGAAGACAGCTCTGCCTCTCTCCTTTCATCAGAGAATTAATTTTGTTATACCTAAAAACATATTTGAAAAAAGAATAAAAACCCTGCTATTAGAAACACTTGGCAGTGTGAGCAGGGGGAAGGGAAGACTGAAAGAAACATAAACAAGAGTACTTTCTACAGTCAACAAATCCTACAGGGGCCTGGAGTGGGAGACTCTGGGGGACCATCAAATGGGCAGTAGTTCACTGGTTGAATCTCCTCGTAATATCACAAGAGGTGCAAAACTGTGCACAAAATCCTCAGCTATAGTTTTAAGAGTGAGAAAGCTGCTATAAAAAAGAGCCTCTCAGGTCATGCTATAATTTTCCAGGGGGAAAAATAAAGTGTTCTGTTCTTCCCATAGGAGAAAGAGAAGCATTCACAGCCAAACGAGAGGCAGGCTGTGAACTCTGGGGTTACAAAAGCTGTTGCAGCCAAGATTAAAACCCAGTAAGAGTTCTGGTTAAACAGAGAGGCAAAACTCAGGACCTCTGTTCTGCAAACTGAGTGACTTCTCCTACTAAAGTAGCAGATAGGGATTGGAGTATATAAATGGAGCATGTGTGCATAGCACAGGACAAGAGAAAGAAAAAAAATTAAAAGTTAAACTAAAATAAAATAGTCATCTCTAGGATTCATGTTCCTACACAGAGAAAAGTATGTACACCTTGATGCACAGAATTATTAGCATTTTGCACAAGCAAGAATCTGAGCTTCAAACCAAAACACAGAGGGCCTCAGTAACTTGCCCAAGGTCAAAATCAAAATCCCTGTAAGGCTCTTTGATTGTGATTTGCTTTCTAATGTAGAGAAAACTCACATGCTGAGGGATGTGCAGGCATACAAGAGTTCCTTCTACCTAATTTACTATTCATATAAAATTTAAAGAATCTGATCTCAGTAGATATTTGTTCACATCACAAAGCTATCATGTATTTTGAAGTAATCTGTTGGAGTCCAGACTCTGTAGAGGAAAGACCCAGAAACCCAGAACTGAAACAGAAGACATGTTACAGATCAGGATCAAAGGATATGCTGACAGATGTATTCAGGAACCTGAGATAATGTTTCCATGCTCTGTGAATAGCTTGAATCCAGGCTATCTCCTGTTAATATTCATATATAAAGCGTGTATCAAAAAGTTAATAATGGCATTATTACAGTAATACAACCTCTGCTCTCCTGTGAAACTTTTACAATTGGTAAGGATTCTTTTTTTTTTTTTCTTTTCGCCTTAGGAGTCTTCTTCATTTCACCACATCTCCTTCTGTTGCTAAATTTCTTAAAACCTCCTGATAGCTACTGAAGCACATTACTGTAGCAGCAATACAATCTGCTGTGATGCACTCAGGCCAGCAAGGGCTGCACTGCTACAAAGCCTCTACCTGAGCCAAACCTAGAAAAGGCCTTAGACACTCTTATTTCTAGCTGTATAGCTAATCCCAGTTGAACAGTCACTGGAACAAGACTCAAAATCATGCATATTGTGAGGTACTTTGCTGATGGTCAGCAGCCTCACTGCTGAACAAGCGCCCCTCTGAGTATGTGTCCTTAAACATGCAGAGTTCACACGTGTCATCCATCTCCTGAGAACACAAAACCACAGGATACTGTCTCTGATTTGTCTGTCAGTGGAGCAAACTCTGCTTTCTGCTGCACGTTTGCCACCCAGACTAATTAAATGATGCTCTGGTGTAAGGAATACAAGCATTTTTATTCCACGACACCCTAATGCTCAGCAGTGTGGTGTTCTGAGCAGTGAAAAATGCCTTTATCTATATATACATGCCTACCTACGTATCTAAGTGTAACTCTGTTTCCACAAGAGAAGCATCACCCCAAATGAGCAAGCTGATCTATAACAGGCACTGATACTACTGATTACCAATGCAAAGCCTCAGAACAAAGGATCTGTTTGGAAAGATTATGATTTGTAGACTTAAGATCTTAGCAGTGTTTCAGTTTGTTGAAGAACCTTACAGAGTGAGAACAAAATGTCTTATGAAAGTTTAAATTATGTAAAATACTGAGATGTATTATATGAGGCATTTTAAATAAGGGCAGAATAAAGGCTAAATACTTCTGAACTGTCTCAGAAAAATTAATCCTTCTAAATTCATGCACCATTACCAGGCTCCGATATTAAAATGCCTCCTGCCTTTAGGCTGATGTGGTTATAATTATTCACTTGTTTTAATTCATATTCTCTGCACTGTATGTATTTTTATGCAGCACCAATTGTGGTGGCATCCAACAATTAAAAACAAGCATAAATTAATATCTCATTTACAGGGGAAACATCTTCAATTAATGAACTAAAGGACCTTCTACAATTTTTAATTAAAGTTCTGAATAAGCCAATATGTGTATAAATCTTATGAAATGTGAACTTTTCAGGAGGATCTTTTAAACAACACCTTGGAGGCCATTTTATCCCTGCTGTAGAAACAAGAGCCTAAGCTTTCTGTCTCCTTAACTACTCCTGGGTGCCCCAGGACCAGGCAATATCCTCCCAGCACCATTTGAGCAGCAGTGAGTGTATTGACTTCTAGCCTCAGAAGAGTTATGTTCCAGTTTTAGCACTCACTCCCAGAATGACCCTGGGAAAGAAAACTGTGCACTTTCTTTGTCTCACAGAGGTGCCACCGAGCTAAACTGGGGATTCAGGGGGACACTGTGTGGAAATTGTAATGTCTTTTCTATAAATGTTATTACAATCACTAGGCAGCACCTTCCTTGGGAGCATTCATCCTCTAACACAGTTCCTCATGTTGGATCCAAAGCTGCTATTTTGGATATAGATCCACAGAACCAATGAGAATTTGGGGCAAAACCCACAGGCTTCTTTCTGGGGTAGATTGACTGTAAGAGCACCCTTCATATTAATTTGGTTTTTGCAGTTCCTGAATAAGAAACATGAACGGTGTGGTGACTATTGCCAAATAAACCTAAAATGTCACTACACCCAGCAGCCCAGCAGGCTTTTTCTTGTAGCCACTAACTTGATGACAGCTGAAAGGAGAATATATAAATCTAGAATATATATAAATCTCCCAAGCAGTCATGCTCCCAGACTCAGCCCAGAAGGCACTCAAACAAGTACACGTAATGAAAATGTTGAAAGGGAAAAAACAGAATTCAGAGCTCATGGCAAACGTGCCCCAAAGGAGAGAGAAAAAATTAGAAATAGAGATACATTTCAAATATATGTATGTTACAGAAAACTCCTTTATTTTTTTAGACCCTATCAGCCCCAAGGCATCCTTCTGATAAGAATGTAAGAGACTGTGGCAAGGATCCAGCTCCCAAATAGTTGGGTGCTAAATGGACAAGTGGTTGAAAATTAAAAATCAACATTGCTTTTAACTTGGTACTGACCACCACTTTTCTGCCATTAAGTAAGCACGTGCTGTACAGATAGAGACATCATCCTATGAATATTTGACTGGTGAATATCAGAATTATCAATATTTAATGGGAATACTACTCCTGAGTATGCTGCACTGCATAAACTGTATTACAGACTGAAGTCCAACATATTCATAACTTAGTTACAGTGGAAATCTGTGACCGTAATAAAATAATATGTAATATTGTGTATTAAGATTCAAATATACAGTAACAAGGGTACATGTATATAGTGCTGATATTTTCGAAAAACATATTTTTAAAATCTCCTTGTGGACTTCAGCAAAGCTGCTATCTTTCTTTAGATGTAAAATGGCATTTCTGTCATTAACTTTCATAGGCTAGGAATATTCATGTTGAAATGACTGAGAGCACTACTCATCAATATTTAGGTTTGAAAGACACATGAGGATGTTATCTATATTAAACTCCCCCTCAAAGGATCTAAGGATTTAAATTTTAGAAATAGAGATAATGTTTGCAAACTTAAATATAGGTTTATCCTATATATCACAAAGTATGTAGTCCCTATCCTAAATCATGGATAGGAAGTCTAATCAAAGATTAACCATCTTTCTTGGGATAGCCAATGAGAATATTTTGAGTAATTAATTAGTACACTGCTTCCTGATTACCCCCTGCACAAATGCATATATGTGTATATTTCTATAAGACAGTCTTTGTACATAAGGGAGAAGTGTATTCTTTTAATCTTAACCATCCTAAAACTTAACAGCAAAAATAAATTGCTCAGTAAAGAGCCGTGTATGTCTCTCTCCTGTGAAATTCTGTGTCTCTACTCCATCAAAAAGGAACCACTACATGTAGGCAGAAGACTCCTGCAAATTAAATTAATTGTGCCATGCAGAGGAAATAAACCCAAGCAGTTCCATAGCACGACAAAGTGAAATGATGATAAAGGCAGATTTTACAGTGCTTCCATTTGTCATATACTTGTCATGTGTCCATTGTCATATACTTGTTATCCTGAACTATATGATACCCTATAAATCTGCTTTTTACATTAGAAGTTATAGAGTGTTCTTCTTAAATTTTCTCAAACTAATATAGGGACATATGCATAAGTATTGTACAACGGGTGCTAAAGACAAAGGTTATGTTGCAAACTTAAGCACTGAGATACTGATTAATGTCAGAAATATTTCCATTTAGAATTCCTGACTATATAACACTGTTTAATTCCATTTTCACTTTACTTTCTAGAACCTCTTGAAACCTTCCTCCCTGTTATCTTTAACCCATTGTCCTGATAAACTTAGTTCCCTAGGGCCCAGACCTGGTTTATCTGATATAAGATACCCTGCCCAATTAGCTCTCATCTATTTTTCAGTAGGATTTTTTAGCTAAAGCATAATGACACACTGAATGCAATGCTTGGCCAACTTAGAAATGAGGCACAAAAACTCCAGAGGTTGTATGGACATACACCTGCTCTCCCAAATTCTCGCTGCAATACGCTCTACCTTGGGTTCCCACTCCCCAGCTCTTCCACGCATTTGAAACTCCATTATCTTTCCTGGATTCTATCTTAATTTCATGCATAATGAACTGAATAGAGGGCTATCATTTAATTTCAGTGGACAAGCAATCAGACCATAGATATCATTCCTGTAGTAAACTCCATTCTGAATTTCAATGGGAGGAAACTTCCACAGGCCAATGTTAGACATTGTTCTGGAAATTGGTTTGGGACAAGCTATTCACACAGCAATGCAGTAACATTTTCCCCGTGGAAGGAAAAAAAAGGCATATTATCACTCAAAATAGGAACTTGGTATCTCCAGAAGCACAAGGCACAAGATAATGCTTCCATCTTGGTCTCCCCTGTGCTAACGTTATCAGGATTTCTAGATGGTTCTTTTTATTTTAACTTTAAATGAAGCAGGTGCAGATGCAGTGCTTAGTCTTATACCTGGGACCTGATCTTGTAAAAAGCTGAAAATCCTGGACCAAAGTAGAGCCAAAGAGTTCAAAACTCATTTGAAAATTTTTACATAGCAGGCTTTTAATAACTAAAACAATTTTTTTTCTTGTTTCTGTTCTGCAGGAGTCACTGCTTGAAAATGTGTAGGATGTTGAACAGAAATAGGGTTTTTTTAAGGCTTTTCATAAGGTGGTTTTTTTCACAGTAGTTACTAGCTAGAGTTTGGCTGGATATGTCAGGTTTATCAGAAATGTTATTGACTCCAGCAGGGAGGGTTAGATGCAAACCCTTATGAACAAGCCCTGTAGATACAGAGAGTAGTTTCTCACCTCTGAAATGCTGCATATCCTCTGTTCATCAAGTCTTGAACCCTTTTTTAATTCTCCCCCGAAAACTCTGTAGACAGGTTCTAGAAAAAGGAAACTGCACTTTACAGGAGTGTGGCTAAAGTCCTTCCCTTCTGACTGATGATTGTTCTCACACAAGGGACACACTATCCAGGGGCTAAAATTGCATACCTGGACTACATATGAGAGGTGTCTTTGATTCCTAAAGATGGCCTGCATGTTTTTGGAGGTATGATCTCTGTGGTGATCAAGCAGCATTGGTACTCTCACACATCTTTATGCTTTGTGCCAGGAAAGGAAAACTTAAGATCACAGTTTGGGCTCCACAGCATGCCCAGGATTTTAGTATGAAAAACAGCAGCTGTTTTTTCCTATTATAACTTCCCAGTTGGCAGATTTTCGGCTTAGAGGGCCTACAACCTGCGCTTGTGCCAACAGAAGTAGAAACAGTTGATTACAGAATAAATTCCCCATCCTACAGATAGAAAGTCTGTATTTTCTCAGAAGGGACATTCTCAGACAGGGCATGACAGAGACAGGTTCTCACGCCTGGGTACACTGATAACTCTTTTGGAGGAGTCCAGCTGGCAAACTGTGGCTGGTGCACACAGCCCCCAGCACCAGCATCACCCTGAGGCTGCTCTCAGCTGCCTGAGCAGGACTTCTCCCCAGCTCTGGGCTCCTGCCCCAAATCCTGCTGCTCTGGGCTCTCGTCACCCAAAATCTGGTCCCTATATAAATCATGAAAGCCCCCAAACACATACTCTGGGCTGCTCTTTGGTGGCAGATTTTGATTTTTTTTGGACATTTTCAGTCATAAAAAACCCCATGTTTCTAGCTGCTATAAGCTCTAACACTCATTACAGACATGAGCCATGAAAGCCATTGGGATTCTTTCAGTTGCCTTCCTTGTGGTTCAAATCAGGACCCTGAAACACTTTTATTTCTAAAAAATCACTGTTGTTTCCAGTGAGGACCTGTTTTTGAATATATGAAGTATTCATCAGAAAATCTTGAACTATATTTCTCAGTGACTCAATAAATAACTCATGTCATGTTCAGTGCTTTTGGGTGGTAATTAAAGATTAAAGACATTCAACAAAAATGCCGTTGCTTAATTAAAACCAATAAAAATCTTTCCACATTAAAATATTTGCCTGTTGCCTCTCAGACTTTATTCTAGGTATATGACAGGATTTTTCCAGCTGATCTGACTTGAAACAAGCAGGAAGCTCTTTTTCCCTGGATGAAAGCTTTAGATAAAAACCCATATTGTCATAATCTTCACACTGTTAAGAATTGTATTGTGTATGTATTCTTCAAACCTGTGGGCCCATCGACAT
Source organism: Sitta europaea (assembly GCA_013400255.1). NCBI lineage: Eukaryota > Metazoa > Chordata > Aves > Passeriformes > Sittidae > Sitta > Sitta europaea. Next base: position 731,780 of record VXBS01001140.1, on the reverse strand, counting down.
TATTTAGTTTCATTCAAGATAGTGGACAAATGGATACAGCCTATACTTTCACACAGCTTGTGTTTCTTTGGAAAGAACTGGAACTGTGGAGTTATAATCTGCTTATTATCCAACAGAGCATTCTAGACCCCATCAACCTCTCCAAGTGGCTCTCAGGTCCCCCCTATTGCATCCTCTTGGTCTGTAAAACACAAAACAGAAAAAAGTAATTTCCTCCCTCCTCCATGTCACGTGTTCCCCTCCCCCAGTGTGTTTGAAGAATTATACTGGCTGTGTAGATATCCTTGCAGAATTCCCTGTTTTGTCCCATGCTGAGCAGCCAGAGGCACAGTGAAGCAAAAGAGAGGGTGCCAAGAAGGAAAGAGAAACGTGGAATGCACCCATACACATATGGTGATAAATAAAAGCAGGTGATAAAGCAGGATCCTGTCATGACCCAGGTTCAAAGGAGCTAAGTGATGTCTTCAAGACCCTCAAACAATGCATCCAAAATGTCAAATTAATCTTACTTTATAAGCTTAAGAGTACATCCCTTTGTTTTCTAATTTCTGTGTTTGGAGCTGTGGACACAAAATCAAATGGCAAATTGTGTTTAAAAGCACCTTCTCAAGCAAATATTTGTATGTCTTACTTATTTTCTGTACAAACAGTACTTAGGCCTTTACAGAGGTAAGAAGCAGCAAGGGAGAAAATGACTTGGGAATTTTATAAAACAAAACTTTGTAAAATCACCTCAGTGAACCAAAATATTTTCACAGAACAGATTGTTCCTTATGTGGATTTTTTCACCACTACAATTACATCATAAAATATTCCTCTAGCCTAGTTCTGTGTGAGCTAGCTCTAGCACTGGCATCAATATAAATTCTCCAGTAAAATGTTTAATTCCACTCTCCTGCATCCAAGTCAGAGGCTTTCTCACTGTTTATTCTGTCCTTGATTTCATTATCTCCATTATTTTTATTTCATATTCTAGGAAGTTTAAATAAATATAAATTAGTCTTTTTATTCTGTATTACCATGATGGCAAATTCAATAATATCATAAAATTTCAGGTGTTATGTATATTTTTATTTCATCTAATGAAAGATGAAAGGATTATTAATACTAAATATTTTGGCTTACCCTTGAACGCCGTATTTAATTTTCAACTTTAAATGGTGGTATGCACATTTTCATTAACTAATCTTTGCTTCTTAGCATCTTAATTTCCTCATAGGCTTCACAATTTTGATACCTTTAAAAGCCTTTGATCTACCTCGCACCTTAAAAAATTTAAACTCTTTTTGATTTGATGTAATCATTCTTGTTGTGTTCTTTTGATGTCTTCATTGCATTGATTGCTTTGCAAGATCTCTTTTTGCTTTCAGAGAGCCCTCTTTGTTCAGAGACAGATATTAATTTACCAATGTTATTTTCCTGGCATGATCATCTACAAAAATATGAATTCTTTATCTTTAATTTGAGTGGCTTTTAGGTTATGCCAGTTCCTAATACCTACCTTCATTCCATGACATACACAATGAAAATGCATCCTCTTATATTTAGCACTTCTGAAGACTGCTCAATCAGTTCTGAAGGTTGCCCAACTGACATTAATACAGGTTAAATAAAGGATACCCTTGTAGAGCAGTAGAGCAAGAACTTATTGAAATATTAATAAAATATTTTGCTGCTTTTTTACTCTGTGCTGTGGTCTGCTTGACAAGACTTGAGCCTTTCATGTTTTGCCAGTTTTTTTCTGCCTCTTAGAAATTAACTATGAACTATGCTGTGTGCTTCAGCTTTTTAATAATGCGAGTGAAAATAGTGCAGGGAAGTGATGGCAGCAAGCTGGCCATCTGACCTCTCTGTGCACTGCAAACTCCATGCTTAGGCCAAAAAATTTCAATGGCATGATATTTTTCTACCAGACTTTTTACGGCAGGTGGTGGTACTTAGCTTTTCAGGAATAGTATGATTCCCTGATTGCCTGGTCTTCTGTAGCCTGGAACCATGTGAAATGAAACTAGAGAACATTTCTAGGATGCTCATTTCAAGTCTCCTGTGTGTATGATAAAAACTTCTTACCGGGTGCTCGGCACACTCGATTAGAGGAAGGATCCCCCGGAGTGCCCAGCACGCTGCAATAAAGAGTATCTGCTTTCTACTACTCAAAACTGTGTTAGAAAGTTTCTATCTGACCAATTTTGGTATCAACATCTGTCTGTGACACTAGGATTTATCTAGAGGAGAGAAATCCCCAGCTCGTTCACTCATGTAGCATTGCAATCCATTGTTATGAGCAGATCAAAACGGATTTAGGACAACACAGAATCTGTTCCCACTCACTGGTCATAATACACCAGAACTATTTTCATTCTCACTGAAAATCCTGTAACTGAAGCAGCCATATCAGTTCTAGGGATTTGATTATTAAGTTCTCCCTATAGTTGATTGGAGCTCCTAGAGTCAAGTGACTGGATAAGAATTTCAGGTTTCATGTGTAAGAAATGGAAGGGTTTTATCCCCCATGACTGTCAACAACAACTAGCAAATAAAACACCCTAACCTCATAAATGGAAACTCAAATCAGACATAACATGAATTAATCATTTTATAGGTGTCTATTTTCAAGATCATTGCACTTTTGGGAGATAGTAAAGAAGTGATCTATGACAATAAAATCTGCCAGGAGACCAAAACCCCTGCACTTTTACCTCATTTTTGAAGTGATGCTGCAAGTCAGGATCAATGCATATTCCCTGTGTTTTACACTGTCAAAGTTCAGTTTCCAGTACCTGTCATTCACAATTCCTCAATGGATCACAGCACAACACAGACACTTTGCTTTACCCAGGCAAAGACATAATTTGCATGAGAGAGGTCACACTCAGATTTTATCCCCCAAAAAGAAAGAAGACATTTCTTTTGTGACTTTTTTGTGACAATAAATAAATTAAATAAATGAAAATTAAAGGCTATCTTGAGTAAATTATTTGTGCACCTTTCATTCATGTAACCCCTCCCTCATATCTTGTTCAATATTAGTTTTATCATTAAAGAAATAATATAAGGACATTAGAATCTTGTCCCTTGCTAAAAGTAAATGAAATTGCCTTTACAAATGCTTTGACAATATCTTTATGTGCTTCCTGTCCATACAAAAAGTAATCTTCACGTCTGTATGTCAGCCAACCAACCCTCTTTTATAATTTCAAGGTCATTATTTCCATTTTAAAAGCACCATTTGTACAATAAAGAATATGGTGGAAGTTGTGCAGTACTTTTGCAGCAGTGCCTAAAATGGAGGTTTTCAAGGCTTAATTATTTGTCTGACTGTATCTCTGCATTATCTTCTTAAATAATATTGAGAAAGGTTAACTACTGCATTAGCACTGATTTTTAGAAAGATGTCATTTTGGGAAGCTGAATAGAAGGGAGTTATGTCAAGATGAAATTACTAACAAAAAAATTGTCCTTTTACTGAAGTAAGCCCCACAGACATTGTAATGTAATTTCTTGCTAATGAAAGCATTAATAGAACTTTATCACAGAAGAACCCTCTGAATTTTAAACTATCATAGATCGTTGTTCAAACAGGGTATGACAAAACCATTTTATATTGATTATATATTTCATTTGCACAGCTGGATGCGTTAATGAAAGATTCTGAGTGTATTTCCCAGTAACTCAGAAACAGTAATTAAAATAATTAAAATTCTTTCCACAGCATAAAAATTGGACAAGTGTAATGTTGCTTGCAGATCCATCATGAAGACCTCAGTGATGAAGTGGGGGCTTTACATGCACGTGTCTGCTGAAATCCAAGGGTGGAGGCAGTGAAAATACATACAGTGAGAATATCCTTTGCCTCCCTTCTTGCTCATGCACCCAAGAGCTGAGCATGAAAGATGACCTAAAAGGGTTTCTATTTTCTAGGCAGCTTTTGAGAGGCTGCCTAGAACAGAGGCTAGGTGGTGTCAAAGGAATAAAGTAGGTATTTATTAAAAGGCCTGCAAAGGATGCACCTTGGGCGGTACAAGAGCCTGGCTGTGGCTACGCCCAAAATGGACAGTGGGTCTCAAGTTTTCACACTTTTATAAGTTTTGGTCCATTTACATATTGGGGCTAATTATCCAATTACTGCTCCAGGTTATGAAGTCCCATTGTCCCAGTTTGCTCTCCTCAATTATTGTTGTTTACATGTTTTGGGTGTGAAGCTACAGTGGTGTCCTTGGTTCTCAGGTTGGAGAATGGTTGTTTTGTCTAACTAAACTGTGAGAACTTGCTAACAGTTTATATGAAGTTCAGAGTTATACACAAATACAGTACAGAATCTGGAAAATATGAAAGCTAAAACTTAAGGCACTGCTATTAGTCCTCCTCCATTGCTATTAAGCAAAGGGCAGCCCAGGCTCACACTGCAAGGCAGTGCTCATCTCAGCACTACCAAGAGGATTCCTTTCTGCAGCCCTGAAGTTTATACAGGTTCCTTGAGAGGAGCCCAAGGGCCACGACCAGTTTGCATTTAAACATTAGGCATTTATTGTAAGTGCACACAACCACATCTGTCATGCAGATGGAAAATAATGTGTTCAAGTTCATTAGCAGCACCAGGCAGCAGCTCTGCTGCTCTGTCCCCATCCCTCAGACACAGGGAGAGGGCAGCTGGAGACCACATCATATGACTCAGCAGGTCCCATCTGCACATTACATGCCCCACTCCACTGTTTGGTGTGCTGAACAACCTCTGATTTCCTACTGGGGATGTAAACTGATGATGAGATTGCCTTGGTGCTCTAAATCTCAGCGGCATTTACACAAAGGCTATGTTTTCTGGCTTTTGCAGTTGCCTGTAAGGGAAAGGGATATAAACACTAGAGGTGAAAACAGAATTGCTGTGTGAGTTACAAGACAAACACAAGCTGCTGATTCAAGAGACAGTGTAAACTGGTTTCAGTCAAATAGCAATTTTGTTCTCTTCTGATACATGTCATGTCGAGGATTTATTTAAAATACTGTTCAGGTGGACAGGTTTAAAGAAAGTGGCATCATATTTTCACCTGAGACTTGAGAACTGCAGATAAACACTGCAAATGCCTTGCAAACATTCAAACAGCACACTGCACCATGTGATTTTTTTGTGTACACAGTATGCCAAGAGATCTGCTTTACACCAGCCACAAAAGCAATGATCTGTTAAATGCACCATCAAGCAATCCACCATCACTTCTGTTTTCAGATGTTATGACAGTCCATACTTGCTTCTCTAATTCTCACCCAACATTTGGCTATAGCATAATTTCTAGTTGTCAGGCATCGTGTAATTCTACTTTAAATTTTGCCAAAGTGTAGTCTTGAAAAACTACAAATAACAGGGGCCAGATTTTAATAAGTGTCTCTGTTACTGTCACTTCAGCAACATGATTCCCATTGCTGTAATCACAGGGGGTCTTTAACATGCCTTCAGGGACACACAGTTAAAGCCAAGAAAAATGTCACAATTATTAACTGATTAGAAAGAAAGAAAGGTAAGGAAGCTGTTTTAGCATTGCTAGAAAAGTACTCCTTTAATTAGAGCATCAGAATGTTGTTACATTTCTCTCTGCAGTACCATGTGGTGGGGACATCTATATTTATAGTGGGGTTAAATGACAAGATACTGACCTTTATTAAAATTTGTGGGTGAGGACTCCCTTACAAGGTTCAAGAACTCCTGTAGTCTGGTTTCCTGGGCCTGAGAATTTGAGTTTCTGAACTCAGCTTCTTCGGGATGTTTTGAGTTCAGGAAAACCTTGTTCTCACAGACTTGACATAAACATTGCTAATGTTATTGTAACGAAAGTGATGTTTTGCATTCCTCTCTGTGGGATGGACCTTCTCTCTGTCTTTCAGTTCTGGGCCAATGGGATGAAGAGTTCTGGCACTCTTCTGCCCAGTGGGATGACCTGTACTTGTAACTATATAAGAAGGTCAATTATTTAATAAAGACAGAGTCAGATGTTTTCATAGAACGAAGTTCATGCGTGTCCTGTGTTCCTGCGCCACAGCGACAAACTCCCAAAGCTTTTTTCAGCTGTTGTGCATGCCCTCCCTTCTCCTTCCCCAAGTCACACCTATGATGTGTGGAGCATGTCACAGCCCCCTTCCTTAAGCCATGAGTGCACCCCTACCCAGGGACACCCAGCAAGGCACCAGCACTTTATCCTTTGCACTTCTTCTGTCCTAAGCTCTTTACCATCTCTGCCAGATATATCCAGCTGAGCTTGACCACCTAATTACAAGCACATGCAGCACTTGTCAGGCTTTGACTGGCAGTAATGAGGGTAGTCTTTTATCTAGAAGCCCCTAATAAACACAATGGTAAGCCACAAACCAAAAACACAGGAAAATTAAATTAAGCTGCTTGTGTGCTCAGTGGGTGCAGCTACACCACTAATTTAGTTTGTTGTATTGTTTCTTTTGAGAGGCTGTCTCATGGCCATACTTGGTGTCCCCTGATATTCCTTAGCCAGAGAAGTCTTATTCCAAGCCCTTTGCCTCCTAGTGGAAACAAAAACCATGGAGCACCCAGGTCTGTCTCCAAAGATGCCCAGTAAATCTCAAAAATGAAACCAATCTGAAATTCATGCTGAGAAAGTGCAGAGTGGATGCAGGTTTAAGGGACATAGCAACTAAAATAAAATCTAACTCCACAGCTTAGTGAAGCAGGTGGATGCACTGAGCAAATTCCTCTTCCCCCTATTCCTTACAGAATGAATTAAATTACTCAAGAAAACTGTATTGAAGTGAGAGAACAAAGTAGAAATAGGAAGTTAAACACAGTAATAGATTCTTTCTCATTTCTGTTAATAGTTCTATAAAGAACAAAACTAATAGTCATGTCATGAAGTAGGGAACAGGATGTAGCTCAGGGAGAAGGAATATAGTCACCTGAGTGAATCAACTAAATGTGCCTCAGGTTGAGTGGCTGCCCTAATCCAATGCAAAAGCACACGGCCCTTTGGGGAGGAAATACTGAAAAATGGAGCTCTCTGAGCACCCGTAGAATTTAATTTTCACTGATCTCTGAGTGGTGTCTAAACCAAATATTTATTACTTTACTCTAGGAATTGAATTTGGTCCTGTTACTAGTAACCAAATCAATTCATTTTTCCTAACACAAAGCATAATAACAGTTTAAAGTCTTTCACTGTTTCCTTGGTGAAGCAACTGTTGAGAGCACTCACTGACTTCCAAACTCCTCTCAGAATATCAACCTGCAAACTCTGGTTATAAAACCACAGGGCTTTATTGCCTGTCCAAGCAGGTAGCAAGGCCATCCACTCTTCAGTCTACTGTCCCTCTTTATTTATTTCCCCTTCTCTGTGTGCACTGCCAGCGTGCTCCTTCCCTCTGAGCTGCCATCAGTCTGTAGGACTCCAGCAGGAGCCACTCCTTTGTTTTCATTTACCACTGCACCTGGGGGTGCCACCCTCTGCAGAATGGCACTTACACTGAAGGGTGGGCAAGGTTCACAAAGCTAAAGAGACCCCAAGGGGGAGCTAACTCTGGAAACCTTTAGCTGGGAAAAGTTCCTGGGAGACATGGATGGATTAGAGCAGATTGTTCCAACTCTTGCACTCAGTAATTTGGACTTTATTTCAGCATGCAAATAAAAAACCTTTATGAAATTTTATGTGGCTATATCAATCATGATTTCAAGGGCCTCTCACATGTGAAAAGAATCTGGAAAATTAGAGGAAAATTAAATTCACAGCTATTATTTTTATGTAGATAAATAAGGAATTTTATAGAAACACTAGCATTTTCCATACCTTAGATTCATTCTTCTGTGTCAGAAGGTCAAGAGTATCTAAGACTTCTCTCTTAGCAATAAGTGTTAATTATTCTAAATTTTATAATTATGAAACCATTTGTGACTACCTCTAAATTTCAATAAAAGTATAGGCAAGTTTTAACTAAATTTGTAATGAAAACATCACCATAATGAGAATATATATTAAAAATATATGTCTAAAGCAGTACAGAAATTTCTGACCGACAGGAATTTAGGCAAACATAAACAGTGAGAGTAGAGTAAACTCTTTAATCATTAGTCAGTTATCTGCCACTAGTTTTGGTCAACTCTGCTTTGCAACTTTCAGGCAATAAAGTTCTTTGGAAGACTGACCTAGATTAAACAGAACTTGCAAAACAAAGATTTGAAAGAAAAAAAAAATTAAAAATTCATAAAAGGAAAATTACCTTAGGAGCAAGAAGGAAATGGAGTCCACATGAATTTCCATGCAAGGAAAAACTCAGAGAATAACATTGATTTAGAAGTTACAGTAAGGTACTGTAAAATCAGACACAGCAGTGAACTTTATGGAATTTTATGCAGGTCCTGAAGGAGAGTCAATTGTGTAAAACACAGTGCAAGAGAAAAGGAATTTCTGAACAATCTGGAAAGGACAAGCTTTGCTCCCAGCCCCTGTGAGCACTGGTTACCTGACTGATGTGTATCCATGGTCCTCATTGCCTAAATAAGTATGGCATATTGGGCAACAGGCTTCCATCAGTCAGTCAGGTCCACGAGATTTGGGAGAGAGGGAGTTTTTTCATCCATTTTTGCAGTGACAAAGAGAAGGACAATGATCTGGCATTTATTTCAATTCCTCACATCACAGCTCATATACAAAAACGTAATTCATCAATGTCATTCTACAAAAAGCAGTACATTTTAGCAGAAAATGCTGTTCTGTCTGATTACAGTACTAGTTTAATTAATGGGATATGCAGACAGGACAGTATCAGGATAAGTAAACAAGCTGCTACACTCAACAAGACTGTGCTTTGAAAGTGAAACATTAGTGTGCTAATAATTTTTCATTATTCTAAGGATGATGACATGTTCAAAAATAGTTTTCTGTGTGCAGTTTTGCTTTGCCTTCTTTATATAATTATCCTTACAAGTTCATCTAAGTTATTATTTAAGCAATTATGTGGAGCACACCTTTCTGGAAGAGAGTAGCTTACAATCCAGGGCTGGGTAGGTCAAATTAGATCTCAGCTGCATACATCATCCAGGAAATTTCAGCATTTGCGCAACACATTTATTCAGGTGGAATTTAATTAAACTGAAATAATTAAAGCTGACTACTGACTCATTTCAGAGCATTGGAGCAGAGACACAGACAGTGACACAGGAAGAAATTTGCAACCATCTAGGACATTGTCATCTCTCAGTAGCCCTCAATTGGCCATTAATGATTTTGTGAAATTTAAACTTGATTTGCACTGCCAAAAACCAATTTGAGAAGAGAGACCTGTTAAGCTCTGCATTTCAACAAGCCTCCCAAAATGTGCAAACACTGAAGTGCACACATTTTTTGAGCCCTACAGGCAAATTGTAAGCACACTGGCTACTGTACATATGTGCATGTATACATAACCCAAACTCCCTTGGTGCAATTTCAGGCCATTATGACTTTGTATCCCCATGGAAATCAAAAATAATTCATTTCTTTAATTCTTAAAACAATCTGTATATTTTGAAAGCTGTCACTGTGCCTCTTTTATTTTCCTGTAGAAAAAATAACCCCACTTCCAGGAGTCTTTTCTCTCAAGTAGAGCACCTCCTTGTCTTCCCTCTGGAGCTGCTCAGCTCTGGCCCAGGTCTGATTTTAGAAGCTGTGCAGCTTCCAGAGTAGCTCACAAATGCAAAATAATTGTTTAAAAAGACTGAATGGCCAGAAACCTTGCCTCATAAAAATGAAGGTTAAAAGAGCTTGGGCTCTGGCCCATGACAGGGTATCACCAAAATGCAGGAGCTACATTAATTCTGTAGTAACTGAAGAGTAGAAATAGCTTAAATATTCCACATCTTTCCTAGAGAAATAGATTATACAAAATAGCCTTGATATGTTCCCATAGGTTTAAACATTCAAGTATATTCAAAACAAAATCTGTCTTAAAAATACACATTTTGAAAGCAGAGGGAAAACATAAATCACTGTGATTGCTAAAGCAAGTGAAAAATAATGGAGGAAACTAAAAATAAGTATCAAACAGCACAGAAAATTTCAACAGAGTAAAATGGTGCTCAGTAAATGTTCACAACATTTAAAAGGCTGAGGATGATTTTCCCTTTACAAAAAAAAACCAAAAAACCAAAATCCCAGCCCTCTATGGAAACGATTGCAGGAAGAAAGACTGGTAAGTAAATTTATAATCAAAATCACAGCAGAAGGAAAGAATCAGAGTTGACATCATCAAAAACTATGAAAAGAGAAATGTTCTGATCTGCTTTTGAAGATCAGGAGCCCTTAACTAAGGCAGACAATAAACAGATAACTCACAACGTTAAATTTTTTCCTACATCCCAACAGAGCCATCTTCTGTGTGGTTTTATCATCTCATGTGCAAAACCATGGAGACTGTTCATACAAATACACAGGAAAAGCACAGACATCTTTTGTCCTACGTGGTGGAGGTCTGTGGAGCTGCTCTGTGTGCTTGGAAAGTTGGGGTTGAGCCTAGAGAAGAGAAAGCTCTTCTGTAAGGAGACCTTATTGCAGCTTCCAGTACTCACAGGAGGCTTATAAGAAAGTTGGGGGAAACTCTTTAGAAGGGCCTGCTCCAACAGGACAAGGAGAAATGGTTTTAAGCTAAAAGTGGATGGACTCAGACTAGATGTCAGAAGAAACTTTTCATTATGAGGGTGGTAAAACAGTGACAGCTCCTCATTCCCAGAGAGTTGATGGATGCTCCATCCCTAGAAACACTCGAGGCCAGGTTGGATGAGGTCCTGAGCAGCCTGGTCTAGTTGAAGGTAACCCTGCTCATTGCAGAAGGGTTGGACAAGATGGACTTTGAAGGTCCCTTCCAACCTAATCCATCCTATGATTCTATTTCTAGTCCTATACTTCATGAAACCAAAAAGTACTCATTAAATGAAGAAGAGCCTAGGGCTACTCAGATAAGCTGTAAACCAAATTCTTTCATTTCAGTTGTAATTTAATTGTGCAGAAACCAAGTAAAGACAGAGTTGAAGAGGTGGGCAATATGCAAAATTTTCCATGTACCTTGCTGACTGGAAGGCAATAGGGTTATCATTTTCTTTTTCATGAATATTATTTGTTGCCACCTTAGTTCTTTCAGATTTATGAGTTGTTCATAAGCAAAGTCTCATTTTCTTTAATGCATTTGCTATGTGTAAGCTCTCCTGGAACAGTTTACAAAACCCATTTTCAGGCTATTTTTGGTGAAATGTTTGGTTTATGTGTTCTCAGATTGATTGAGGATGCTTTCTGGACTGTTTCAATTATTATATTGACCGACAATCTTTCTGCAAATAATAACAAATCCTCCTCCCATCTCACTGCCTCACTGGCATGTCCAGGAGTAATTCTTAGATGCATAATTGCTCCATTTCAAGCAATCAAAACATCTGAGACTTGTGAATATTTGTACACTTAACCAGAAGATGTTAGGAGATTCGTGTCCTATGATTAGTTGCCCACTAAGGAGCACAGCTGTGCCAAATTTGACCCCTGTCCTCAGAAACAGTACTTATGTATTGGATTTAAAACCTTTGCTTATTTTTGAACCAGCTATGGAAACCAGCTTGGAAACTATTTTTACTGCTGCATCAAAGTACAAAAAAGCAGTCAGGGCAGATGCAGATGCTACGGGCACGATGGTTGGCTGGGATAAATCCACAGATTTCACACAAAGCTGGATTCACTTTGAGAACTGCAGAGATTTGGTCAAAGTTACTGATCAGACTGTCAATAGACCTGAAACTCAACAATTAGGCAGGGTCTCCACCACTTTATTTCAATATTAATACCATAAAGGCATGCAAAAACAAGGCTACAATTTTCTCATTTTATCACTGAGCAGAAAAAGGGGCAGACACCTATGCATAGATGTAACAAGGAGAATAGGCTGGATCACTTGATTTGGTAACGGGGTCAGAGCACAAGAATACTTTGTAAATGAAACACATGCATCAAATTATTTACTAAGAGAAAAGTGCATTAAGGCCATCAATAAACATAGAAGAGATTTAAGGGTTAAAACATTGGCAAATGGTCATCTCTAAAGGCTGCAAAGATTATGGAAATACAAGCCGTGCAAAAGCTACCAATCTAAACTACTGAGCCCCATCCTAGATTCTAGAAATGTCCCTTTTCAACTGTGTATTCTCCCCCACAAAAAAATATAATTTATTATAGAGGGGAAAGTACACTTATTTAATGTTAAATAATGTGAAAATAACAAAATTCTAAATTTACAAGGCACTATGCAATTTTTTTGGTTCAGCACTTAAAATTTAAAGTCCTAGTTTTACAAACACTTCACAGAGCTTGTTACCAGATACCTTACAGCTCAGTTAACTGAGTTATATGGAATAAATGATGCGTACTTGTAAGTATTTGCAAAATTATCCCTAAAAGAGACAATGTGACAGATTTGGAATTCAGTGTTAAATGTCACTTAATCATACACTGAAAAAATAATGTAATTAATATTTCTAAGTAATGAAGGAGTAGATGACCTTGTTCAAGATAAATTATATTCAACATACAAAAATAAAATATTGAGTTATTTCGCACTGTACAAGTGACCGAGTGTAAAAATACCAATCAAGGCAAGCATGCAGGAGTCAAACCTAGAAGAATTTAAATTAAAGTACATTAATGTTATTTTGATAAAGGTTTTGTTATTTGGGCTGTTGAAGATATCTACCATTCTCCCTACTACATGCTAGTCTATAATTCAGCACCCAGAAAGATTGTATTGAGTGTTTTTTTCCAATATCAACTCCAGTTATATTTTTAGGGTAAGAGTGTAGACAGAGGTATCTAACTGTCTAGACTTCCCATGGGTCAGATAAGGAATTTTTCCTTGTACCATACACATTAACATCCTTGAAAGATAAATGGATTTGTTAGAGTGTCCTTATAGGGTGATGCAGTTTAATATTTAGTCAGCTATTCCACAAAGTCTGAACATTAGAAATTACATCACTAACAAAGTGACTGGTAATCCTTTCATTTCTATGGCCATTGACAAATTCAGATTTATCTATACATTTTTCAAAATCTACTACAGTCTACACAGGTTCTTCTGGAAGATAATATTTTTTCAGTAGATTATCTTGGAAAAATTGAAAGTGATGCAGCCAACCTATTTTATTTCTGTGTTTTGAGGTATAGCATTTAAAGATGCAGAAAATAAATCATTTCTCCATTCTTTGTTTGTTAAAAATTCTATTTTATTCCTGTTGAAAAGCTATGTGTGGTTACTTCCCTTCCTCTTTCAGGTATAACAGCCTAGTCTTGTCATTCGCGTGTTTTTCCTTGCAACAATAGCAAGAAAACAATTAGGAAAGTGTAACTGTAATTCCACAAAAAGATGGCTGATAAGACCCTCTTGAAAGCCAGATGCTTCTAAAATTTCTGAGAATTAGATTTCAAGTTCATGGTTTTCTCCCAATGCTTGTAAGAAATACAGCTTTGAGAGCCTGCAAAGCTCAAATCTTTTCTCATTACTTCTGTAGAACAAATGAAGCTGCAGTACAAGACCTTCCAACTTTACAGGCAAACACCTTATCCTTTTTCAAAGGATCAGTTCCACAGGAGTGAAGCAGCAGTAAATTGTGGCATTATCTCCTAGGATAACCCTGCCAAGCTGCAGTGCTAAGTGGCATTCTCTTGGCCAGCTGGAGAATCATCACATTGGTCTGGAGAGACAGAATGCACGCCTCAACATCTTCAGGAGCTGGAAAAATGCTTAAGGGACACTGTGAAGATTATTTCACCTGCCTTAGGTCTTATATCTCCAACGCTTTACAGGCTCAATGGGAAGAAAAAAAGACACCTACTGAAAAGGAAAATTGATTATGTTGAACTTTCAACACTGAGCAGCTATTCCCAGCTGCTGAGAACTCCAGAAGGTGATGTAGCTTGCATGCAAGAGAGAGGAATACATTGGTAGCTCCTTATCCAGTGGCAGCAAATCTTCTGCCCTTTCACATCTGTATCTTGGAGGTAGGAGAGAGATTGACACAGTCCCCCAGAAAATATTAACTAATAAATTATCAGTGTAAGCCTGCCTTAGCAATGCTTTCTTGCTGCTGCTGTCAACAGCCACGAGGAGTGCAAATATCTTTTCTCTAAATATTTTGTTGATGGGTAAGAAGGCCATAAACACAAACACTTTCTTTGTTCAATACGATCAATGTGACTTTTAAGTTGCTTTAGCCCTGACAGAAAGTTGTTTTACTTTTAGTTTCTATTGAGGAGAAAAATCTCTGCCTATAGATTCTGAGTCTTTAGAATAACATGGCTACCATTTTTATTAACAGCAAATCTAGAACAGGAAATATGGCTGAACATTTTCTTCACCAAGTACTGCATGATCTCAGGACAGTACCAGGTTAAAAGATGGAATAGCATTTACATTAAAAAGAAGCTGCTGTGCATTGACTTCACTGACAGAATCAGTCGCTGATTCTCCCTGTGACCCCAGAGAATTAATTCCCTCTGTTTTACTCAGTGTCTCTCTTCTGAAATGAGTCCTTAAAACATTCAGGTGTTGGTTACTGTAGAATTCTGTGAAAAGGGGGCCAGAGACTGGTTTGTTTTCATCAGAAAAATAAGATAGGCTGGGTTTTTTATACATTAAAATGCATAACAATTCTCAGTGCTCTTTACAAAGAACCAAAGAAAAAAAGGTCTTCTAATGTTCAGTCCTTTTAAAAGTACACTCAGCAGGGTCCATAATATATTAATTGAATAAATCACCGATCAGGAACATTTATAAAAAGCACATAATTCCGATATGAATATTTCTTCGTGTGTTTTGCCACTTTTCAGGTAAGACTCTGAATTTATTCACCCTCTGTTAATTGTAACTCCTCTGTTTATCCAGTCCTTTACATTTTTGGCTACTTTTTCATTGACCATACAAGCTGTCATGAGATACCAGGTTTGTTTGCTTTGACTTCATGGCACACAAAGCAAAATTTCACTGGCTTTGCTAACTAGCATTAAGGAAAAAAAAAAAAAAAAAAGGGAAACAAAAGAGCATTTACTCGTAATTTGAAACTTGTAATCTGCAATCTTTGGTTAAACTGATCAGAGCCCAAGTCTACACTGTGGGCGAAATCTGAAGTCCTGCTCCATAATCAGACACTCCCTATTTATTTCTAAAGGAATGGACAGTATGAAACAGGAAATAAAGTCTAAAACTTGTCTAGGCATGGGCCTGAATTTATTGCTTGGAGTGAGGTAGCTCAAAGCTCATGTGTAGTAGCAAGCAGAACAATTTTCCTCCTCTCCGATCCAAAAGAATTTGGAATATAATAAATGTAACTTAATCAAATGCTCACAAAATCTGTGTCCCCTCGTCCCCTCGAAGAGTTTCTAGCCCTGTGACTTAGATCCTTGGAAATCACAATTTGTTCGTTTTCAGGCAGCAGGCTAATACCACTGAAGCAAAATATTCAAACAAGGGAAAAGTGCACAATCTAAATATGAAAAGGTCTGTTAAGTGGGTTTTTTAGTTTCTTTTCCCTGAATAACTCCAAAGAAATCCCTCTTAAGTGCATTGCAAACCCCATCTCTCTCTGATATTCACCTCTTTCAGATATGCCAGGGCTGATGCTTCAAGGGATACAACTGAGCAAGAGCAAGCCGTGGTAAAGGCACAAGGCAGGCACAACCTGTGCTTACAGACACAGCTTCACAAGGATGCAGAAACACCACCATGGCCATGGTTGTGACTAATCTCAGTGTAAATCACCATCCAAAGCAATCTTTCATCCTGTGGCTGGAGCAA
Source organism: Sitta europaea (assembly GCA_013400255.1). Classification (NCBI taxonomy): domain Eukaryota; kingdom Metazoa; phylum Chordata; class Aves; order Passeriformes; family Sittidae; genus Sitta; species Sitta europaea. The sequence goes on along the minus strand of VXBS01001140.1, from coordinate 715,967 downwards.
ACTGAGTTCCAGATTTCTGACCCTGTACAATAGTCCAGATCACTTGCAGGCAGAAATGGAAAAGCCAGAGAGCTTGTCAAATGGAAGTTGGTGACACATTGTCTCTGTTGGACTCAGTGCTGGGCAAGAACAGATGTCAATGAAACTCCTCCCTGACCTCCACTCCTTTCCCTGCATTATCACTTTTGGATAGGCTTAAAAGACAAAAGATGCAGGGCCAGCTCCAAAAGGTAGGTGTCTCTGGGGGGTATGTCTGTCCACATGAGATGCATGTGTGGAGCAAGCATTTTCATGATTTTGCTTCACAGCACAAGGAGCTTTGGGTGTCTACTTCATTCCAAAAAAGGCAACAGCTGTATTTCCTGTCCTCTAATAAAACTGAGATAAGATTCTTTATTTAGTTATTGTCTCTATTCATTGTTAACTTTATGGGTTTCTGAATGGAAGAGGAAGGAGGATTCAGCAGAGATTGAATTTGCTCAAAGAAAGTTCTTGCTGTACTATTTGAGCATGCTGTTGTGTAGGGGTGCTAGAATCAGTGTGAATGGAAAGCTTCCTGTGCTGTGTGCATTTCTGGTAGTCAGAAATTTTTTTTCAAAGATACAATCAAAACAAGGTTGAACACCTCTCACATCTGTGGGGTGCAAAGAAAGGATTGTCTGCACAGTTGCTGAGAGGCATGGCAATAATATCCACACCTCTGTAGACCAGAAGGAAATGTAATTTTGACAGCTGGCTGGTGTTATACACAGGATGTGGGCTCCTGCTGGTTTACTCCAGGAAATGTTGGATCCATCATTCCATATTCTGGTCTTAAACAGAAACCTGGGAGTCACTGGGCATTAAAATCCACTTGTGTCTCCAGCTCTGGCAGAACAAGCAAGAAAAATGTTCATTTGTCTCTCCTACATTCTCCATCTTCTGTCTGTGTAGACCTTAAATACCTGGGTTCTAGGTTGTTATGGTATAATGCTGCATTATATGTGATTATGTGAAAATCCAGACAAATACATAAATAAAAGATATTTGAAATTCACTCCTTTACATTCAGAAAAAGATGCTGGTTACTTCTCTATATTATTTGTTATTAAACTGGAATTCTTCCTTGTAAAATTCTCAACTGGCATCTGCTTCTTGATTAAGCCACTACTTTTTAACATTTTGAGGTCATATTCACCAAAAATTTGGTATTAATGGATTTACAATTTTTTTCTTTACATTGCCATGCCTCACTGATAGATTTCTAGAGAAGAAAGAGATCAAACTGAAAATATTCATTGAGAAAATGCAGAATTAAACCTGCTATGCATTTACTCCAAAGAACCTGAAAGTATAGAAGGCAGTGAATTTGGAAGCAGGAATATGGTGAATTCAAGGTAAAGTCACCGCTTGCTGTAGATATGCAATGTCACAAATTGTTGTCAATAAATGGCTACTTTAATTTAGCCACACGATTGTGACAATATGAGGGACCTCAGCTGTTTGACTGAAGGCTGTAATCCCAAATGCTGTTGAAACTGCTGTTGATTGTAATATTGCTTATGTGTAGCTGGGTCACTGTCAGCTTTTACACCACACCGTATGCATGCTTTCTGAACCTTGTGCCTCATAATCTGCCTTCTGGACAATATAATGTATGGCAGAATCAATTTCAGACTGTTCATAGTCTATGAGATATATTCCTCTTTGGGAATTGTACTGTCCTATTTTAGTCATATCTACAGGGAGAAGGATGCAGGCTGCAGAGGTGTGGATATTATTGCCATGCCTCTCAGCAACTGTGCAGACAATCCTTTCTTTGCACCCCACAGATGTGAGAGGTGTTCAACCTTGTTTTGATTGTATCTTTGGAAAAAAACATTTCTAACTACCAGAAATGTACACAGACAGCACAGGAAGCTTTCCATTCACACTGATTCTAGCACCCCTACACAACAGCATGCTCAAATAGTACAGCAAGAACTTTCTTTGAGCAAATTCAATCTCTGCTGAATCCTCCTTCCTCTTCCATTCAGAAACCCATAAAGTTAACAATGAATGGAGACAATAACTAAATAAAGAATCTTATCTCAGTTTTAATAGAGGACAGGAAATACAGCTGTTGCCTTTTTTGGAATGAAGTAGACACCCAAAGCTCCTTGTGCTGTGAAGCAAAATCATGAAAATGCTTGCTCCACACATGCATCTCATGTGGACAGACATACCCCCCAGAGACACCTACCTTTTGGAGCTGGCCCTGCATCTTTTGTCTTTTAAGCCTATCCAAAAGTGATAATGCAGGGAAAGGAGTGGAGGTCAGGGAGGAGTTTCATTGACATCTGTTCTTGCCCAGCACTGAGTCCAACAGAGACAATGTGTCACCAACTTCCATTTGACAAGCTCTCTGGCTTTTCCATTTCTGCCTGCAAGTGATCTGGACTATTGTACAGGGTCAGAAATCTGGAACTCAGTTTGCTCCAGCCACAGGATGAAAGATTGCTTTGGATGGTGATTTAAACTGAGATTAATCACAGCCATGGCCATGGCAAATGGTTTCCCTGCTGAGTTGTAGTGATTTAATTTTACCACACAGAACAAATCGAAGACAACTGAGTTTTTGTTCTCGGTATTCCTTGGAAGTGTCCTTATTGTTGCTACTACACATTGGCTACCTGAGTCAAAAAATAGGGTTATTTAATGTAGCTGGGTGGTCAGCCTTATGTCATCATAACGAGTCAATTGTTAGAGTGCTAAATGAAAGTGGAAGGTCTGGACCAGGAGCCTGAGCATCTGACAAGCCGTGTGGTGCCTGCATCCGAAGCCGTGTTTTACACGCCACACACGTGTGGGCAGCTGCACCATTTAGCTGTGGATCCAGGTTCAGGCTGAAACACCCCAGGCTGCTTTGGATGCTCCCTTCCAAAGTCCACTGGGTTTCAGCGTGATGGTTTTCAGTTGGGCCCGTTTTTTAACAAAAGCAAATGCAAATGAGAAGCTACCCAGAAATAGCACTGCATAGCAATTTTCTATATAAATTTATAATGCAATGGAAACAGATGGTACATTCAGCACTGTCAGAGAAAGCCATTTGGGTTTTGTTGACTTTTTCTTTTTTATTTTTGGTGGTATATTTACTCTGTCTATTTTCATTGCTGAGTTGTTTCAACACCTGGATAAAACAGAAATCTACCCTAAGTGAGAGCTGTGTAAACTAATCTTGGTAACAGATGCAGATTTGTCAGTCTTGATGCCATTTTCTGACCAGTGATGTAAATTGTACAGCGCACCACTTTTTGATGGCAATCGACAATGTTCACTTGGTTTCCACTTGCAGAAAGAGGGACTAATTTATGAGGGATCATTAGAAGCCATTTGCAAAAGAATGAAAGCCTCCTTCAGTTTTTGTGAGGCAAGGTTTGTGTTAAAGATGAGGCAACAGATCATTTGTTTTGATGCTGTATTTCACATGGTATTTGTATTCTACATTTTCTACGATATTTACAGGAAAGGCCAGTATGGTGATCTAAATTCAGGACACACAGCTCAGAGAAGATTAATTTAGACCAGGCTTGGGGCAACACATAGCTTATGCAATTTACTGTCACCATTTCCACTGAATCTCCACTGATTAATTCAGCTGCAGAAAAAAAAGTGTGACCAGTTTTCTTAAGGGAGGAGCATGATCAAGGTTGCTGGGTTGTACCTTGTTATTGTGCAGCTCTGAAGTAACCCTCTCTAGTGTCTTCAGCCACTAAGAAACTCTCCAGTTAAATGTTGTCATCAGAAATTGCTCATTCACAGAGAGACTCAGCCACTAAAATCTACCAAATATCTCATGCCCATAAGAAAATTTATGGCCATGATGAACAAAAGCAATGCAAAAGCCCAGCTGTCTATTGTTGGCACACAAAGAAGCTGATTTAATTTTGAAGAATGAACCTCAGTCTATTTTCCAGCGTTCCCCACTCACTGTTTTCTCTCACATTCTGCAAGTCTTACTCTACCTTGCATTTAGTGATTACTTCCCAGAACAAACTACTACTTGAATCCCAGTCTCAGGAAAATAATAAAATTGTCAAGCTAGAAAGTATTTCATCTGCTTGGTCTTCTTTTTCCTCCCCTCAAGCCCACTGTATTGAATCTTTTAAACAGAAAATTCTCTCAGAATAATAAAACCATTTTCCTTCAAGCAGAGTTTTTATTTGGACAATATAGGTAAATAAATATGCATCTTTTTGAGAGAGCAATGAACACCAGTTTTTACAGTATTTCTCAGAGTTTTCTCCACTGTGCTGCAAACATCTACACTGAATAGATGGATACGAGGTTTCTATCATAAAACAGTTTCCCTGTATCCATCAAAGGTAAAGACTAATGGGAAGTATTGTAGCACTTTTCACACCATCTCAGATATATAATAACTTTGGTAACTCAAAGAAAGGGTCATTTGGTTGTGAATGAGACCCTGAAAGGCAAATCCTGAAAACTGGGGGGGGTGGGGAAAGAAAAGTGGAAAAGAAGAGAAAAAGAACAAGAACTCGTGTTCTATGTTCCTTAAAGATGAGAGGAAAATGACTGAGTTCAGTGTAGGGCATGAAGGAGGGAAAACATCAGAATTAACTGAAACAGTGTAGTTAAAAATCAAAAAGTGTTCTTTGGGATGTAAAAACAATTATTTAAATTTTATAGTACTCTCATAAAATGGAGAACAGACACTCTTGTTTTGTTTGATCTACTTATGATGTGATGTCTCCACAGCAGGATCTATGGGATCCAGTCTGATCAAATCGCAGCTTCAGACTTTCCATTCTACAGCAATTACCAATGAATCTTATTTTTTCTGTATTTAGCATAGCACAGTCTTCTGGACGGGTGCTGCTAACAATAAAACTGAAATTAAGAGCAATACATTTCAATTGGGTTGCTGTTGGGAGTCAGTATGGAGAGCTCGATAGCAGCCAGGGGAAGACAGGAAATCCCACTGGAAATTCATTGCACAGCCAGTGTTTGAGACAAATATAAAAACTCCAAAGTATTTACTTGCCAGTGAAGGGCGTGATAAAAATTAGATTTCCATTGAGAAACAAATTAGTACATTATGTCATTTTCATGTATCAAAAATAATGGATGACTGTAAAAAGTCTTTGTTTACTTACTGCAATCTCTTTACCTGATATTTACAGATAAACAAAATAGACAAGAATCTGGAATATATCAATGCAAATCATATGTTTGTCTTCATCCATTGAACATTATTTTTTGTGAATTTGTTGATAATCTATTGTTTCAATAATGAAAAATAATAAAAACTTCCCCCAAATGAGCAAACTCCTTCCCTACTCACTATGCAAATAGGAACAAACTGTATTTTCCATTTCTAATTAAACCTCTACCTGTTCCTCAATCAGGTAAATTGCTAATAGCTTCTTGTTACGTTATTTTTGGGGCTATTTTGAGCAGAACTATTCTGGTTGCTATAATTAAGACTTCTAAAATTAATATTTAAATTTTATAAATGCTGGACTATGACATCCTGAGAAATAATAAATACAAGTCTGATTGCAGAGCTGAAGTGAGCTGTTATGTGCATTTGACTTTCTTTTATCCTGCAGTCTGCATCCCTGCTCACTTGAATGCTATTAAGTTCTGAAGCTGATTACATGGGCTGGTTTGTGACTCAGGCAGCCAACCCTTCAGGCACCTAAAAATAATGTTCTGTTTCTTTTGTTAAGGGAAAAAATATGCCTGTACTGCTTCAAGCAACTGGAGCTAGACCTGAGAGTGAAAGCCCAGCCTGGTCCAACCAATTCAAAACCCCCACATCAAAACTAAAGTTCTACTTTTTCAGTGCTAAAGGCAGGGAACAGAAAATTTGTGATCTCACCAGCTGAATGTTCAGCTGAGATGGATGTCAGTATCTTGTCAAATCTGTCTGCAGTTCCAGTCTTCAGGTCTAAGACTCTCTAGGCTTTGATACCAGCAGGGAATTTGAAGTAGGGAACACAAGAAATAAGTAAAGTAATTGCTCAAAAATAGCAGGGGAATCCATCATGGATCATTTTCTGCAGTGAAGCTGTGTTTGGGAATGGGAGAGAGAATTCAGTGTGCATATAAAAACCCAGAATGACAAGGTTCCTAGAAAAACAAGGAGAAATACAAATTACTTTAAGGAATATTATGAGAGAGTTCAATTCAAGGCAGAGAGGAGGCATCCATTACCTTTCATGCCACTGTTTAAAGACCTTCAAGAAAAGACTGGACTTCAGATGTTTTAAAGAGTTGATGTTGTAACTTTTTTTGACATTCTTTTTTTTTCTCTCCTTGTTCTGAATCAGAGTTTTGATTCCTGTATATTCACCCAAACATTAAGAGCAGGTCAATCTAAAGAATGGTAGAAAAGGCAGACAGAGGAAATAAAAAAATTCTGCTATGGCACGAAAATAAAAAAATTAAACACTTTAAGTATCTGGTTTTCAGAACTACGTGTCTACCCTCACCCCTATAATGTGAAACAACATAATATCCATTTGTTAGTAAAACAATGATGGTTAAGACTTAGTGAAAGCCTGAGAAAGGCTGCTTATCCTGCAGTGACTGAGTTAATGGAAGGCTTGAATTGCTCTCCAGAAGCTTCTCTCTATTGATTTATACAAGAACCTAGGACAACTATACTGCTAATTGGGATCTTCAATTAAGTACTCAAAATTCGGTGGGACCACTGCCAACCAAAGCAATTACTCTCATTTTTTTTTTGTACAAATAGAATGCTACATCATGTCTGGAAGATTCATCAGTGAAGGTACATATCTTGAGCTGAGAAAAAATGGGGGTTTACCACTTTCTGTATAATCTTCATTTAAGGACCTCTTGGGGAGCTAAAATGGTATTTGCAGTACCAAAATCAATACAGCAAGGCAAGGACATTTGCAAATAGTCCCCAAATGCATCTGCTCATGTCCTGCCCTTTCCTTCCTTAAAGAGCTGTAGTCTCCTCCTGTATGAAAGCTCTCCTTTTGCTCCACTATTTCAACTACTTATTAGCAATTTTTCCATAGGTTTCCTAGAAGGTGGCCATGAAAAATGAACAGTCATTAGGTTCCCTACCATATAACTGTAAAATTTCACAAATCCTAATTTCATTTTCCTTCCGATTGCCCTTTCCATTTCCTATGCTTATATTAAAAAGTTAATAATATAACATATGCAAGCTATTAGTTTACATGTTGCTAAAATCATTGCACAGCAGTTCCATACACAACTCAGTAGGCATCAAGCATCAATCTGAGCTACAGCTCACCAATTATTTTAGAGAAGATTTCAAAAGAACAGAGAATTCAGCCAAGTCTTACTTTATGTGATTTAACTTGTCAATAAGAGAGAAGGTTATGATATTTTCACCTTAATTATCATAATTTTAAAATTCCTCTTTCAAATAAGAACAGTATTGCAAAATGGATTTCACGTGTTTAATTATTCCAAAATCATGCACTGCTTACAATAATTAACAACTGTCTGTAATTATGGGTGAATAGGGGTTTTTCTGCTTAATGCAAAGTGCCCTGTTGAAAGTCAAGGTATTTTAGTGGGGGAAGGACATAAAATGTCACAGGACACCCTGAACAGAGAGCTTTGCTCTTCTGCTAGAAAGAGATATAATTTTCAAATTAAAGTTTAACCTATTTTTCCATCTTTAAAAAAATGCCAATCTATTCTAGAAACCATAAAGAAACATGTAAAGATATACAGCATACTTTCTAGAAGTGTCAGCTGGATTGTTTTAATGACAGTCTACCTTAAACAGTTATTGCTGAGAAAATAACAACACTCTGGTCTATGTGTGTGGTGAGATGATTCTGGTTACCACATTCTATCATTTTCAGAATCAGGAATTACAAGCACCCATAATATTTACATCTGGTAAATAGGGCATCTAATGAATTACTGACATTTTCAAACTCAGGAAGAGGAGATTGTTCTGAAAGTGATCAGTTACCTTTTTTTACTTCCCAAAAAGGATATCTTTTTTGCTCTAAATATAACAGTTCTGGCATTCAGGTTGGTTAATGAGTTTGAAGTATTTCCTCAAAAAAATTTTGAAATCAGTCACCTAACATTCAGTTTTCCTCTAGATTAGGAAACAATTGGTGTCAAATATATGAATTATTTGTGAGTGGAGTTATATTTGATCTTGACGCTTTCATGTTTTTAGTGTTCATCTTTGTCTATGTAGATTCATCTTTCCTAGTATGGCAACATGGATTCATCTACTGATCTATTCATCTTTCTTTCTTAAATAATAGCTATGCAACAACAGTATATTTAAAAATGGTTTTTTCCTACAATTGCTTTTTTGTCAATTGACAGCTTGAAGAATGTACACTTGTGTGTGTGCACACCCATGTATATTCAGTTGCATGTGCATTGTCTGCAGACATATTTCTAACTCTCATAATGGGATTGAGATTTCCTCTTTCATCTTTTGCTCAATAAAGAGAAACAAGGTCTTTTGCAGTCAGGAATCAATGACCATTTGGTACCATTCAACCTGTACTGTTTCCTCTTGATTGGTGTGAATAGCAACAGTTTCAATGAATTAAATTTCTGTTGTATTAAGTAGAACTGACAAAAGTCCATTAGAAAAAATGCACTTTGCTATGTTTTCCTATAATGTTGCTTCTTTTGTCATGTACTTTATTTATTTTGTCAATTGGCAGGCAGAAGCTGAAATTCATCCCAAATGTCTCTGTGCTTGCTAAAAAAGTATTTCATTATAAAGATGCTGCTGCCATCTATTGGGTGACATTATTCTACTAAAGAATTATGTCTTTTCTGGATTCAGCAAGGACAAATAAATTGTGTCACTCACCTTTTTTCCTTGGAGTTTTATTAGCAAGTCGATTATAGAAACCTGTATTTGCTTTATAACATATATCTTATGTAAAGAGCTTGGTCTTGTCTTTGTCACCATTGCTAAATTTCATGAAGAGAGACATTTTTGAATAGCAGTGAAATTTAATAATATGGCACTGGAACAAGGGAAAACTTTAAAAAATCAACAAACCCACCATTATTACTGCCTCACACCTCAGCAAGATCTCATGCACATGTCTTCATGCTCAGTGTCACTAGTGGAAATGCATCACTTGCTGTGTTTGGATAAAAGACCTAATTTCCATATAACTGGCAATCTTTTGCAATACAAAGGTATTTCTGTGATATACAGAGATTTCACAGTTTTGTTTTGTTTTTTGAGCAACTTAGTGAGGCTTCAAAGAAGTGTTTTGCCCCTCTAAGATTGATTTTGTTTTTCCTATAAAATTTTAATTGAAGTTCTGAATCCTTTTGTGACATCCATGCACGTATATCTTCAGTACATGAAATGTGCATTTTATTGAAGAATACAGGCACCAGAAGGATGAATACTAAAAGCATATATTTGAGCGTTGAAAGTTGTAGTTCAGTCCATAGTGGGATCACATGAAGGTAAGCATGTATGGTAAAATAAATGAAGTAAGTGGGTGAAGTGCCCCCCTGTACTCTGCCAGTTCTGGCAGAACGGAGGCCTTGGAAGCACTGCTCTACTACAGAAAACAAACAAATAATATTTCCAACAGAAAACAATGGCAAAAGAATTAATAAATCTCCTTCTCTGAGTTCATCTATTGCACATCTTTCTGACCCTGGCTAATTGTGTTTCTCTCCTCTCTTAGCTTCAGAAGAGCAAGAAGGCATTTTATCTTTCGTGGCCAGAAGAAAATCAGCTGACTGCAGAAAGTATCACACACATTGTTGATGTGTACACCACCAGCAACCAGCTTGACTCTTTATTGTTAAAATGGACTGATAAAAGGCCAGCAGCCAAAAACAGCAGGAAGAAAATTCCTCTCTATTTTTAAACAGAATATATATGACTCAGAATACTGAAGCAACAGCAAGCTGGAACCTCACAATGCTAACAGTACCAGCACTGCTGAATTGCACTTTGCAACCTCTTTGATTTTTTTTATTACTGAGTATAAAGCCAGACAAATTTAGCTAACTGTGTGCTGAGGTCAAGAAAAGCCATCACAGACAGTACAAAATTCTTCTCTGCCATTCTTGGACAAGAACCATTTCTTCAGGCTAGTGTTCTCTTAGGTAAGTATAAATGCCTCCCATTACCATTAAGAGCACAGAAAGGACAGCTATTAAATATTATACTAGAACTCAGGAGATCTTGCATCTAATTATACTTCTGCTAAAGCATTTCTACATGACCTTGGGCCAGACACACAAAAATCTATCTATGCTTCAGGCTACCATTGGTAAATGGAGATAATGATATATTTGCCCCTTACAGCAGTGTTCTGAGGTTAAACTCAGGTTACTGTAATATTAACATTTGTTTTTCAGTATTCAAATTATAAAAGCACTTAAACGCCTATTGCAGTAGGATTAGAGAGTAGTCTACTTTCTTTTTTGTGTGCCATAAGTGCTAACCTTTCCACTAACACATCATTTAAAGAAAAAAAAAGGTGTTCTTTTGGAAATAGTCTCTGTTAAGCAGCAACAGGAAGATTCATGTGTGGAAGAGCACCCAGAGAAAAAGAATATGCTGCAGAAGGGGAAGAAAGTTCCATTCATGTTCTGTAGGAGATTGCAGAATCTACCAACAGAAGGGCTGATAATGTGAGCTCAGTGTGTTCTAACAACCAGAATTTCTCCATTATTAAAGGGAGATTAGTAAAGGGGAATGACTGCTTGCAGAGGGAAACCTCTGCTCTGCGAGCTCCACTTGCAAAGGGGATGTGAAAAGTGGCATCAGCATAATATCAAAAAATGTTTGTGAGGTTGGATTTTTTTTGTGGTTTGGGGGGGTTTGTTTGGTTTGGTTTTGGTTTGATTTGGGTTGGGTTGGGTTGGGGTTTTTTTGGATGAACAAAAAGTGAATGTACAGAAAATACAATTTAAATTTGCTTTAATACTAAATTATAGCAGCAGTACAAATTGAGTTATACTGTACTATGGTTTCAATATTTCTACTGCCCCAGCCCACTGACATTTTTATTCAAGTAGGGAAATGTTTTCCATAAGGATTCTTATCCTTTCAGGAGTATCTATAGCTTAGATATAGATACTTTACTACTTTGCAGTTCCCTGGAGGAGTACTATCCAAGTTCTTACTTTAATAAGCTCTTGTTCTTTGGTTTCAGAGAACCTTATTTTTTCCATCCTAATCCTAACTTGGCAAAGTATCTACTGGTTATACAGTAAATATACCATAAGGATATGTCAAAAAGAAAGGAAAAGCCTGCATTTTACTTTCTCCAAGCCAGTTTTCTATCTAAACCAATTCCAAATATCTAACAGATATGGTTTCTCTAGCAGCAATAAAAATTGTAAAGAACAGGTCAAATATTTTCTTCCCTTTAAAATCAAGGGCTGGAAAAGCGAGGAATGCTGCATGCTGAAGTTCCCTTTTAGCTGCTCTACAAAATGCTGCTTGCAACCTAATGTCTAAAAAAACAAAATCTAGCTTATAAAGTGGTATTTTGAATGCTTTGCTTAGTGCTGTAGAGGCTATATAGACATGGGGGTGAAGATAAGGTTGCAGATACCTGTTCAATCTCATTTCTGCAGCAGTTAAATCTGAGTATGGATATCAACTGATTTTGAAACACATTTTTTTCTGGACTGGAATCTTGGTTTTATTTGTCTTGGAATGTGTCTGTTAATTTAACGTGTTCAATTAAAAATGACAACTTGTCAATGCAATGGAGAACAGTTCTTTTTCCATCTCTGACCTGAATGGAGCACATAAAGAAATAGGACACAGGAGTGTGATGAGCTAGAGGAATGGTGTTGGGATGGTATTTTTGGCTTAGTTATCAAGAAAGGGAAAGAATTAACTTCTGGTTTGATGGCAATAATGAAAAAAACGTGTGTGTGTGTCTGTGTGTCTGTGTCTGTGTGTCTGTGTGTCTGCGTGTCTGTGTGTGTGTTTGTATAAAATGCTTTCTCTCTGTTGTAGTTATTCTGTGGTTCAGGGAATTAATTTAAATCACACTTTTCCTCTGGTGGCTACTTCAAATGCCTCCTTTCACCTTACTCTGCTTCAGAGGTTTGAAGTCTGGTTTTCTAAAGATCTAAAGGCCAATAGTTAGAAATAAAAAAAACACTTGTATCCTGAATATATGAAAGTCAAAAATACTGACTTTGCTAGAACAGTGTGTGCCAAGCTCAGTAGGCAGTTGTTTAGATCAACTTCCCTCCTTGGAGAAGCAGGGAACTTCTCATGAAAAGAGATTGAAAAGAGAGGACTCCTCCACAGCCTTATGAGCAGTAGTTTATTTTCTGTCTGCTTGGACAAGCAACAGGGAGGCAATATGGAGCCAAAGTGCTGCTTCTGCATGGACCACAGGGCAAAGGGCAGCATTTTTGATTGGGAGCTCTGTATGTGCTCAGCAGATGGACAGGATTAGATGTAGAAGAAGGTTGACTATATTGCATTTTGTACTCCAACAAATGCAGTCTATCTCAACCAGAAAAGGCAAGAGTCCTACCTGTCCAGAAAACCAGAAGTAGCTGAAAGCTCATTAGCAGGACATAGCATGCCTAAAACTTCAGATCCTGCGTGTCTCAGGTCAGATGTGCAAAATTTTCGGAAACCTCATAGTTCCAGCTTCAATCACTTTGAGCCTCCTTTAAGAAAAGGAATAGCAACATAATAATGGATAAAAAAGAATCGTGCATGTATAATAATGGAAGTCATTCTGGATGAAGAACTTCAACAATCCTGTGATCTTTGTCTTATGCAATGCACTACACAAGAAAACAAATTTGTGGGAAAAATGGTGAAGATTTAGTGTAACTAAAGAGCATACCACATGGCTCTGACACCAGGAATGGTGCAGCTGGAGATCAGCCTTAATTCTTCACTATGATAATTCATAAATTTCAGTGGTTGAATGTATTCATTTAACAGAAAGCTTGGGAATAATTCTGAGAAGAGAGAGAACTGTTTTAATAATTCACACTGACATAGATGCACTCATGACATTTTTTTACCTCATCTTCCTGGTGTATTCCTCTCTATTTTACTTCATTTCTTCTCTCATTCTTGCCTGTATTTTTCCAGGCTCCTCCTTTTCTTTCCAGGCTTCCAAACTTTTAAGTCTCAGTAATCTGTATTGAACACAAATAAAGCAAGGGTTTAATAACTTCTAAAATAAACAATGATGACCTTCTTCCCCCAGTTGCCTTTCCCCAGGAAAAAAGAGATTGAAAGAGTTCATCTAATGGTACCAACTCTTTTTATCTACTTTTTATTTCAGCCTGTAAAGTAGTACTATGGATGGAAGGAGATAACTTATATGACAGAGGGTTTCTGGTATAAAGGGTTTTTGCTTCCTTTTGTAGCAAACCCTCAGAGAAACAATAAGTGAAGCATAGAGATAGATATTCTACTGTATTAAGTCTCTAAAGTGCAACCTAAAAAATTTACTTGTACAGTTGAATAGTACAGTCTCCTCCAAAAAAGCAGAAACAAGAGGCAGATTCTAGTTTACAATGTCACTGAAAATAAAATTTTTTTGGTAACTTTTACATTTCTGGGGTTTTATCCAAATGTCAGTGACTCCCAATTTCATTTTAGATGTGCACTGCATTTTTCACCTCTCTCCTTTTCCCTCCCTTGACAAGCACTAATTATTTGTATGCCACACATTCCTGAAGGGCACGCACTTTTTCACAGGCAAAGAGTGACAAATATTCAAAGCCAGGGTGCAAACAGGAAAACATTTATTAGCCCCCAAAGTCAATGCTTTGCAGGGCAGAGTTAGCAGTACAATCATGCCTGTAATAAGCAGAGATCATGGCAAAAGGAGGAGCAGAGGACAGGAAGCTTCTTCCAACATCCCCAGCTCCACTCATCGAGCAGCTGTTTTGGAAACCCTTTACAACTTCGTAGCCATTCCTGTAAGCATAAATAAGTGCAAAAAAAAGGAGAAGCTTAGCTATAAACCATGGAAGATTTTCAGTCATATTTTCTGTCAACTCAGTCTGACTTTTTTTCTTCAGAAAATTCTCTGATTCCACTGCATAGAGTAGACATCTCCATAATTTAAATTGTAGTTATCCTTTACAGAACCAGCTTGAGACAATGGAATTAACTAAATTGACAATTAAACCATGAGAAAGATAAAATACAGCTAGAATAATATTCTTGAAATATAGATAATATAATTAAAATTTATTATTTTATTTCAGATTAAAATGAAAAATTACTTTTCCTGTGCGCTTATCGTGTTGGCACCTGAGCCATTGGTTTAAAAACAAAGAAAGGAAGTGGTAAATTGTGATTGGATTGCAAGAAAACCAAAACTTGTTTTTTATTTGAGTCCTTATGAGTTAGTGAATTCAAGCAACAGCTTCACATCAATCAGGTCAAATCCTGAAGGACTCATAATATTTGGGAACTGCAGATGATCAGCGTGCTCCGGATTTGGTGCTTTTCTCCCCTCCTTTGGGTGCAGGTGACCCTAATTCCAGGTGAGGCATCCAGGTGAAGATGCACAGGAGCAGAACCAAGATTCCCTACAGCTCATTCAAAAGCCACAGTCCCTGAATGAGCAGAACCTTCACTACTGATATCAAAATATTTGCTATTTATCTTATGTCTATGTTCACCTGATTTTTCCACATCAGCTCTCTATAATAATCCTGCATGGCCTACAATAAAAAAAGCTGTAGATAGCAATGGAACTGTAAGGATCTATAGATTAGCAGATTGTTTGAACCACAGCAACAGCTCCTTATGTTCGCAACAATAACATTCAATTAGCTCTAATAAGTGTAAGCTTTAATGTTTAACCCAATGCCTCTCTAAGGATATGCTTGCAGGGAGGTGTAGCTATTAGCTGGTAAAATATAACACCATCTGATTAGGACAAATTATTTTCAAAACATAACTGCCATAAAAAACCTAGAATGAAAGACAAATTGACAGAACAACTGCTGCTATAGTCTATTTTCAGCATTGTAAATGGGATATTATACCATAATTTATTTTAATGAGTAACAATTAAGAAATGGTTTCTCAAGTTGCCTGTAATTTCTTTCAGTTATTAGTTATTAGTTGTTCCTGCATAAATGTGTTTTAATATTGGCTTATCTGGGCTCTAATAGGTGATTAAAGCCTTTCAGTACATCAATTCTTTTTGTTTTGTTTTAGAGTTGTGCATTGCAGAGAGAATTCTAGCACCATGCATTTACAGGAAAGAGATCAGTAAAACTCAGAGAGATATTCCTTAATTATTACAAAACAATATGTAAAGCAGTATGAGAAATATGTCAGAGAAAACCCTGATATGCTTGACAGCGTTTTGTTTTAACTAACTGCAGATACAGTTTAATGGCCTCTGTCTTAATGAAATATTGAAGCTAACCTGGCTGTAGAGTGCCTTACCATACTACATATCCTTTCACTTCATTAGGATAAAGAAATATTATCATGGGAGGCTACGCTAACAAGCCTAGACATTGCTTGTGTTGTTAAAGAGTAAGTTCACATCTCAGAGGAGAGTAAAGACCTAGAGAAACTGGCACCTCTTTAACTGGAAAGGCATTCTACTTATCTCACAGAGAGCAGCCTATTCTGTGCTAAGAAGAATGGCTTGGAACAGCCTCTCTGCTATCAGTCACTCTGACATAACACAGCAGTTGTTGTGCTTGCTCTTACCCGAGCTGTGGGGGGCACGGGGGAAGGAAGCAAATGCTGAACAATTCTCTGCAGAGGGCAAACACCAACCTGACCTAATGGAGTGCATTGTAACCCCAGCACTATGACTCTCATGGGAATCAATGCCTGTTCTTACAGACTCATCCATGGAAATGTTTTTAACCAGGATATAATAAATTATCTCAGTATAGAGAATTTTCTTTTTTTAAACTTACAGCATTCTGTCAGGTTATATTTATGGACTTCAGGCCTCTATGCATCCAGAAACTTAAGAATAATGAATAAACCTTTGCACATTATTTTGGTAGTTGAACTGCAGGTCATTAAAGTTAGATTAAATTGCTTCAATAAATGTGGATATTTCTTACCACTGTGCATACGTTGCTTTTACTATATTTTAAAACATATTTCTTATTCCAGTTACATTTAGCCATCTCAAAAGAACATCTCACTGTAATTAGTAATTTTCTACTGCAACAACCTTTCAGGACAGTAAGTAATGCACCTTGATTTATGAATCACTCTTAATTACCAAGAGTCTTTGTGACAGTTGGATAATAAATAAATGACAATTAGGATCACATTTCAGTGTCCTATAGACCTGAATTTCAGTAGAAACCAACAACTTCACTTGTTTGAGCTTTGTTGTAACTTGGGTAATTTTTAACTGTTAAAAGAATTGAAGAAAAAATAAGAAGCAATTTAATTTTACTGTTTCTAAACAAATTAAGATTTGTCTGGGTAAGACTGCTGTGATCAGCACGAAGGTTTCCTGCATGCCAATTCTTGGAATGTCAGGGATGTATCTGTGAGGATTCTTTACTTGTTTTTCCATTGCAATGAAGCAAAGCCTGTTTTGTGGAGATACAAGGTTGACTAAATCCTTCTTAAGGCAGCAGCAGAGTACATGAGCAATGCAACACAAGAAGCATTACTGTCTGCATAACAAATTTATTGAAGCCCTTATTTTCCTGTACATTTAAAATCTTTTCTTTTCCTGCTGAAGATTATATTCATCCTGAAACATTACCCTTCAAGTGTTAAAATGACAAGTGCTGATGAAGGTAAAGCTGATCAGCTGCAAGACTCCCACTGCTGAACATTATAAAGTTTCTGTTGTTCAAACAGCTCAGTTAATTATCCAAACGTGAAGGATATCAGAAGGGGACCTGCTGAGCTTTACAGCTGACTTCCAGGGAATTATCCATAATAGAGCTGTTATAAGAAAATTATGACAGACACAACATACTGGGACCTCTGCTTACCTCCCTTGAGAATTTGTGCAGGACCTTATAATCAAACAGAGTTAGGACTTTCCTCAGAATCAAAGGGAAGCTACACTTTGCAAAGGAAAAGCAGTCCAATCAGCTTCATGGTGTTTTATCACAGAAACCCAGAGAGGATTCTAGACTCATGCATATTAATCGCCTGCTTCAAAAAATGACTGGCATTCCTCTGATGCCAGGATCTACTTGCTCAAATTTAGGTTCTCAAAATTGCTATCATATCTTGCCCACAGTTGAAAATGTAGTCTTTGCTGCTTCTATGTGGGGTTTTTGAGAAGCCATAATGTCCCTTTACAACAGGCACTCATAATGGGTCTTCATGTGACAACAGTTTTGGCTTTTTACGCTATTACAGTCAACATATTGTGAACCTGGCACATTTCACAGCAAAACAATTCAGGTTGAGGAAGCTTCAGTGGCTACTGAAGAGTGGGAAAGAATGAGCAGTATAGCAGTATTGAGGTGAATTGGGTAAAACACTGAATCTGTTCAAATCAGAAAAGCCAGAACTTGAACAAATCTGCAAAACACTGGCTGATATTGCAGCAGCTAAAGCTCTGTGACATCTTTATTTCATGATCACAGTCACTTGGGCTAAAAAAGAAGTCATCATCCTCCCAGAAACCATAATTTGTGCACACACCACAGTGCTGCACTAGCACACTGCTTCTTAGTAGTTGTTATTTTCTGCTATTTCCAGTAATCACTCTCTAGCACAACTGCAAAGAATTTAATTCACCTGCTTGGGGAAAATAGCACAGACTTGTGTTCAAGCTATGAAATGAAAAACTGAAGGCACTGAGGCAGGTTTTACTGAGGAGTTAATCTTTGAAAATGAACTGAATTAGTTTATCTGAATTAAATAATTAGCTTTCCATGACAAACAGTGGGAAACATTAATATTATCTTATCTTGCACCAAAGTTCACTGTTATAATGATAGAAGCCTTGTTGAGAGGTCTATCACCATTGCATCTAGACAATATCAATTAATCATTTCTAGACAGTCTTAATTTTCATTTTCTCTTTGAAATATTATTTAACTTTGCAGTATACATTCTAAGCAGGTGCACCTTACAGCATCTATGAAATAATGTGCAGCAGAGTGAGCAATTTGGGGTGTGCTAATATCAATGAAAATTATGTCCTGCAATTATTACCATAAAGTCATAAATAACATGGTATAATAATGGAATAGGAATGGAAACCACATTTCCATAATTAAGATAATCCACATTCTGTAGTGCCACAGGTTAATTTGAAAAATTAATTTGATCTGATAAATGGTCATAAAATTGTCATGATATTAACCAAAACCAAAATCATTGAAAAGTTTCCTTGATATAACCATTCAATTTCTCTTTCTTTCTTTCTTTTTCTTTCTTTTTTCTTTCTTTCTTTCTTTCTTTCTTTATTTATTTATTTATTTATTTATTTATTTATTTTTCTTTCTTTCTTTCTTTCTTTCTCTCTTTCTCTCTTTCTTTCTCTCTTTCTCTCACTCTCTCACTCTCTCTTCTCTCTCTCTCTCTCCCTCCCTGCCTGCCTGCCTTGATGTTTCTGTAGACTTGGACACTGAAAACTACATAAATTTATTTTCTACCAAAGACTTCAGCATCAAGATCAGAAAATCCAAGATGCATTTCAGATTTTATGCTACAAGCTCCAGAGAAAGATTTTAAGAGTATTGTTCACTATCCATGAAAACTAAAATGTTCTGTTATTGGGAATATCTCAGTTATTTTTACAGTGTCTAATTATAATTTATGTCTCTTTAACCATCAGTTTACCTTAAAGAAATATGATTAGCTGTTAATATGTATTAGCCCTATACCTGAACTGCTCCTCCTCTGATTTAGAATTGTTTTGTCAAACTTCTTTAAAGTAAGTTGCAAAAGTAAGCACCTTGAGATACATGTACATTAATGTCCTGCCAAGCACTGAATAGGAAGCTGATGTAATTTGCAATGTGGAACTCCTCAGATGTCCCTGTAGGCTGAGGCCAAAGTTCCAGGCAGCATTCTGAAATAAGAAAATGGCTCACAGCAGGAAGCTTTTGGTTTATGAAAGAAACAATTACACTCTATTCATACAGGGAAACCATCTAGCTAAATAAAAATTAAATTTGCCTAAAATGCAAAGAACATGCTTTAAATATTTGGACTATAAAGCCACAGACGAAACCTCTCCCTGTTCTCTCCAGATCAGAGTCTTGGAAGCCCATTAGATTTAGAGGATTAATTGTTTCTTCCACTCAACACTTGAGTCAAAATCCCAAACCAAACTACACCCACCCTCGAGCCTACTCTTAGTATAAAGATGGGGGATGTGTGTTCATGGATGTCAGGACAACTGATTTTAATAAAATGCTCTGTATTGTTCCCTAAACATGAGCCATTAACAGGAAAAATACATGTTATATAAAATACTCATATAACTTTAAAATTTGTTTTCACTTCAAATGCTTTGCTAGGAGGAAAAGAGCCACTTCCATAGAATTTCTTAAATTTTTGGAAATGAATCTTTGGTATTTCTAATCAATAGCCCATCAATACAAGTATTCATTCACTCATAACAAGAGGCCTTAATTTCTTTCACCACTACTGAAACAGCAAAATTTTCCAGTGCTGATGAAAGTGCTTTAACCACTGAGCTATTGGTTACATGCAGATCAGAACACTAGGAAGCATTGTATTAAAAGGTGGAACACAGGGTGTCTCTGCATAATAAAGCTGCTTTGTAGTTCTGAGAGAAAAGAAGAAAATTTTGACTCCGCTACCTGCAGTTTGGCAGATTGCACATTCCCTAAGCAGTATCTCTTATCAAAATCATTGAAGACCAGAGCAACAAAGCTAAAGAAAAAAAAAAATCACAGCAAATACTGCTTTTAATCCAGACAAGCCCTGACAAACATCAGCCTTCCCTGTCCTATGAAATCATGATACCATTTCATTTTAAGAGGACCCCCTCTTGACTTCTTGCATATCTTACTACTTTACTCTTCTCAACTTGCTGATTTTATTTCGCTCAAGATGAGTGTTATTTCTGAGAGGATAAAATTAATCCTATTCTAACAGGAAGATCTGCAAAGTCATTAACATTTTCAGTGAATGCACCTTTTTATTCCCTGTTTTTCTAGAAGTATCACTCTTTATTTTAATCTTTCCCCTTCACACTGAAATGTCTCATTTAAAGAATCAGTGTAAGTAAACAGTGTCTTCTGAAGCAACAGACAAGGCTTTCATGAGAAATAATTGTTTGACTGGTACATTTCCCAAGAGACTACAAAAATTATTTCCAAACTACAGCATCCAGGAGAATAAAAATCCAGCCATTTCTCATTAAACAAGGTCTCTTGAGGGCCAGCTCCCAGGGCTGCTTCTGTGCTATCTAGATATTTTTTCACATTAAATTCCCAAACCCCAAATTGATTTTAATCAACTTTTTTCCCCCCAACTCATTCCACATGCACTCACTCTCTATTTTTATTTATTTATATTTTAAAGTCCAGTGATTTTGAGATATTGTCTTTCACATTTATAGCCTCAAGGGTATTTAAAGTTCTGATGACATTGAGATCACTAGACTCTAGATGACTCTCAACTTTTATCTTATTTATCATCCTTGGCTTGTTTTCCAGCAATATGAGGAGCAAGTACAAAATAGCCTGTACTTTTACTGAGTAGCCTGCAAATTCTTTCAGAATGGAGTCCTGTCCTGCAGAAAGAGGTACCCTTATCAAGTCCATAATTTCCAGCCAGTCAATATAAACTAATTGAATTTCCAATGATTAATGATCTATTCTTTTTATAGGCTTTCCTTATCTTTCTTTTCTTTTTAAGTCTTGCCTGGGAGGTCTATATCAATTTTGAGTGATTTTTAGGTTTTAATTTGCCTATCTTTCTTCTTCATCCAAACTGTCCCTACTCAGGTGTTCAAACTACATATGCCATTTATTTATTTTGTCAAGAAAGCTTCTGGTCCATATTGCCATACATCTTTATGTCCTGCTGTGTCAATGCCTTTTACTATATATATTTATCAAGGTGTTCTACCCTTTATTCTTGGGACATATTTACAAAATGGGCATTAAGAAAAGGACACATTTGTGTACCTAATTAAAATCCTACTGACAGAACTGTTTTTATAAGAAAGCAGACAACTTTGCCTGCATGGCATAAGAAGTACTCTGAAAATGCACACAGTCTGAAGAAATGAGGTATTTCAAAGAGAGTGGCTTTCCTGGATAATGCCAGCCAAATCCAGACATTTTGCTATTCAGCAGAAGCTGCAAATATTCACCTCATGTGAAAAATCTGACCCTTAAGTCTTTAATATTAGGCAATCATATCTGAAAATCATCGTTTCAACAAGTCTGTGCTGCAGTATCTGTGTGTGCTTGATGGGATGGATTAAGTATACCTATGAGCCACCTGTATGTTTACAATTGTTACAGAACACTGAAGACTCTTTCTACAAGACAGCAGTGCTATTTATTGAGCCAAACACCTACACAAATAAAGAAATAGCTATTGCAACCAATAATGATTAAACTGTAATCAGACATAGACTAACCTGGGAAGCTCTGACCCTCCTGTGTGTTTACACTATTTGATGCTAACTCTAATAGCATGAAGCAGGATTAGGTCAAAGATAAAGATTTCTCACTATCAAAACTCCATTTCATTCAGAAGGTCAAAAGATAATGGAAAACAGAAATCAAGTCTGTGCTGCTGTGCGTGCACCAGGCAGCCCGGGGCAGTCAGCGCTGCTCAGCACTGTAACTTCTGCTTTAGTGCAGTATCTCTGCCACCCTCAGGGATTTTAGCTTGTAGAGCTCAAGCAGAGCAGAAACCTCAGAATTTCTGAGGCCACATACTTATCCTTTACAGGATTTCTTTGAATGTCATGAAAAGGTTTAGGGTTACTTACCTAAACCTCTTATGTAGCATAGCACAAGAATACCTTGATTTGTTTAGTGGAAAGCTTTGATACTTTTTACATCCATCACCTTGGAAACAAAATGTGAATATGTGGTTGTTCCCTTTACAACGTGAGAAGTGCTGGATTTACAGCCTTGACAGCTGATGTGCTGTTCATAGCCACTGACATGCACAATTCAGCAGCAAAAGGTTGGAGCTCTCTTTTACTATCCTGCCAAGATGCCTCAGTCCTCACTGGGAAAGAAACTGCAGGTAAGGACACACACCTCCCCACAATTTCTTCCTAAAAAGTGTTATCTGTCATTCTTTTTGTAGTTTTTGTGACTTAGGTAGAAGACTCCTTGACCATACTTATTGAAATGGTTGAAACACAAGTTTAAGAGTTTCAGTATAAAGATTTTCTCTCTTTTTTTTTTTATTAATATATTTCCTATAAACTAAATGAACCAAAAGAAATCTTCTGATGCTGACTAGTTATAATGTCATTCATGATGTCATTCATGATCCTGCTTTCACCAGGTAATATGGTGCTAATGGAGAAAAACACCTACTAATTTTGCACAGCATCAAATTATATTATATTCATAGCGACAACTAAAATCTAAGAAATGCTTAGCCTATAATCAGGCCTCAGAGTTAAAGCTTACTTTCTTTTTAAGTAATAGCTTTAATTGCAGATAATATTCAAAGGGAAGATGTTGTCAGTGTTTGCTACTTTATATGCTGTACAAGAGATGCTGGAGAGAGAAATAAATCCATGGAGAAAGGGAAGGAGTCATCTCAATGACTATTTTGGTTTTTCTTGCTAAATCTCTTGGGATGCCTCACCTTAGAGCTTTTACTGAAGGTTTGTCACTTCTTCCTTCTGTTGATGTAGTAAGGCACACAAAGCACAGCCACACTCCTCCTTTGCCAGCCATGGATACATTTTCAATTTCAATTACTTTTGATTGCTATATAAAAATTTAACTCTGACTTGACTTTTAGGAGAAGATGCAAAAGAGTACAGAATAATAATCAGGATGCCCTTGAGCATAAACACAGACTTATTTGGGCACATGAACTCACTCCACTGCAGAGCACTTGTTGCCAGGTTGGATTATTTTTACTGATACCTATGTGTGGATGGCTTAGTAAGAGAGAGGTTCTAATAATTCAGCTGCTCTACAGAAAAACAAAAAAACATGGAACAGACTAGATATAGGCCAACATTTTTGAGTGACTTGAAAATGTATTCATATTTTGTTCTTTAGCAGAACAAAAATCTGTTGTATATGAAAAATGACTCAAATATTACTCATGTAAGTACTCACTGAAGTACCCAGACCAACAGCCCCTTTTTCCAATGTTCAGCTGTGGTTTTTTTTCCCCCTTAAGCCCATCAGAAAAATAAAATTAATGCAAGACTGCTTGTTACTAAATGGGTTATATTTGCAGACATCAATCCATGCAGTTCTGGAGGCCTGGCAACAAGTTAATGAGGTTTGAGTATTCAGCAACTGAGATAAAACTGACCCAGAGAAACAACAGAGCTGTCAGGCTGTCATTTCTAGCTGGCAGCATAATGGAACCTACAACAGAGGGCAGTTAAGAATGAATGCACAATAATAATCTGGTTGGAAATAACACTCTAACAATCATTTTCCTTATTTAGGGATAACCCTTCTTAACTCAGTAAATTGTTTGTGTATTTATTTATTTGACAGATATGCAGCAAAACCAGTAACCACATGGAAGAAATGTGTACTTATTTAGCAACTTTTTTTTTTTTTTGCAAGGCACAGACAGCATTTAATTTTAAAGACAATTCTCCAGGAGAATAATTAAATCCATGTAACTCAAGTATTACTGCAAAAAATACCTCTCACGGGGTCGAGCAGTATTTAAATATATACTGTTTGAATTCTGATGTCAGCACTCCCAATTGTGAGAGGAAAAAAATTGAAAGCATATTATTGCTGAATATTAAATACACAGTTTGGATACTCAGGACACACGAAAAGTGTGGATGCTCATTATAAATACCTCCAACAGAAATTAATTTTTCCTCCAAAATCTGAGTCAAGGAGAAGAAATGAACTTAAATTCCTCACCTCCCCAGAAATAAAATTTGCCTGTATTTGCTCAGGTGTGCTCAGAACTCACTAAACCTCCCAGTGGGACCCCAGGCTTCAGCTCATCTGTATGCTCCAGGGTTTCAGAGGCACCCAGCACCCAGCTTGTCTGCAACAAAGGAAAACAAATGGAAGCTGTTATAGCATTCATCTAAGAGTTTCTTGCTGTAAACAGGTATTGCTGACTCCAGTGCTGTGAGTAACTCACACCTGTGGCATCCCCACCACTGCACTTTGTACTGGATCACAAATGCACTGACAGAGGGAGCTTCACATGAACTACTGAGATAGCAATGGTGTCAGACACCAAAAAACAAAAATAACTGCAATACAGAGTCTAGAATGTTTGTCTGGTAGGTGGAACATGATGAGTAGAAGCTCCTGAAAAGAAAACTCATAGGAGAATACCCTAACCTATGGGATATTGAGGGAAATGAGAAAAAAATACCATTTCCATTCTAGGGCAGTTTTTTGAACCTTGTGCTTCATTTCTCTGGCTTTTATTGCAATCATTGAAATACTTCTGTGTTTCAGAACTATTGTTGCAGCATTGCATTCTCATTCCAGCACTTCTGAAAGTGTGTTTTTGAGGAACAAGTAATGGAAAAGGAAAATATAATTCAGATCTAACTTTTGAGTGATCTGATTTCCTTGTATCTCTCCGCAGTCTGGTCAGTACCTAAAAATATTTCCAAAGTCATATCGTTTTGTGTGCATTGCATATTCCTTCTAATATTTAAAACAGTAGTGGAACTGAAAAACTAGCCTGAGATATTGTGGAAATGGCCTCCTACTCCTAAGATTAATAAATCCAACCAATCAAAAAACCTTTCACTCTTTTCCAACTTGGAAAGTGTTTACATCCTAATATGTCACAAAACTGATGTGTGTTCCCTTTTCTGTCTTAGAAGTCTATTGTTTGTCAATTGTTTGTCAATTAGAAATTTAAATTTAACCTCACTGAAGCTATATCTACACTATAAATGTTTAGAAATACAGGAAACTCCTTCATTCTAGGCCAGAACATGTGGGTGATATTCCTATACAAATGCTAGGAACATAAAAATTTTAATTTGCTTTTCCTTGGTTTTGCCACCTCTTTTTCATTTTCTATCTGTCTGTGACTGTTTTCCTCTGGCATCTACTAACTTAATTTTTTTCCAGTTTTATTCCAACTTTTCTGTGCTATATTTTGTGTTAAATTCTCCTTTTAAATAAAATTGGAATTACATTTTAGCTCAAGCTCAGGAAATAGTAAATTTTCATGTGTGGAATAAGGCAATAAAAACCTGTGCATCACTCTCATAAATATGGCATGTCTAAGGGAATAGAAAATGTTCCAGGATGGTTTTGGTTTTTTTCTTTCTGCTGAACAATATTAGTAATCCAATATGAAAAATCATCCCATTTAGGATTTTCACACCAGCAGATGATAGAAGTTCAGAGAAGAATACAGATACTTTTAAAGTCTGTAAATACTTCCTCCTCATTGACTCAAATATTTTAAGCACCACTTTACACTCTGGGTCAGTGATCTTCTGGTGGCATCATGGAAGGAGTTAAAAAAGTGAAGACCTGTTCTTCTGCTATAATCTTGGCACAAAAAAGGGGATTAATTTTCCTTTAAAGACCTTTTGCCCTGTTTTGACAAAATCATTCTTGGAACACTATCATCAATTCTGTTTTAAAAATATCTTACTCCTGGAAAGGTAAAAAAGTAATTGTATTGATCTGAGTGCTGGAAATTTGCATGAGTTATGAATGACAGTCTGAGAAATCCTAATCATTTAAAAAAGGGAATTTTGGAGATCATTTAATTGAAGTAGAGTAAATGGAAACTTAAAAACTGCAGACGGAAAAGTTACCATTTTCAGCTCAGTACACATGATAAGACTTTGAGAGTTGTAAGTACCTAATACCATTTCAGGAATTTAGTAGTGGGTAAAGATTAAAGCTTACTGTCTCCACAGGGTGCTGAGCTCTTGATTCATGTTTTTTCTAACATCAAGTCTGGATTATTGTAATACCCTGTTTGTACGCATCTTTGATACGGTGGTTTGTCGTTCACAAGCTTCAACATGCACAGCTTAAAACAACTCAGATCCTCAGTGGAATTGAACTATATCAACATCCTACCAGACTCGATTGCCTCTTTGTCAGATTTAAAATGATTTTTAAAATGTGCATGTTACACACTTTTTCCACCTTTTTATTTTTCACATTAACCTAATGATTTCTGATTTTCTCTGCTTGCTGCATATTATGGTGACAACTGCACTATTGGGTACAGACTCTGAGAGCAGCTGTGTCCTCGACATAACAAGAAACACAGTGAGAAAAAGCACTCAGACTGGGATAGATATTAAGAACTCTACAGAAGAGATTTCTTAATGCATGTTTTTGTTGTCCTCTTGTTTCATGTTCCAGAGTGTGTCTGGCTGTGGAGAAGGGACACTGAAAACCTGAGAAGTCCAAGACAATTCAGTCTTTTTTAAACATACTTTTCACACTTGAAAAGTGTCACTGGAGAATGGCAGATAATATTTTATGAATCTATAAAAATTAGCTATTCCAGTTATATATCCTAATGAATCAAGGACGAACAGTTTCTGAGAAGTCATGGAAATGGGAAAGGGCAGTAAGTGATTGGAGAAAAATGGTACCAGTGGATAATAGTGATACCTTAAAGATAAAAGAAGAGGGTGTCATGAATGGTGCACCAACAAACAGGATAGATCTTTTAAATTGTCATTCACCGTATCTATTTGCCTAAAAAAAAATATTTAAAGTAGAAAAAATAATAATCAAATATTTAGGCTTAATTTCAAGACAATTCAGCACTCCAAAGACAATTGCAGTCTTCTAGTTATGTAAATAGATGTTACTTGAATACTTGAATAACAGGGAGTATCAGTACAAAACCTATTGCAACTCTGGCTCTGGAAAGAAAAGCACACAACAGAAATGTGGGCAAGGACTGAGTGAAGTATTACATGAAAATTTTAGTATTTCAAACAATTAATTACTGTATTCCAATGGATTGAAAGATTTAAAGGACACTATTGTGTAAGGGATCTTAACCCTCTTCCAGATATATGTAGATAAGTAAGAAAACTGCTATGTCACAGAATGCAATGTCAGTTATCTGTAGGTATCTGAAGGTATAAACAACAATTGCACACATAAATCGTTCAGGTTGGTCTACAGGAATTTAGGTATGTTTTTGAAGAAAATGGAGTGAAGGGAGTTACTCTAAGCATTACAAAAATCTTACAAAATGACATAAGCCTTGCCTGTTGCAACGGGAAAAACACTAGGAGCTGCGATGTCTCAAACCATCTTGTAATTATCTTAAGAATTCATTGGATTAATGGATAATCCCATCTGGCTAAACAGAAATAAACACAAATCTTTTTTTACCCTGATTCCCACTGCCATTATAGTGAAGCATGATATCACCTCAACTATTTACAGGTGCAGGGATATGGCCCAATATTATGTTAATAATTTCAAAGCATTTTCTAGAATGAGAGTTTAGCTTCTTTCTTGTCTTATATAGTTTTACATTTTCTGTGTTTTTGTCCTGATTGCATAATTCCCTAGTTATGCTGATACAGCACATTCATAATAAAAACCAGCTTTGTAAGAATACAGTCTTGAATTCTTTCTTTCCAGATTAGTTTCTCCTCTAAATCACTACTTCAGTACAATAATCTCAGATTTACATCAGGTTGGCTGAATTTTCAGATTCATTGAATTCAGTAATGTAGACAAGTCTTCCCCATTCTGATTTTCTTGGACAGTCCCTTTTTTCTACTTCTTATTCCTTATTTTTTTATAAAAACACAGATTTCCTTAGAAGTCTTTTTCCTTCTCTCTCTCTTATTTACTTATTTGTTTACTTGTTTGTTTGTTTTATTTAATAACTTGGCTAGGTCAACTGCTTTCTTTGTTGTAGCACTGAATAAATTTCAAATTGGGTTTCACTGATGTGTCTGCTGGATATGGTGGTTACACCATTATTTATCTGCCTGCACTGAACTGGAGAAGCCTCTGAGTTATAATGATAAGGACAGTAGAACAGAACAGCACAGCCTTGGAGAAGTAGAGGAAGGGTGTAGCTTCAGCAAACTGAAGTTGTGAAAAGTGCAAGTAGGATACCAGCTCAGCCCTGCAAGGCTGACAAAGCAATGATCCTGCAATTACCCAAAAGCAGGGGTCGAGGAGCCTCCACCTGAAAAGGACACTGGACTTAGAAAAACACCCTTCCTCAAGAACAATGAGACTTCTATTTAAAAAAAACAAACAAACAAAAAACCCAAAAGTCCTAAACGAGGCATTTCACAGAATTACTAAGGATTTTTTAATTTTATTTTTCACATAACACGACTCCTCAAATGATAAAAGAAAGGGGTGTAGGCATCAAGAATTCTGCCTGCTTGTTTTCTCTTTTTGACTCACTTCTCAAAGAAAACAGGAGGCTTAGTACTGGAAATCCCAATAAAGGAAGGAATTGCCAGGAAGCATGGTGTAAGGTGCCCAAACCCCAGAGAGAGGCAGACATGTCCCTGTCCTCACCATTTCCAATTTCTGGCTGGTTACACTGTGTTTCAGCTGATTTTCTGCCTTGCATGGTTCTGTCAGACACTCATCTTCCTCGTAGTGCAGGAGGAGGCAGCATGACAGTCTGCTCACAGAACAAATGCCTAAACAGGGGAGATGATACTCCTGCACTCAAGAACCTTTGGGGCTCTAGGTGCCCAGTATTCTCTGAATCTGAATATTCTAGTAATAGTCTGAGTATCTAGGTTCATTCAGTATTACTCTCTGCCACTGAGTTCAGGATTTACTTTTGACATCAAGATAATTTACTAATCTCTGACTTTGAAGTCACTTCTCTGCTTTTGTGTCATTTCAGCTGCCAGTGCTCTAAAGGATGCAAATATTCACATGAACTGCTAATATAGAAGGAGAAAGCCAGGAAGAGAAAACATTCCTCAGGTTTGTGGTAATTGTTTTTGCACTTGTGAAGGGGTATGGAATGTGATGAGAGGAGCTAAGCCTGCCATTCACAACCTGTTGCTTACTCAACCAGCAAACCCAGAGAGGTGAACATTTAAATTACTGGACAGACATGATGCCAGCTAGATCCTTATAGTAGATATTGAAACATATTTTCTTACAGCATATCTTGTGTCCTTTCTTCAAACAGTCACTCTTCTATATTAATTGTTGTATTTAACCTGAGAGCCCAGAAAGTGACACTTTATCTTAAACAAAACCCCCAGGCCAGGTACCACCACCATATCCCTCTTAAAATGTCTGTGTTCATGAAATTGAGCTCCTTAATGATCCTCTTTTACACTCCAACTGATAACTTCTCTTTGCATGTAAAAATGTAGAGATTTGTCCACAAGTGTTTTTACTTTTGTAGAACTCAGATTAATTTTTCCTCCCTAATTCAAAAAGTACAGAAGCAAATGGAGTCCAAGGTGATTTTCCCTTTGGGAATGGCAGATATATAAAACTGGATCACTGGCATTTGATCTTGTAATCAGTGAAATGCTCTCAGATGGGGAATGCCTTCCTAACATTTTTTTTTTAACTTAAATGTCAAAATGAAAAACAGAGAATGCAGAGATTGTAATAATATTTCAGAGAGCACTGAAACTGGTTGACACCAGTCACAATAATATCAAGCAAATGAGAGAAAAAATTGTATTTAGGTAAGTGAATTAAAAATAATTATTAAATATTAAGGCTATTTACTTAAATTACAATATTCAACAACATTTCTAGCCACTAATTATAAAGATAAATCAGACTATAAATTACTCATCTTTAAAGTGGGTAGTGATTTACTCTCATTCAGAATTTCCCTTAGATACTCTCATTGTTCACTGAGGTCAGGCTTAGGAATCAAACTGTTGTGTGATAAGGTAGCAAATGTTTTAATGCTAAGGAATAAATTTTAAAACTTTTAATTTTATTTCAATGTAGAGTTTTATTATTTTGAAATTTCATTTTAATTAAGAGAATATTCTGAAGGAGACCTTTAGTTTAGTTTAGTATTCATTCCATAGAAAACCCAAATATTTTTGCTCTAACACACCAATACTATTTACAGAGAAAGAACTCCAACTGTGATGCATTAAGAACATTTTTTCTCTTGCATTTTGTTTCCAGAAATCACACCTGAAGCATGCCATCAAAATTATGTGATATTGATGCTACTCAAGGAACAGATAACAAAACACCCTAATGTCAAAAGTAATTTCATTTTTCCACCAAGAAGAATGAGGCCATCTCTAAACATATTAAAATATTATTCACTTTGACAATAAAACTAGTTCTGAGACATGAACTATTGCTATATTAGAGAAGGGAAGCAATCAGTATTCTTCATCTTCTAAGAATCTCTATAATACAAAAAATCCATCATTGTCTAATGGAATCATTAAGTACCTGGAAGGCAAATGTCTTTTCTTATTTCCAGTGTGAAATCTAGTTTGAAACAAGCACTTACAGTTAACTGACTTCTCTGGCATCCAGAAAAGTTTGACCAGTAATGAATGAATATTATCCATATATTTTTTTGAAATCACATAAATTTTTCATTACTATTCCATGGTGAATTGTTGTACCATCAAAGAGCCCTAAAGGGATATATACATGGGACTGCACTAATACTCAACAGAGCTACAAATGATATTTCCAAAGACTGTAACCTAAAACAGTTTTTCAAAGTTGTTAACTGTTATTACTCACTTGCTATAATATTTTTTTCTGCTAATCTATTAAACTTATTACAGTGTATTACACTAATGGAAACATTTGTGCTATATATGCTAGCTGCATTCTATAGAGGCACTTTTAAATGTTCTTAATGCCAGTTTTAAATCAAGCAATATGGCTATTAAGGATACAATTTCATGCATTTCATTATGAAAAGCTTATTTTAACTGTGAGGTAATCATACCTTGTGGATTTAATGAAACACATGCTTAAAAAAAAAAGGGGCACGGGAATGTTGAGTAAACCTTTAAAATTAATTTCATGTGTACAAATCAAGAGCTTGAGTACTTCAGCTGGGACAGGCCAACCCTTTCCCTGACAATGTAGAAATTCCTGCTGCTCTGTACCAGCTTTAGCAGTTCAGGGGTCATCACAGAGACCATTCCAGTTTCATGTCTAATCCCTCTAACTTTGTGAGTCATTAAGTTGCATCATTGTGATGGAATTTCTCTTTGCTTGAGAAAGAAAACTGCTCCTGATGCAGGGACAGGTGCTTATTTTTTACTTACTGAAGACTCAGTCAGCACAGCCATTGCATATTGTTTGCTTCCTTCTCCATTCTACACTGGATTGAGATCAGTGGCCACCAATGCCATCGCTGGCACCAGTCTGAGAGGGCTGGGAAGTTGTGAAGTGTGGCAAACGGGTATTACACATATCCCCGAATTTGGCTGCCATAAGTATGTGCATGTCTCCACTGACACCTTTTCTGGAGCTATCTATGCCTCTGCCCATACTGGGGAAAAGGGGAACATGCTACAAAAAACTTGTTACAAGCCTTTTCAGTGTTGGGTATCCTCAAAGAAATCAAAACTGACAATGGTTCTGCTCATTTTTCCAAGGAGTTCAATGAATTCCTGCAGAGTTGAGGAGTTGAGCACAAATCTGGCATCCCTCACTCCCCCACTGGTAAGGCCGTGGTTGAGCAAGCCCATTAATCATTCAAAAGTGTCCTGGAGCACCAATGGGAGAGCAACAAAGGGCTAACACCACAGGGGAGATTGTGCAAAGCCCTTTTTACCATCAACTTTTTGAATTGCTCATTCGAGAACATGAATCCCCAGTGCTGAGACACTCCTCCCCTCACGGAAATCACAAGCCCACTGAACATCTGCCTTTTTTGATGAGAAATCCTGAGAGCAGCCCCATTGAGGGGCCATACCAGCAGCTGACATGGGGTTGTGTGTATACTTGCCATCCCTCCCCCTGGGCGTTCCTGGGTATCACCCAAACCTCAGTGCCCCACTGGTACATGTGACCTCCTCCCTCCTCCCACCTATCCTGATTTGCCCAAAGACCTGTGGCCTAATCCCTCAACCCCAGCCCTGAGTGTTCTTTGTTGGTCAATGTGTTCTATCCACCCCCTGTTTTGTACCTGTATAAAACCCTGTGCACAGAGCTGCACGGGGCTCTTCGCTTCTCTCCGCTGCTGTGCCACGCTCCCGGTGGAGCAAAGTTGCTAAAGGGACAAGCAAGCCTCCATGAACATTTTGTATCACACTGTTTTCACAAGGAGTGAAATGAGACTAAAGCCATTAGTCCTCTCCCATTGTAATCCTCTGGACCTGCATAGGATGGGGAAAGCACTACCCTAATTAAAATTATGGGAATGGTTAGCAGCTTTGCCGACAATAATAATCACTAAAGCCGGTGTGACTATCTGAATTGTAATCGTAGGGCACGTGATTAACAGGGTTTGGAATATGAAATACATAGCTGACAGATGGCTCTACTGTGATGCTGGGGATGTAACACAGAAACCATAGCACACATACATCTTCAAATTTGTCCACCAGAGAGAGATCTCGTAGTTCAAGGTCTCTCAGTTGTATATTTCATCTTCATGGTATCATCTTCCCATCACCATTACTAAAGCAGCCAATTCATTGCCATTAGAAACACATTTCATAGTACTTAAAGAGCTCTCTGAATATCACAAGTGCATTTTACTAGTGCTATCAAATCACAGTCTTGAAACAGCTTTCTTTTCCTGCCAACTCAAGCTGGTTCTGAAAGGACATAAATAGACGTGTGCTTCAACATCTTACTGAAAGCCACTGAGCTATCCAGACACCCTTTTCTTTAGTTAGACTTTTAAAGGCTCTGTAGCATCATTCTATTTTAAAACATAGATTTAAATAAGCCATTTTAATGGTATATTGAATCACAGTTTTCTGTAATTTTAAATTGCTGTGTTCTATGTTCGATGCCTATCTTTTTGCAAATGTGCTCTGGTTAGTGGGACTTTACAAAATGCAAAATTAATGATCAGTTTTCTTATTTAAGACCAGTAGCTAACGTCCCTTTTCTGTGTGAAAATACAAATACAAAAGCAAAGCATTCAGACTAAACTCTTAGTTTCTATGGTAATATCATGAAGCATGGTAGCAAATATTATTTTAGAACATTCTTCCATTTCCCATTCAATTGGCTAGTACAAAGTATTTTCCAGTATATTTAGTCAACAGCAGATCAATGTCTTTGTTTCTCTCCTGCCAGGCATACTACAGACAAGGAGGAGTCGTATTGCTGAACAACATTGCTGTGGGAGATGGGATTAAAATAATCAATATGACTTTCAACACATGTTTTTCATTTTGAAGAAAACTGTAAATTTCCAATTCTTGGACTGTCTCCTGCTAGTAATGGACTATGTTGTAATTATTATTTCCAACAGCAACTACAGGGATTACTATACTAAATCAGATATGGGGTTCATCTTGTCTGACAACCTCTATCTGACTGCCTGATCATACAAGCCTTTCCAAAGTGCACAAGAAAACTCATATTTCAGCAGGAAGAGGCTGGTTAGAAAGCCTCTAACTTTCATGCTACATGGTGCTAGTGAAAAGGCTGTGACTGGTTACAATGCCAGAACTATGCTGGGTGACACACTGTGAGGCTGTCAGAGTACTCCAGATCCTAGTTATAGTTATAGACTTCACAGATTTCAATTTCCAGATGGAATCTAGTGTTTCAATCACGTGAATTCTTCTGGAAGTGTAACTTAAACAGCAAGTATTGCAATGAAGGTCTTCCCTACTTATAAAATCAATTTGGTTTCCATGACACATTATACCTTCTGCCTCAGGAAAGGCTCAGATAGTCCTTGACCTCTCAAATGTATCAAGTTGTTGTGTGCATCACTACAAATGTGGCACTGTAGTTTTGCACTAGTTCTCTTTAATGGAATGCATTGGCCACAGTCCCAAGTAGGTTAAATCAGCATCTTTTCATCTGTGGGAAAGAAAAAACCCCTAATGTGTATTTCCTAAGGCAGAATCTATTCATTCTAGTTCCTCCACTGTCTGCAAAGCCAGTATATTACAGTTGGATGGTGACAGTGTTGCCTAATCCAGCATTATCCAACGTCACTGACAGCACTGCTGCACCATTCCGTGTCTAACTGGCCATCTGCTGTTAACTCTTTCAAGGAAAGGGGCTCCCATTTATGAGGGCAAACAGGCATCAGTTCTCACACTGCTAAAAAAGGTATGAGTAATATATTCAACCATATAGACAGCCAGAAAGAGATTAAGAAAGCAGCAGGGAGTGGAACTTAAAATAATACGTATTGATGTAATATCACCTTGATTACCAAGTACTCATTATATATTAACATCTTAATTACTAAATAGAAAAGCAAATATTTCAAAACAGTTTTCATGAGCCCAGAGCAAGACTAGGAAAATTTGCTGATCAGAAACCTAGAACAAATTATTCTTGTCAAAATAGGACAATAAAAAACAAAAATTCCCAAATCAGTTTAATTTTTCAATAATGATCTATTGTGCATGGCTGTTCTTATATTACCAATCCAGTCTCCTCTCTTCTAAATTTTGAATTTGAGGTACTACTAAAGGTGCCACTTAAAAGGAGACTGAATATTGCTGAACAAGAAGCATGCTCATTCAGTTACATACCCTCCTGCTTTCTACATGTGCCTCTAAAGTTTAAATTTCTTCTTAAATCAATGGTGATTTGGGGCTATCTGAATTTGAAATTCAAAAAGCTGTCATAGTTTTAAAGTACTTTGCATATAATTGGGCATCTCTTCAGACAAAGAAAACACTCAAGCATGATTCACTGAAATTATTGGTGTCAGGGGCCAAACACCACAAAATTAAAATCAAATTGTTTCTGCCAAGGAGAGAAAAAAAAAAAAAAAACAAGAGTAAAAAAGGAAACATGCTTACCCTGGCATTTCTGACACACTTCACATTACAGAGAAATGTAATAAAATTAAAATGTATATAAGCATACAGGTATTTATTTGCACACAACATTAGTGGTTGGATATAGACTCACTGGTGTGAGTGAGGAGATCAAAGTTAATGTTCTTAATTTGAGTGAGGCTGGGAGAGGACAGTGTTGCCCCCTGAGTGAGCACATGCCCCTGAACCACACAATGAGCAATAGCAGCACCTCTGCCTCAAGACCTCCTTTGGCTAGCCCAAGACTTCCAAATTTCCTCTGCATACCTAAAAATGGCTGCAGTAAAAATGTAATAATCTTTTCAGGTTTCATGAACCTTTTATCCTCTCCTCACTTTCTAGGGAGACACTACTAAGTCTCTTTTGCATCCAATTTCAGCCTTTGCAAGGTAAATCCAGCATGTTTGCAAGAGAGGAAAATTATTTAGTCATGCCTTATGTGATCCATGAGTAAGGTTGGTAATATCTATCAGCAAAAATGGAAAGGTGCCTCTTGTTTTTAAGATATACTTCAGCAATTGATGCTGTCTAACAATAATGTCCCAAGTTTCAGAGACTGGGCCTGTAACTTTTATTCATATAAAGTTTGATTTTGCAAATTACTGAGGACTCAAGGCTTCAAATACATACTGAATTTACATCATAGAGCTAGCATTCATGCAATCACAGAATATCCTGGGTTTGAAGGGGCCCACAGGGATCACCAAAATCCATTCCCTGGCCCTGCACGGAACAGCCCCAAAAATGACACCATGTGCCTGAGATCATTGTCTAAATGCTTCTTGAACTCTGGCAGGTAAGAATAAATTATTAAAATTATACTACTGACAAATACAAGTGTGTGTCATCTCTGATCCCAGGTGAAAAAAGATCCAGCAACCTTTAAAACTAAAAAAATCCCAAGGAATCCCATGAAATAAATTAAAGCAATTGAATTGAATAATTAATGTTGGACTGAGGTCTTTAATTTGCAAAAAAAAAAAAAAAAAAAAAAAAAAAGTGGAATTGCTTTCCTCGAGTCTACTACCAACTTTATTTTTATCTTGTAGAGATTCACCAGTAATCATTCCTGAAAGACTTACAGAAACACAATTAGAAAGAAAAA
>VXBS01001140.1:666683-679780 GCA_013400255.1 Sitta europaea | reverse complement strand
AAAAAAAAAAAAAAAAAAGATATTCAGCTAAAGTTTGACAGCATTTCAGACTGTGAACTTGTCAGGTGAAGGGAAAAACATTCAAAAGTTATTAAGACAACCTGTTATTTTCTGTAAGAATAGTTGCAGTGCTCTGCTGGTTCATGTTGGTATCTTACGATGTCTTTAAAAAAACTGAAGTCAGCTGTTCATCACAGCTTTGTTATCTATCTAATCCCTCTAGGTTTCTTAGTAAATGATGTGATTTGCAGGTATTCTATAAAATTTAAGGGATGAAATTTGCCAGTGCTTAAGTATCTGTTGTTTTACTGGTGAAGAAGATCTGTCACTGTAACAAATGCAAAGCATCAAATTCCACAGCATTTTTTAATTCGTCTCCTTTTTACATTGTCTAAATTGTTTCTGCTTTAATTTGTAACAACTGAGGGAGCCCTGTCAGCTCTTGGCTCTGGCAGAACAAGTCTCAGACTTTAGCAATCCAGAATAGCAAGTTTCACTTGCTCATTCTCTTCAGAAAAATTACTATACATTCACTTACATAGTTCTTTCTTTTAGTGAAAGCTGACATTCTACTCAAACCACTGAAATTCATAAAAGGAGATATAATCATCAGTTCTGAGGTCTCATTTTTTTCCATTTATATATATGCATATACATACAGATGGAACTAAGAATATGACACTAGCTTTAATTAAATATTTGGTGTATACTATTATGGGATGGAAAGGCATCCATCTCATAGCCATGGAATGGCTAAGACAAAGATGAGAACTTTCTTTCATAGAGACTTTGAGAAGCTCACTGTAAAGAAATTGAATTTGTGCTTTAAACTGTACTTGATAAATACTTAGCTTCTGTGGTTTTCCCATAAACATAGATGTAAAATTTGACCAAAGGAGGTTTTGTCTTTTTCTAGAATGCACAACAAAGGAGACATATATACAGTTTGGGCAGATACATCCTATATTCTATTGGGCAGGACACTATTTAGTACTGTTATATAATAAATAGTACTTCAGAAATCACACTGGCTTAAGTGACAGTTTGAATATAAAAAGAATAAATTATCTCATCTCCTAGGATGTGACCATGTACTACTTTTAATAGGCCTCACAAATACAGAAGATCAGCTCTCATGAGGAAAAGCTGAAACATTCCACCAGCCAAGCAATTTAAATTCTAACCATTTACCAGAAGACATAAAGGTCAGACATGTACCAGTATCTCTAGACACACAGATACGTTATCTCCATCTCTGAAGGAAAAAAATTATTAAAGGGAGATGGTACATGAGACTCAGAAATTAGATGCAGGCACTCCTGCTAGAAGAAGCATCAGGTGAAATCTCACCCATGGGATGAAAAATCCTCCCAAACTCAAGTTCTTAAAGATTCTGTGGATTAAAGGAGAATACTCAACATCAGCCCCAAAGCATGACTGTTCTTATTGAGGAATTTTTTATCCTTACATACCAACTGTGTGAACTGTTTTTCCTCACACGGATATTTTGGGATAACACAACTAATGGAAGTATGACTGATGGCAAGACAATAGTGGGGGTGTAAAGATGCTGAAAATTCATGAGAAAGAGTAGCTCTGACTGCAGATGCTTGGATAATTGGGATTCCAGTGTCTTTTCCTTTAAAAAAATCCACAGTGTTATCTTACTTTGAATAATGGAAACCAAATGAAAGCTCCACAGTTAATTTGTTTTATTTCAGCCTCCCTCCAAAGCTTTGTTTCCCCAATCTGTTCAGTTCATGCTACTGGTTAGAGCTGATTTCCCTCATAAATGAAACTCTTTGGAGATATAACTCCATTTATAAATAGAAAACAAATCAAGCAGGCAGACAGAGCAGTCTCTGTGAACACTGAGCTGAGACAAAGTTTTTTAGCTAGGAAAGAAAAAATAACTCTTACAAATTCTTTGTTAAAATGCCTAGAGTTCAAAACGCAATTGCTGAATTAGGGTGTGGGTGTGGCTACCAGCCACAGGCATAGATTTAGCCTGGCAATGACTGGGAAATCAGCAGGGGCAGAACACTAAGTTGGGAGAATGAGGTAGCAGATAACAAGCTATGCTGAGCAGCAAAATCATTTGCACAAAGAGAACAAAAACCAGGATTCTGTTTCTCATTCAGATCCTGCTAGATTCAACCATATAGCTGAAAGACAACAGTTTTGCTCTCGGTCCCATGAGAGATTCTTTCAGCCCCAAATTATTCCCAATCAGTGTAATATTTCTAAAAAAGATGGAAAGATGGTTAGGGGTTTTTTTCCTCTATTCTTCTCTTTTAGTTCTCTTTTAAGTTTCAGCAGCAATTGATTCATTGCCCAGTTAAGTCAACTCTAGGTACATCAGAATCTCTTCATGAATATTCACAGAGCTTAATAGAAAAGCTGCCCAAAAATCAGATTTGAATGAAAAACTAGGACATCTGTCACATAGACAGGTAACCCTGAAGAAGTGGGGTTTTTTTGGAAGAAACTGAAAAAGAAAAGTCAGCTGCAAAAAAAGACACTTGCCTGGATTTTTACTCTAAGCAGCAGGGAAAGAGAGTCAAAATATCTCTCAAAAATTATATATATTGTTTAATTTCCCAATGTCAATACTGTCATCATTTCAGCAAAAAATCTGTGATATGAGCTGCTTATCAAGGAAAGGAATAATTCCTTGCAAAATATGCTGGGCTTTCAAACTG
Organism: Sitta europaea; assembly: GCA_013400255.1. NCBI lineage: Eukaryota > Metazoa > Chordata > Aves > Passeriformes > Sittidae > Sitta > Sitta europaea. Next base: position 677,078 of record VXBS01001140.1, on the reverse strand, counting down.
TTTTAGAAAGTGTAAGGGATATTTCACAAATTTTAGAAAGCATCAAGTCTTGTTGTTGACAAGTCCTCTTCTATATGAAATGGAGTGGGAGAGGATTTCTAGAGAACTATGGCTGGCTGCAGAGCATGCTGCTCTCCTGTGTCCATTGCACAACTCCAGAAAGAGCTCCTAATGAAAATTTTCATCATTCAAAGGACTCAGTTACCACTTTTTGTTTCATTTGCACTCCATTGCCACGCTGTAGCACTTTGAAATTAGGAGTTAAATTTGCAGAAACAGGCAAGTATATCTTCTCCTATACCCATGAAAATTTATGCAAACTCAAGCACTGAAAAAGCCAGTGGGATGTCCATGCCTTGCATTTCTCTGCAAGACCTAGTAGAATTGTACAGATTATTGCCAATCAGGAATTTCTCCTGAATTGAAGTTTCTATACTAGGACCATTGCCCACATTTTGCTTACATGGACAATACCAGGGCTTTCAAAATAGAGAAAAAAAATCTGTCTTTTCTCCTTGTTGATGTGTCAATAGTACCAAAGCACTGAGTTGCTCAGTTCCCTTTTTCTCACTGCACAGCTCAGTGCAAGCATGCTTTATAAAGACACACACGTTTCGTAAGCCACTTGAGAAAGCTGGGGTGGAACAGGCTACTCCAATTTTGGGTTTGCTCAAGTTTAGAATACTTGTGGGTGTACAGTACTTGTGGCATGCCAAAGTAATTAATGTGACTTTAAAATGGATTAAGATCTTTTAGAATTAGAGAAATAAAGCTAATTTTCAAAAAGCCAGATTTTTGAGCATTTGATCAAAATGGATTGAAACTTTGGACTTTTAAATGCCCACTTTCCACTTAGCATCTATTAAAAAAAAAACCAAGACAAGTTAAAAGAAGATATATGAGTTGTTCCTTCATGATCTCTATTAGTACATATCTTCCTTGAACCTGAGCTATCATGTCTGGGTCCTACCCAGTGGAGCTTATAACTTGATCTGTAACTATAAGTTTGATCTGTAACTATTTGTTTTTGCACCTTTTGGACCAAGTCCCTCTAGACATATCTGACCTTAAAAGAATTCCTATTGATTCAGATATCATTAATTCAGCTGTCAACTTCAGTAGTAGTTTGACTGGAGTTAAAGTTAAATCATCCTTTACCTAATCTAGTTTGCTGGAATCCACTCAGTCTAATTGAGTTCTCCATTTAATAAGAGACCTTTCACAAAGATTTTCTTAATACAGAAAAGATCTATCAAACATTAAAACCCTTATGTGTTATAATACAAATTTATTGGTTTAAAAATACTAAGACTTTTCTTTTTCACACTTGGCTTCATTGTGAAGGCTCAAAACAATCCGATTTGACATTTTCAAGTATGTATTTCTCAGTTATTTAATGGCAAAACTCTGAACAGAATGTATATGAGAAGATACACTCTGCCATGTTCATAGAACCCAAAAATCTAGTTCAGGTCCTCATAAAGACACACTGGCAGTGATTTGATAGGGAATCGAGGACATTTTCTTCTCACCTTGTTCTAGAACTACCTAGTATAAAGTAAACCAGTAAGTCATCTTGCACTGTAGTAATTACCATTGGTTGAACTTGCAACTCTCTCAATTTAGCTTGAATGGCAAAATGATAAACAGAAGAAAGAAAAAAATGCGCTGAAAGGCTCTTTCACGAATTCTGTAAGAGGTATAGGGACAAGAGGGACTTTTATTCAGTCTGTAAGATGTCCTGATTATCCTTGAAATGGTCTATGCAGGTTTACACAGTAGACAACCACCAGGTACTACATACAGGTCCCATCCAAATAACAGCCTGGGCAATAACTTTTCTCCTGCCAGATGTATTCATTATCTGTGCTACCCATATTTGAAAAGCATGGACAATTTCTAAGCTTTTCCAATTAATGGCTCTATGGTAAATATCTAAAAAAAGTGTTATAGAAGGTATTTATATTACTGTTTCAGTTAGGCAGTGAACTGCTATTATGTCACAGAAATCATCAAGCACCATATATTCAAAGTTTTTCTGACCTTGATGTCATGCTTCTGAAACAAAGGTTATAGTTCATACTTATGGACCTATTCTAGCAGTGATGCTAGAGGGGGGGTAAATCTTTATAAATGTCCATTTCAGATCAAATTCTCTAGAATGATGTCCAGCTGAAAAAGTTAATAAGGTCTTTAGCACTGTTTAGCAGGTGGATATCTGGACAGAGATAAAGATATTATTCAAGATGTTTACTGAAAAACTCTATCCAAGTCTGTTCTCCACGTAATTAAAACCATGTTGCAAAATTTGAGGAAGTAGAAAACTGCAGGGATGATTTAAAGACTGGAAAATCTGCCTTACAGAAAGAGATTTAATAGGTTCAATCTATTTAGCTCATCAAAGTCAAGCTTAAGGGTTCTGTAAGAACAGACAGGGGGAGAGTGTATCTTTCACCACAGGGTTTTTCCACATAGCAGGCTAAGATACAACTATATTCCTTGACTGAGAGTTAAAGCTTACAAAATGGAAATTAGAAATAAGGTCTCTTTTAAACAGTAAGAATCATTAACCAGTCAGGAAACTTAACCAGGGATGTTCTGCATTCCCTCATATTTGAAAAGTTTAAAACAAAACTGAGTCTTCCCTTGTATTTCTTAAGGGACATATGTTCAGGCTTGATGTTGAGCAAAAAGATTTTGAGCCAGTCCTTGTAGTTCCACATTTGTGTTGTTCCCTTTCTGGAATGTTCAGTAACAAATCTTTGTGTCTAAATTGTTCAGCACAGGCCAAGAAAGATCTGATTAATCAGGAAAATCCCACTATGGTCATATCCATTACCCCTTTGGTTCAACCAAGGGGTTGACTCATTTTCTGGTCAATAATAACAATTAAAAAGGCACTTTCATGGTGATGTTATCTGATCTACTCAATGAGATGAATCTCCAGAAAATTCCCCTTTTTCACTGTCAATTATTCTTACTTTTTATTGCCAGAGCTATAATCTCATAGAGAAAAGAGGAAAACAGCATGTATGTGGAGTGAAGGATTTATTATTTGCTGTTTTAACAGGCTATAATTACAAATTATGTAACTGAGATCTTAAAGGGTCGAACCTTTAGGTGCTTTTAGGACTCAAACCATTAGTTCCAGTTCTGAATTACTTAATGAAAACAAGAAAGTTCCCAGTTTTCCTTGTGTAACTTTCTTAGAGGTAGTGGTTGTTTAATTCAATACAAAAATTTTCTCTCTGTGTTTTTAAGGCTAACATATATCTAAGCAAGCAATCACATAACATTCCACCTGATCTCGATTAACAGGCTGGATATTAGGAACAAGCTTTTCATGGAGACAGTAATAAAGTATTGGAATGCTTTGCCTGGGGAGGTGGTGGAGTCACCATCCCTGGATGTGTTTAAAACAAGACTGGATGTGGCACTCAGTGCCATGGTCTAGTGGAGGTGTTAGGACATGGGTTGGACTCAATGATCCTGGAGTTCTCTTTCAACTTAGTGATTCTGTGATTCTGTGATTACAAACCAGCAAACCACTGTTGGTTCCTAGAGTAAAAGGCATAAACCCCTAATCCAGAAAGCTGCTCACTTCTCAGTGTTACAGCTTTTGATAAAACTTATTCTTGATTAGTACCCACTATGTGTCCTGAGCCCCAAGGATTCATTAACCTCATAATTTTCATCGTAATTGTTATAACTGTAAATGTTATTATTCATATGGAAAAAGCACCCTTTAAAGTGCCAGAGCTGTATTATTACCTTTTGAAGTTTAATCAGCACTTCACTGCAAAGCTGGTCTCATTACTCTGAATGACAGGGAACTTCCTATCTGGTTGAGGAATCTGAATGGAATGTAGCTGCATGGGACTTCTACTCAAAAGGAAATGTTAATTGACACTTATGTTCAAATATGGATTACTTTAAACATTTCCCAGAGTACAGCCTACATATGAATCAAGGGTCTCAAGATGTTCTCTCCAAATTTTGGTTATATCTTAAGTTTTCACTCTATGAAAGTAACTACCATGATCCTTCAGGAGTTGTTTTCAGAGCCCACCTTCTTGTTCAAATGAAGCGACTTCAAGCTCTCTGATCAGCTGCTTCTTATAGGCCCTGTATTTACTCACACTTCTTATGATTCTTTAGAGCACATCTATCAAAATAGTGAAGTGTAGAAAATTGTTTTCTTGGAAATGCTTTCTTTTGATGTTATTCTGAAAGAAATTGTGGACTAATTTTTAAGTTTACATTATAACATTTACACAATTCAGACAATATTACAATATCTAATTTGGCCTGTTGGCAAATGAAGGCCTTCAGAATTTTGAATTTTATGCTGCAAAAACCTCAAGAAAAAAAAAAAAAAAAAAAAAAAAAGAAGCATTGGGAAATCTTAAAAAGAATACAACAAATGCTGAATTTTTTTCTAATGCTTCATCAAAGGCTTATGCAGCTGAAAGGCCACCTAACACAAGGGGAAGAAAAACACAGGCACAAAATCAGGAGTGCAGGGGGTAGGTAACCTCAGAAGTAAATCTTTCATCAGCACAGTGTGTGGGAACCAACTGTGGGGAAAGAATGGGCAGGGAGTCTGGGGAAAACAGTGGCAAAAGCAGTATTTTCTGTGTTCTAGTTGCTCTGCTACTAATCACACATTTTATTTGTACCCAACCCCCCACCATTCACCAATTTCCCAAAGTTGGGTTCTCCTGTTTTATTGGACACTTTACAAGTAAGAAGCAGCTTTAAGTTTGTACCTTCAGGTAGGACATGTGAGTAGCTCATTTCATCTCCCTCGATTGTTATCCCACTTGCATTTACAAAACAGGGTTTAGAAGGCAGTATCCTTTGAGGATAGATTTTACTCTCAAGCAAGTAGAGCAAATTTATGCCCAGCTTCTGTTAAAAGCAGGGATTAGGATTGCCAGCTGCTCTGAACAGACGTGCTGAAAAGCGGCCGAACACCTGGACACAAACACTGTGGTAGTGGACTGGATGTAGGGAAACAGGAAATAATATTTCACAGCACTGGTTGCTGCCAGCCAGCAGAAAGCTGCAGCCCACCAGAACATATCCCTATATGCAAAATTACCTTCAACCCAATTATACTATTAATGAAGCAGTAGTTGGACACACACACACATACAAACAGTAAGTCAGCTGCTGCTTTTTTTTCTTTTGAACTGTTTTCTAGCATCAGATATCAGTCCTGAATCTGTAGAGCATGGCAGTTTAATTATCTTAAGTTTTTCTTATTTAATCCTGATATCAATGTGTTTGTGTAATATTTAGACTGTTCCTGGGAAGAAGTCAGTAGTCAGGCTTTTTTTAAGACTGAAAGAGAAATATGTGTGCAGACCATTTGGCATTTCTTTCTTTCTTTATATGATATATTGATTTTCCCTACAGAGGTGGTGTGAGGGACTGAAATGTTATGGTTAATGGATTAAACATTGTTATGAAGGACTTTTTTCCCCCTTTTGATCAATTTTGTTCTTATTAGGTCTTAAATCTGAAAATAAAATGCTGAGAAATCACTTACTTAAAATTTCTGCAAAGAACAGAGATTCAATTTCTCTGAGATTAATTTCCATCTGAATTGGGGAAGTCATCATTTTATTTTGGACCAGCCAACAGTTAATAACTGGTAAGTGTAGGACCAAAGGGACTTGGTTCTTAATCTCAAAGTGCAGTTTCTTGGTAAAACCCTGCAGAGAAACCACAGGAGCAGCTTGAAGCACCAGTGCTGATCTGGACCACTAAAACAGGGCAAAGAGGAGCAATTATATGCATACAAATCTAGGCAAAGACCTTAAATATAACCCTGGAACTGAGTATCTAAAACTCTTTGATTCTTTTTTGAAGACAATGGAGTGGCAGACCCTGCCCATGGCCGGCGTTGGGCAGCATCCAACACTCTCATGTGAAATATTTAATGACAAACCATTCTACTCAATTATGTAAATGCACAAACAAGACCGTAAGAAATGAGCTTTCCAAAATTGTAACTGGACAAGATTCTTTCATTCCAATAGTTTTTGTAGGGACTTTTCTCTCTTATAGCCAGTGCCAGAACCACCACTTAAAAATTGTTACAGTGTAAGTACATAATTAAAACCTCAATTATGCACCAGAACTTTACTTCCAAGTTATAGGATTATTGCATTTTTTTCTCATAATTAAGCATTATATGTTAATTCTGCTTTCTTCCTTAGAGGCATTAGCATATAAATACAGACACTGACTCAATCTGCAATTCTCTGTGAAAGATTAAGTTTTCAAATTTCAATGGACAAACCATTTATTAAAAAATAAATATGCTTCATGAAATCACCGTTGCTTTAACCTTTCCATTAATAAATGCACATCTAAAATAGAAGTGATTTTAATACTAAATTGGACAAGATTGAAAAATGACATTTTAGATTATTAAATGCATATTTACTGTTTTAAATGTTATATTTTATTTAAAATATATGCCTTTGCTTTAGAGGTTATTTTCTTTTCCATTTCAAATCATTAAAAAAAATATAGTCAACCATTTCCTGGTTGACATTTCTTATCTTTTGCAGCAATAAAAAAGATCAGGTGGCATAGTCTCAATATTAATGACTAAAGACTGTGGCAATATTCTGAAGAAACTTGCTGAATTGGAAGAAATTTCAGAAATACGTTTTCCTACAAAGTGAAAGAATTTAAATTTTCAGCTGCCAAAAAAAAAAAAAAAACAACTAGGAACCTCATTTCTTCTTCATATCCTATCCATTCTTTGTGCTGTTGCTGACTGAAATTAGATATATGTAAAGATATCCATATCCATTTTTCTAATCCTAAAACAGATAAAGACATGCATTCTAACCAGTGATATAGATAACTCTCACAACATCACTAGTGAAAACAAAAGGCTGCTGTGTGAGAGATGGCCTGTTTGTTTTTACTTTTGTACAGTATTCCTCTACAAGGGGGTGACAAAGAAGCCCCTGGCAGGAGAGGGGTGTTATCCCCACCTTCTGTTCTCACCCAGCTTTTAGAACGTGGCAGAAGCTGTGACAGCCACACCAAAGGGCAGCATTCACCTCCCAGGCAGAGAGCATGCAAAAAGATCAAGGCACACAGAGCCATGGGGTGCTTGACTTGGGCATTTTTTGTTTCAGTCTACATTTTGGAGAAACAGGACAGATTTGAAAGAGAATTCAGAATTAAGGAACATAATCTTTCTCCTACAGCCTGCCAAATGTCAGAGCCTCTTCTGTCTTATGCTGACAGCCTTTGTAAATTGTTCCGGGTGATATTTGCTAATCCATAGGGAATTTTCACATCTTCCTTTGCTTATGAATCAGGTGGTGAGGCTCTTGGCAGCTGACCAGAAAGAGAGTGCCTTTTCCCTGCTGCATTATCAATCAAGAAAGTTTCTTAGTGCTCTGTGCTGCAGACACATTCTTTCACACACTAAATTTTCTCCGATGGGCCGATTGCAGCGAGGTTAGCACGCTAAAGCCATTTGACTGGAGTGCATAAAACTCTTTATTGCTACACAGACACAGCTGCACCAGCAATTCATATATTTGAGTGGCCCAAAGGAGTTTTCTCTATGGCCTTTTCAGTAGTTAATATATGTTCTGTAACAGCTTCTCTGGCAAGTTTCTTCCAACAGTGCCCTACAGGTTGTACAGACCACTAAACCCACTAAACATCCCGACGACATAGAAAGATGTCACACACGGGAAACAAAGAGCAACTCAGTGCTCTACATAGTCTCAGCTCTGCTCTGCAAACCCTCCATCCAGCTCAGTTCAGAAATAATTGGCAAATCCCACTGAGATATCATACCAGAGCAAGAAAACACTCATTCCCTTTCTACCTCAGGCAAGACACGCATAAAAACCACCTGGCTTGTCTGGTTTGCTTTCAGTGGTAGCAGTTATCAGTGATATCCCAGCTCTCCCTGTAGCCTTCTCCAGTCCCCTTCTCTTTCTACAGCAATTTTTCTTGTTGGCTTCGTTGTTCTTTTCCCCCTAATGACATTACTTTAAACTGTGTACCTGTACTTTGAAGATACTCATCTCCCACAGCATGGTAATTTGTAAAGCAAGAATGCTTGTGCTGCCAGGTTTTGGTAGTGGGGGTGCTACAGGGGTGGCTTCTGTGAGATGCTGCCAGAAGCTCCCTCCACATCCAGCAGAGCCAATCCCTGGCAGCTCCAAGACGGATGCGCTGGTCGCCAAGGCGGGGCCGATTAGAAACCGTGTTAATGCCTCTGTGATAACATATTTAGGAGGAAGCACCCATGAAGACACCAAGATCAGTGGAAAGGAGGGGAGGAGGTGCTCCAGAGCTGAGATTCCCCTGTGAAGGAGTCCCATGCTGGAGCAGGTGGATGCCTGAGAGGAGGCTGTGAACCCATGGGAGGCACATGCTGGAGCAGGCTCCTGGCAGGGACCTGCAGACCCCTGGAGAGAGCAACCCACATGGTGAGCTCTCCTGGTAGGACTTGTGATCCTGTGGGGGAACCACACTTCAAGGAGCAAGCTGTCCTTGAAGGACTGCAACCCGTGGAAGAGTGACCCATGTTCCATGATTACAAAACAACCAGGCAAAACTTGATTTTGGATAAAGGCTGATATTTTAAGGGTGTTGAAGAAGGCAAAGGGATATATATGGGTATATCTTTTGCTCTGAACAGCAGCATTTTCTCAGAAGTATATAAAAGTTCTCCTAATGAATATCTGATGATTTTCTATATGAAGTGATTTGGTTTTGCTTTTCTAGGAAAGATCCGTGTAAAAATATCCTCCTAAAAATCCAAGAGAATCAGTGCTGAAAAACAGATCAAAATCAAATTCTAAAGATCTGACCTTTTATGACTAAGGGTTAGACCACAGCAGTGAAAAGCCAAATTCTACACCTAAATTCACCCTAATTTTACCTACATTAGTGTTTCAGATCAAGCACTTAACTCCTTACTCCTTACTTACTTAACTAGTAAAGTAGCATTTGCAGTTGAAAAGAAATTGGTATCAAAGTACTGTCTTAGACTCTTAGTTATTTTATTCTCTTCTATATGGTATATCAGCATGTTAAAAAAAAAATTAACTACTGTTTGGAAAGGAAATAAATCCCCCTTGGCAAATCCAATATTCCATCATTCCATAAAGGGCAGAGCAGAAAACACTACCAGGCAGAGAAGCACTGTGTAGGATGTGGTCAGTACACGTGTGGTAGTTTTAGTTTGAAACTAAGTAGAAATACTAATTATGTATAGGGAATCTAGGTTTGCCAATTTTAGATTTTTTTTGGCTGGCTCACCAAAATATGTGGTGGGTCTATTCTCCACTGTGAGATAGGATTAGGAGAAAAATAACAAAGCAGGCCTAAACTTTAAAGGATACAAAGAACAACTTTAATAACAGGACAACAAAAAAAGGAATAACAAGAAATTAGAACAGCTTTTTCTTCCTTCCCCACACTTTTCTTTCTTTCTAATTTACTATGTACAGAACAACAACACTCAGAAAAATCTTAGTCAGTTCTTCACTTCTAAAAAATAGTCTTTCTTTAGTTCATTTAGAAAGAAAAGTATTCTTTGCTAATGCTATGGAAAACTTTCCACAAGGAAAAAAAATCTTGTGGCTTCATTTCTCACAAACAGCAGCTGCCCAAGATCTGCCTTCATGAAAGTTTTTCCTGTCTTTCACAGTTTTTTCCTCACAACTGTGCTCTCAGTCCATGTCAGCTTATTGGGGTGCTATTTTAAGGGTGAGCCATTCTAGCATAAAATAAAAGTTCTTTTCACCCATCTCTGGGAACAGAGGTGTTTCCCTTTTATCCCTGGGGCCAAGGTTTCTCATCAAGCTTCTAACACTGGTGCCTCTGCTCATGATTGTGGATAGAACGCTACAACCCTTCCAAAGCATTCCATGAAATTACTGGGGAAAACCTGAAGTTTGATATATCAAGTATATCTTTACTACAGCCTCTCAAAAGAATTTTACAGCCTAAGCTTAAGACAAACTTTTTAAAATCCCTTCAATCTGAAATCTCTTTTCTTACCAACTTCAATTTCATGTGGTTGTTCTTACAAAAGTTTTCACCTTCTTTTTCTTTCTTAGCTCAAGAGAGAGTTAGTGTTCTTCGAGTACGTCTTGTAATGCTGAAAGTTAATTTAGTCCAAGTCCTGTATTAGAAACAAGCTCTCACTGCTTCTTTCTGCTGGCCATGTGCTCTTTAGCTGACTCCATGTGAGCTGTGCCAGCTGCTCCCAGTCTGGAACGGGCTCAGGGCTGCTCCTGGCTCCGGGGCCGCCTTGAGCACAAACCACAGGGAGCACTGGTGCTGTCCCCATGCTCAGCTCCTCTGGTGCCCATACAGGTGCTGTCCCCATGC
>VXBS01001140.1:599036-666607 GCA_013400255.1 Sitta europaea | reverse complement strand
GCGCTGAGGGCAGAGCGGGCCCCGCCGCCCCCGGCCCGCAGCCGCCGCCGCCTCCCCGCAGGCAGAACACAAAGAGAGCGAGTGCCGGGCATGCCTGTCCTTAAAGGGGCATTCGGGAAGGCGTATCCACCCTCTTCAGTGGTTCAATCTCGTGCCAATATCAGGAACTGGCCCCTTAGAGCCAGACACATGACCACACGCATTTTGCAGGCACAGCCCTGCGTGCCGGGCAATCCCTGCCCTTTAGGAGCGGTGGTCCGGAGTGACAAACCTGTGGCTGTAGCTGAAGAGCTGCCTGCAGCCTCCCTCAGTGTGAACAGCACGGATCAAAGGTGAGGGCGGCTCTCCCTCCCAAGGCACTACAGGCAGCCCTCTGTCCTGGTGCAGTGTCACCGATGCTCCACTCTGCAGTGTGTGCAATCCTATTCTCTCCTACGCTTCTCCTGTGTGTTATTACTCATTTATGACCACTTTTAATTACTATTTCTGATTGCACCCGTCTTTGCCCAAGTTTACTGTTTCCCAAAAGCAATGAACCAATATGAATATCAAGGAAATTCTGAATGATCAATAGATCCAAAAAGCTCATTATTATGATCATTTATGTCATGACTTCTAACTGCCATACATATTCTATGGCTGCTAGCAATGACGTTGCTGCTGGTAAAATGACAAGGAAAATGCCTTTTTTTTTTTCCTACCCACCTAGAATAAAATTTTACAAAACACAAAAGATAGTGTAGCAAGATGGGTTTTTTTTAAACAAATGTATCCACTAAACGCTGCAGAAGGACCATAGAAACTAATCAAATAAGGAGGCAATGGGATTGGTGGGGTTAATCATGTGAGATTAAGTTGCAAGAATTTTTGCTACACGTGTCAAATCAGAATAAATTTCAGTTGTGGAACACCAAGAGAAACACCATGCTACTGGCACTCAAAGCTAGATCAAGCTAAAAAAATGAAATTTTGTTTTTATTATTTTCTTCAATTTAATGAAAACATGAATGGGCACAAGGAGAACCGATGCATTATGATAACTTGGATTGCTGTTGTAAAAAGAATATATCCACCAAAGATCCTATAAAGCCTGTCACTATATTTTTTTTCATTGAAAACAAAAAGAAAGCAATTGTATTAGAAAGAAAAGTCTTTAAACGTTCCTTAAAAAATTGAGACATTTCCTATTCGTGGGAAGTGTAGTATTAAATGAAGAACAGACATGCTTTTGCCCACAAAAGATAACTGATTTTGATGAAACCAAAACTTTCAGGGCAAATACCTGTATCTGAATAAAAGACAGTTTTCAATGACAATTACTGAAGGTAATAAATAAACATAGGGCACTGCCTGACACAAGCAGATGGACACAGGGGCCTGTCCTTAAAAGAAAATGTTTGGTTTGGGTTTTTTGTCCTGTTCAACTGAATCAGAGCACTCAACTGAAATGCAGCTTCTAAAATGAGAAGCCAGCTTAAAATAACTTCTGTCAACCTCAGCTGACCTTAAAAATTGATCTCTGTGTTCAAGTGGATACCAAAGCATCTACTTCCAAGGAACAGTACAAGAAATATATTTCTCTTTTCTTTTTGCTGGCTGGCAAGCAGAAAGTTTCATATGTAGCATAGTTTTATTTTAAAGACTAATGAGTTTACTGTTTAAAAGCATTTGTGGGAAGGCTTGGTCTCAAAGATGGATTTTGCATTTTCTCACAAAATAAAAAAAGCAAAAGTCATCTGATAATGACGTGCCTTGGTAAAAATACTACGGACACAATAGTTTCCAGCAACTGACCCTTAATTCAATTCACAGTAGTCAATAGCCATTCTGAACATTTTAGAGGCCCCTTTCAGGGTCTAACTGTATGATAGATTCTGCCAAATGGATCATCAAGAGAAGAAAAAACCCACATGACCTCCACTGCAAATACTGCCTAGCCCCTTTTCACAGGCTAGAACTCCAATTTGGCGTGAAAATCAGCCTGATGTTTTCTGTGGGGGAAAAAATAAATAAAAAACCAAAACAAGATAGATGATCCCACCCAAATCCCTCCTTTCCAACTGTTAACTGTAGCTTGCCAGCAAATAATTTTTTTGAAAGAGCCTCAGGCTTTTCAGGCAGATTCAGAAAAAAGTTGTAAATCATTGCTGTTGATATCTGGGTGAGCCAGTCCATACCTCTCCACTCTAGGGTCACTTAAAAATGGTAACATGGTTTAAAATGTTCAGAAGCAAAAAATAACCTAACCTTGTTCAAGCTCCCACTTACAGGTTGGACCCAATGATACACTCACAGGTAACACTGTGATTCTGTACAGACACTTTTAAATGAATACATGAACTGAAAAGGTAATTAATTTATTACAAAGGGCTATTTTTATAGGTTATAGTAATGACTGAAAGCTTAAAGGTTTTCTGCTTCAAATAATTATATTAATATTTCTTTTAGAAGATCAAAAGGAGGTTGAAAAAATTATTTCTTTAAGAAGCAGTAGTCTTCTGAAGCAGTGCCATTTATTTTCAGCCGTGATGTGATTTCCTTTGGATATAAATGTGCTGAACCTCAATCAGGATGCAGAGCAGACAGTTAAAGGAGAACTTCAAAAAGCCCTGAAAAAGGGAAACCTGCATAAAAGTTCACAGTAATTTCTGCATACAGTTCTGAAAATGAAAGGGCTTTGTAACATGAGTTCTCAGTTTGCAATTTAAGGTGCACTGTTCATCTAAGATGCTTTTCTTAAGACTGCTTTTTGCTTTAAGATTCAGACAGACAAAAATTAGCCTTTAGATGTTTTCTCTTTTTAAAATTCTGTTTCTTCTTACCTTTCAGAAGCCCTAAAGCCTTTAAATGGGGCTTTCTTTATGTAGCTTTTTGGACAAAAAGAATACCATCTAACTGTATAATTTTCCACACTTTTAATATGAAGTGTTAGAAAAGTAACTCACCTCAGTGGGTATGAATGACTAATCCCTCAAAAATACGGATAAAGAAAATTGAGAATAGCTAGTATGAGGCTGTAAGATAAAGCATATCCTATCTTAACACAATTTAAATATTTTAATACATTTCAAATATCTTTCTAATTATGAAAAATTAAGGCATATGATTTTAATAAAGTACTGGGAAACCCTCCAGGAGACATAAGCTTAATGCAAGCCATATGCAAATCCAGCCTTGTGACTTTGTTATAAGTATATGGTATATGTAGAAGCATATTAATATACTGGGTTTAAAATTCTGGCTTGAAAACAGCAATTTTCATCTCAGCTATATTTTGATACAAATACAACAACTTGCTCCACACAATAAAATGTAAATAGTTCCCTAGAAATGACAGATAGGAAAAAACAGAAATGAAAAAATTATGTATGAAGTATCTAAGAGCAAGACTCCAGAAAAATATTGACAGATGTAATGAAAAAGGTACCAGCAGAGAATGTTAACAGAGTAGCTCATACTCTTGCTGCACGCAGAAATAGTGGGGTTTATAAGATAAATTAATGAAAGACAAGATGGTCATGGATTCCAGGAAGTTGTCAGGGTCCAGGTCCCATGTTTTTAAAAGCCTTAAGTCAGAGAAAACATAGAAAATCAACATACTGTCATTTATATGCCAGTAGTAAAGATGGCACCACATCAGATAAGACTGATATAGAAATGACGAGCAAGACAAGGCTGATAGGAGCAGTAGCCCAGTAAAGCTGTACCACAGGAAACCAAACTGGCTTTGCAACAGAGGAAAACAGACTGTGAGAAATGTAGAAAAGTATCAGGCCAAAAGAGGAATTAGATTTCCAACAGGAGACAGGATGTAGCAGGTGTTACAAAAATAATATTTTCCAGAAGCACTCAGGCCACTCATAGCAATCCATGATGGGATGCAATCATCAGATAATGGTCTCCTGGGAGATAATGTCATTAGTGCAGACCACAGGGATGACTCTAAATAGACAAAATATTGCACATCAGGCTGCTTCAGTGCAGAAGGGGTCTTCGTTTTTGTCAGTCACTTTCTGTCCCATTTCCCATCGCTATAACCAGGATTACGATCCTGCTGTGCTGCATATAAGGAAACAATTGTGAGCAGAATTGCAGTCCCTTGCTGGGAAATCATGGAGGTTTCAGCAGCAGCAACTGTAAAAGTTTGTTTTGTCATTACTATCCTAAGCCCTACTGGTATAATTTCCTTTTATCCTGACCCCAACATACAGAATATACCTGAGAAAAAGATTGGTGTAATACTTATGCAAACAATCTGATAAGGACATGAGGAACCATGTTGGACTCAAATGTTTCAAGAACAAAGATAAAGCAGGATTTCCAGGATTCTGCTGTGAGGTGTGCACTCCACAGTTGTGGAACTGGTTTTTAAGCTTCTCTTATTATGGTTATGTCTGTAAGATTCTGTTCCTCAAACTCTTTAAGGAATGAGAGTGCTTCACAGTGCTGGAAAGGGACTGGTTAGTATTTTATGCAAGTCATCTAACATCAGAGCTCTTAATGTAGTATGGAAAATGACATTTTACAACCATCTAAAATGCATTTGCTAGGTTTTCTACTCCTCCCAGAACAAAGAGAATTCCAAAAAATCTCATTCTGTAACCAGCCCAGCTCCTCCTCAGCACTCTCCATATTACACCTGGAATTTTTCCTTCTCAAAAAAACACCCATGACAGTAAATGAGAATATCACACACAAACCCTTAGGTGGTTAAATATGTAACTTTGAGCTTTGATAAGTTGCTTCTGATTTTGAGTAAAGAGGACAGAGCAAAGACAATTATGCAATTACATTATACTCCTGCTTAAAGTACACAGTGTGGTTCTAGCCAGTCACTTAATGAAATTCCTTGCCAATACTTTAAATGTCCAAAAGTTTGATTGTTGCTTTCTCCAGTTTCATTGCAGTATTTGATACTTTATTTATCAAATAGTTATTTTCACTATTTTCACTATATAACAAATAGTTATTTTCACTATTTCATAATTTTTTGTTTTGTTTTAATATCAAAAGTTATTTTCACAAATGCAGACAGAAGCATGCACGCATTTGATTTTTTTTTTGCTACTGAGAAACTCTTTTAAATGTAATTGTATTATTAATATATAGATATATGATTAATATATATATTAATATATATCACTATCGCATTCATTAAAAAATGAATGCACTCATTCCACAAATATAAGTACCCTTACTAAGAGGAATAGAAAACATAAACATAACTAAGGTTCACATTGAGTAATATTTTTTTTCTTGAGGGTTCAGCGACACATGAGAAAGAAATAATATCTAATTTTCTAAATCTGCATTTTTCACAGCTGAAGCAACTAAAAAAGTTAAACCCACCCATTACAGAACAGGACTAAAATTTTCCTGTCCATGTGTTGGTTTCCACTTCCAACAATGGCATTAAATGCATTCATGAGATTTTGCTAATTAATTTGCTCAACATTTTGGTGTCAGGAAGAGAGAAGACTGAATAGCCCTACCACATAATGCACACAAGTTCATCGAGGTCAGCCTTGGTAGGAGACTGAATTCAACAGCATTGGTTTGCATTTTAGGAAGCACAGTTATTGTAATGGAATGACAAAGATTTTTTTTTGTGTTGTTTTTCATTAGTTTGGAAAAGAAATGTAGTGCTATCATGCAGAAGATGTCTATTACTACTGGCTTCCTAATACATGGGAATTATGTATTAAAAATTTTATTATATATTAAAAAAATATAGTAACATGTATTAAGGTCTATGCTGGTATAAAACCTTCTGCCATGATAAGTGATTTTCACAAGTTTTCATAAATTTTGGAAGAGTTTGGTTAGCTGAGCCTGATTATAAATGCAAAATTAGAAACACTAGGAATAAAATTCAATGATCTAAATGCTCAAGAAATGAAACCATAGACATTGGTGTGAACAAGAAACTGAATGCAGGAAAAGAAGAAATGAATAGAGAACTGTCAAGAAAGTATGCTAAAAAAAAAGTGCTTGTAAGGGTTAATTATGTGCATACAGATATCCATTTCACAAGAACCAACTCCAGCTTAGACATACTGCTCCTGACAATAGATTTTATGGTGCCAGTCCTAGACTATAATTATTATCTGGCCATTTAATAAACTGAGGTACAATCAAACCAAGATTTAAAGTTTGAGTTATGAATGCTACCTGATTTTATGTCACTGTTGTTAAACCTTAAAAATCTATACTGAACCGAATCAGCATTACAAATCTTAAGTCACTGAATTAATTTCCTGCTCTAAAGAGGATGGGCTTCAAGGAGTAGAATTTATATTAAATCAGGTTAATGATCACAAGAATCACGTTTCTTTTGTTTGTGAAACAAAAAACACAACTCTAAAAATCTTACATTTTTTACTTTGTTTTCTCTTTCCCTTCTATAGCAGGGGATAACAAGACTTCTATCATTACTTTATCCTTGATTTTTATCTTCCTGATCTTGTAGCTCTAAATGTCCTTTCTCATGCAGTTCAGACACACCAGCACTGGGGGGAAAAAAAGGAAAAACAGATGAAGAAAATTTAAATCTAAATTAAATCTTGCAAAAAAAACACCTGAATTATGACACTGTAAAAAAAAAGTTTATTTCTAAGGTTCTATTATGTGACTGCCACCTGTGACTGCTGGTAGAAAATAGAATATTAATTTTAGTTTTAAATGCAGAGATTAAATAGGATCTTCTCATACAGCGAACATGCAAACCTGGCTAAATCTTAGTAACTGTGTTGTCTATGCATTTGTCATATGCATGTTTATGTTGTGCATTATGAGCCAATGTTTCTATGTGTTTTTCTTAACCTGACCTCTTGTTAATGACCATTTTATTCTGGGTAACACATATCTCATAATCTCTAAAAATACAACGATTACTCTAGTGACATCCGAGAAAACCCAATCTCAGTCTTATATGAAACAAAAGCTAAAGCAGGTACCTAGACTGTGAGTTAGTTATTTCCATGTGCCTGAAATACAACTTTTCAGAATGAAAACTACTATCTTTCTGATTTTCTTAGGAACCTAAGAGAGGAAAGGAGAAAACTTCCCAAATTTTGCCAAAGTTTTTCAAACCCAGTGGTTTTTAACACAGAGGTAAGCCTCAGAATATCTGGGTGCCCACTGACTCAGGCAACCCCAAATTTCCAGACCACCAAAGATTTGCAGCGAAAGATAATTTCTTTAAAAACAGAACTGAAACCAAGGAACTACTTCAATGCATATTTCAATGTTTCTGCACTCTGAAAATGAAAAAAAAAAAATCATATAGCTGTATTCATATTCATAATACCGTTTTGCATATCAGCCAAATTTTGTAATGAGTCCTAGTGATAACAATTGCACTGACACTAGAATAGCTTAATAAGAAAAAGCAATTTTACATCCCCAGAGTACACAGGTTTTCTTTTTTTTTTTTTAAAGATGAATTATAAATTGGAATTACTGTAATGTTTTTGAAAAGGGCAGACATTTGACAGAAATGTTAATAAAGGGTGCAATGTTGAGATTTGGAGCTGTACAAAAGAGAAGTGAAAATAGAGCACAAAATTGGAGTGGGCTACATTCTGAAAGAAAACAGAGAAGCAGCTGCAACAAATCAGTAGCATGATATGCTATCATCTATATAACAGCTTTCTGGGACACTGAGGCAGAGAAACAGAAGTGTTAATTTATTACTTTACTCTTTGTTCAATGTATTCATTGCTGCTTGTCAGCGTGTAGCCTGAGCCTGCATTTCCTCTTTTTCCCTTTTATCTTTTTGTGCTTTTTGCTGCTGAATGTATTTATGACTATTTAGCTTACTTTGCTATTGGATGTAAACAACATCAAGGTCACAATATGCATTACTGTAATAATTACTCTGGTGTTTGTTAAGACAACAGGAAGTAATCAAGCATTTTTGCATTGATGCAATGTTGTACAAAGCACCAGAGATACCACTGTAATTTGGCACATGCTAAATTACCCAAAAATGCAGTTCTAACGTGCATTTGCTTTCACTGAAAATAAACAAATAGGAAACAGGCACGGAAAAGGAGTATGCACTTGCTTTGCTAAAGAGTCTAAGCAAATAACTGAGCACAAAAAAATAGTGAGGCCAAAGCAAAGGACAGAAGCTGTTCCAGTTAATTGATGCATTCTTTCCTATTACAGCAAAAGCACAGGTGTTGAAAGGAGTAACTCTGAAAGCAAAACTAAAATCGCTTTGGACTGTTCTGCTGGTGTTGAATATGCAGAAAGCTGCCAGCCTGGAATAGTGTTACCAAAGTCAAGTCGTGTTCCACTCTTTGGAGGTCAAGGAATAGTGAAGCCATATCTGTCCCTTGGCTTCTCCAGTTTACTTAAGTTTTTTTTAAGATTAAGACCCTTGTGTTTTGCCACATAGGTACAAATGCAAGTTTGTAACTCCCACTCACTCCTAGCAAAATACTGATTTGAAAGAGTTGATTCCATAACACCACAGAATGCTGCCCCACCTTCTCCCTGCAATTGTTCATAGCTGCAAAGGAGGGCTCCACATTCACAAGACAGTGGGCTTCCATTACTATTTCAGTGGCACTAAGCCCTTGTGACCCTTAAAGTTGGTGCTGTTTCTTCAAGTGTGTCCTTATCTTCATGATCTAAAGCTGCCAGGACAGGCTTGGTAAAGGATAATGAACATCAGAAGCAATCAAAAACAAAAACAAAAACAAAAAAACAAAACAAAAAAAAACAAAAAAAAAAGAAAAAAAACCCACAAAACTTCATCTTTCTACTCTGGCCTTCATCAATCATTCATAACCACTGCAGCTACTTCCAGCTCTCTGCTTTACAGCAGCACATCCCAGAAAGGCATGTCTTGTGTCTTGGTATAACAGGAGGTCCTGCAGGAGAAATCAAAGCACAGTGGGACCAAAAGTGCTTACTGATGTGCAATCTTCCAGCTCAGAAAAAGTATTTCTTTTTTTCATGACAATTGTATTCACTCAATACAAAGGATCATAGCCCTTTCTGAACACCAATTTCTGCTAAATAATGTTCCTTCATAATTTAAGCTTTGGGCCCTTTGATGCCTCAGGCAAACTAAGAAATTAGACTTCTTATTTCTCTTTCACTAATTTGTTCATGGTTAACATTTTAAAACAGAAAACATTGCCTCAAGCATTCATTAAGTAAGCATTGTTTCAACTCTTAGGTCTCCTTGCATGTGTTAGGGTGGGGTTTTTTAACTTCTTCTTGATTTTTTTCTTTGTTTCATTTTGCTTCATTGTATTTTTTTCCTCTTTAAATTTATATTACTCTGGTATTTATCTTGGCACATTTTCCCATCTAATTAATTCCCCTCTTTCCCTGTACAGTTTGCTTTCAGTCTCCTCTCTGCTCCTGTTAGCCTTCCACATCAATCACCTCTTCCCCTCTACATTTTTGTCAATTCCTGTCAGGAGCCTGCAGACAACCCCCAACACATTCCCACACCTACCAACAACCTCTCAAGCTCTTGTCTCTTCCCCAGATCCACACACACATACAAGGTTTCTTTGGAAGTACTCACGGTTTATTTCGATGGAACAATTCACCTTCCTCACGTAGCCTCTCCATCATCTGTATCTTTCTTCCTCAGAAGTACAAAAATGGGCATGTAAAAAAGAAAATCAAATGTTTCATTCTTTTTCTAGAAAGGCAAAATCATTAACTCTATTTTTCAGCTTCATTTGCTGGCCAGTGTTGGTCTAAGGGCGTACACGTTAGTTACAACTGGATAATTAGGGAAAAGAAGTATATTGTCAGACTGTGTATAATTGCCTACTTACTGAGGGTGAGTAAAGTGAAGACATTTTAGAGAACACTAAGCTATCATGGAGGACACAGAAGCAAGCTGTTCCTTCAGGAAAAGTTTTCATACCTGATTTCCTGAGTTCATGCATGTTTGCACTCCACTATCCTACCACTCCACACCCTGTACACCATTGTGAGAAACAAGACTCACTCTTTTTAAAATTTCTAAAGGTTTAATAAGGCATAAAAGGGACAGTATCCAGCACTAGGGTGCTTGGAAATCTGCTTAAAACAATTACCTTAAAACAATTTTCCTATATACTTTTTCACTACATTGGTTAAATGCATATTCATGAGGATTACACATATTCAAACATTCCTGTGAGTTTACATGTTCCAGGAATTCTTTTGCTTGATTTTAACCTTTGACATGTCTGCATGCCATCCTGTAGATTAAATCAATATACTTTATTTCTTCTCGAGGCTCTCTTCTGTTTGTTTGACACATCCTGATAACTAGAGAGTCAGAAGTAAATGTTTTTATTGGTGTCCTGGTTCCTTTCAGTGTTATCTTATCATTCACATAGGATATCCTGCAAGTATATAAAATCACCATTATCAGTTTCACAGAACTATCTGAGTTATTCTTACCATTGTCAATTAGCTATAAAAGCATTAACTACCTCTGCAACAGTTAATACGCAACACATATTTTATTTTATTTCAATATGTTGCAAGACCCTAAACTATAATATATTTATGACACTAAAATACATAAGCTACACAGGACCAGGGTATTGGCCACAAAAGTTGACAAATTATAAAATATCAAAATCAATTAAAAGTGGTTACAAATGGTACTGTATCAAAATAATTTGCAAAAGTCAATATACAAATAATTGACTTTTATAATTGTTACTATATATATTGACAATTGTCAATATAGCAAAAGCAAGTAATTACATAGTTTTCCATAACACCATTAAGGCCAGCACTTCTATCTCCAACACAAAGAGGTTACAATTTGAGACTGCTGCAAAAATCTAGGAGCAGCAGCAACACTGCAGTTGACTGCCTGGTTTTGTTCTGCAGTTCCTAGTACCATTTTAGAAAGACTTCCATGAAGAAGCAACTTTTGTTTGCCCACAGAAGTGTCCTCTCTTTTGTTTGCATGATTAATTTGATGTAAATAAGTTACTTGGGTATTTCTCTACCTTTAGTTTTCCAGGCTCACAATAAACTGAGATCCATGCCTCCAATTACCTTAGCAGTGTCATTTATTTTGACAAAGTTGAATAGAAGTTATTTTGATGAAAGAGAGTGCACCATATTAAAACTGGACATTCTGGTCTTAGCTGTGACAGGTTTCAGCATGTCATGCAGAATAAAAATAATTGGAAGTAGAAATGGACCTATTTCTCCCTTCCCAAGTTTGGAGATGTCGACGAGCTCTTCTAGTTTAAAATACTAGAAGAAAAGTAACTGTCAATCACAGTGTGATTTATCTCTGTCAACTCTACACATGCCACACAACCCTTCAAACAGGTGTGCAAGATAATTCCTTCATCCAAGACTGCTAGGACAATTAAGGAATCTTGTGGCTGGATAAAAGGGTTCTCTTTTTTCATACAGTAGAATGTTGTGTAATTATACCAGGAGTTCAAAAACTCCTACGTGTTTGTTTTAGGAGACCGAAGAGAAACAGTATGTTTTTATGGCAACTACTTTAGCACAAAATACCACTTTCCCTGTGTTTCTTTAACCTGTTCTTAAGGATATATTTTCAGTGAATAATTCCTTAACAGCACGTCACCTACACTTCAGGAAAAGGTTTTGCTGAATATAAAATATAAAAAGGTTTTTGATTTTATGTGAGTATAAAACAACACCACAATTTCTATTCTAATTAAAAGCTTGTGCCTCCTGCCCCTGAGGTACAAAATTTTAGTCAGTCTGTTTCCTAACCCACATCTGTAAAAGGTGACTTGGGAATTCAGATGCTTGAATTTTACATCTTTGACCTGAAAGAGACTGATTGTCAGAAACTGCTCTGAATCTTTTCACTGAAAGTTCATCTTTTCTTCTAGCAAAAGAAACTAAGAAAATTCCAAGTTTTGTGTAGATCAACTATTTGATGCAGTTGGTAGAATTTCTGAAAGAGGAGTGTGCAGAGCAGATACTCCTGTTCTACAGCTGGAATAGAAAAGGAGCAAATATCCATGATGGTCATGCTGAGGAGCAAGAAGACCTATATATTTGTTCCTAAAAGAAAAGTATTTTCAAACCAGGAGTCTGAAATTCTTAAATCAAGAGCCTTAAACAAAGTAACTTAGGAGGCTGATGAACCACTAATGATGCTTCTTAACAAATCTTGCAAAATTAAAACCCTTCTGAAGACAGCCTTGTCCTGCCAACACCACCCTAATATATTCAATTTACAAAACCATGGGGAATTACAGGCATATCAGCCTGACAACTATCCCCTATAAATTACTGGAACTACTAGTATATAATGAAATTCTTGAAGATAAAGTAATTTTGAGTTAATTATCCAGATGACTGGAAGGAATGTAGCTGAGGTGTATAAAACAGAGTGGAAAAGAGAATGTGAAGAGAGATCAACTACTGACTGTGTCTTTCAGGTTAAGACCTAGAGGCATCAAATGAAACTAGCAAGAAGAAAAGTCACCTGAAAAATGAAGTGGTTCTTAACAACACTCTAGTTAAATGAGATAACTTCTTAACTTCAAGATTTTTGTGGTTGGTGTGTTTATAAGGTCCAAAAAAAGCACTAGGCAAGTTCAGGGAAAAAAAAAAGCCAGGAAACACAGATAAAAAATGGTATCTTTAACTCACTAAGTTTCAAACTGTTAAAAATGTGACGAATATTCCAGAAAAAAAAAACCAAAACAAACTAACCATTCTGTTTGTCTTAAATATAAGATATTTGATTTTGTCCCAGTCAGACATTAATGAGCTAGAGGCACCTTTTCTATGGTCTTTTTCACCATTCTCTAACAATCAACCACCTTGTGAATTACTTGTAATCTAAGAAAATTACAGACAACACCTAATGCTTCAAAAATTACAGTGTGAACAGAAGGCAAAATACTCAGAAGTCTTCATAACTGAATGTTTAGCATGAGTGAAATAAGAAAAATGCCTCTGTTCACATGTGTATGTATATATATATATATTCAAACTGAAAAGGCAGATTCTCAGAGTGAACATGGCTAGTACTTTTTTGAGAGCTGGCTAACATTTGGAGTTGTATTAAAAAAACAGCTTTATATCTCCCCACAAAAGGGGAGCTGCCTCTGGCCTTGGAATTTGTGGATTGATGAGTCTTACTGTTCATCCTTTCCAGTCTGGAACTTTAATAAGATGAAGGTTGACAGACTACCTCATATGCCTATGACAGTTCATATAAAAGACAAGAATTACTGTCAGTTTTCTGCATCACAGTTTAACACTGTCATCTTCTTGGGTAAAGCCTTTAAATACAGATGCTGAAGTTTACCTGGGTGGAATGGAGGATTTGTTCTGGCTGAAGAATGATAAATTGGCCAAAGCTAGAAGAAGTTTCTTGAAAGGGATGAAGTACTGCAGCTAGGTTATTTTTAAATCGTTGTACCTGATCACTTTTCACATATTTACAGTCTCTTTGGCTGTGCTTCACTGAGCAAAAAGGAATCTCAGTCTCCTAAGGTGGAGGAACAATTCTTATCCATGTGCCAAACACCTTGGAGGGTAGTGGTCCAGGGACCCTGTACTTCAATTTCCACAAAAGAGAAAGCAGGGACATGTGAACCTGTCATATAAAACTGACAGATTTAGCCAAAAGCAACCTTGGAGTCAGAAAGAAATTTCTCTGTCAAAGTGTGTTCAATGTAGAACACGACTGGGAGGTTTAGCACCTCCTCTGAAGGCTGTACTCACCTGCTGAAATCATCTTTGTAGGTCTGACCTAACCAACCTCCTGCCAAGAGAGAAATCTTGATGGCACCAAAATCTCTGTGCTCTCTGCTGTCTCAGTGTTCTAAGGAACAAAATGCTTTAGTCTAATTAAGATCTAACTCTGGTAATGTGAACCACAAAGGCCTGTGATATAAAAAGAGATTAAATTAGGTGAAATAATGCCTTCTGATCTGAAACCCTATGAAAATATAAAAAACTTTACAAACTCCGGTTAATAATGGTGTGGATCAATAGCCTGTGTTCTGAGACAGGGTTCCCTGATTTCATTTTAGTTCTGCAATGTCAGCTTTACTGAGTTTGATCTGTGGCAGCTTGCCTTTGATACTCTGGCCTTGTTTTAAACAGTGTCAGAGAAAAATTTGTATCAGACTCTGGATGGACTGACAGTGAAAAGTGAAACAGCTCTAGTAAAATAAAATAAAATAAAATAAAATAAAATAAAATAATAACAATAATTTAAAATTACTTGCTTTTTTTGTTCTTAGAGGATTGACCCCAGCACAGTGTATAGATTTGGAATCTTTATATAATAGTTTCAGGCCTTGTGGGTAGCTGGGAATTTTTTTTGTTCTCACAGCTCCTACTATGACAAATTAGAAAGCTGGAAGTAGATGTTATCTGCTTAACTCAGAAACGTTCACAGAAATGCAAAGTACTAGGTAGCCTTTACAGAAACACTCATTGAAGCTTTTGCAGCTGAATGTCTTTTAAATACATGTCACATGAATATTCAGTCAGATATGCAAATTTAGGGTTTCTGTTACTTTAGTAGATTGATTTGTTATTTGAGATCAAGGCATAGATCACACCAAGGGCATATAAAAATATCAGACTTTTTATAATATTCTTGCACAGAATATATTGCAGTTAGACTTGTTTGTTTTCTCTTCCTCTTGGCTGTTTGCTTTTTTTCTATAGGAAAATAAAACCTAAATTCCTTTTAGCTTTTTCACTCCATATGCTTTGATAAAGTGCTTCATCACTGAGGCTTTACAAATAACCTGAAAAGGAGGTTTTGATAGTGTAATATGAAACCTGTGCAGTACCCAGCATCTCAGAATTAGTTATATATTGCAGATAAATGCAGATAAAAGATTTGGAAAGTCAAACAGATTCAAGAAAGCTCTGTATTTCACAAGTAGCTAACTAGCTCTGTAATATATTCAGGCCAGTGAGAGAATGGGAAGGATTGCTACCCTATTTCAGGTACTATTTCAAAGCAGGTTATTCACCAATTTCTTTAGGTGCATTTTAAGAAAAAAAAATTTTTGGATGTTTCTCCTGAACTCTTTCAGAGGAAAAAAATTAAATTTACCTGGGGAAGTCTTTAAACAAAGATCAAAAGAAAATAATTACTGACCACTGAAAGAACTCTTGGTTAGCTGAGAGGAGGCTTGTAAAGTTCTGCAAATCTCCTACTATACATTTCAGGATATTAATAAATCAGACAAGTAAATCCAAATTTCCAGTTGTCCCAAACTACAGCCAAAATCTCTCTGCTTCCAATAAGACCTAGAACTCTTTACCTTCCCTTTCTCATTTATTGCCTTCTTGCTCCCCCTCTCCAAAAGGATGCACACACCAGTCCTGTGCACTGGGCAGTTTTACCTGCCTGGGTGAGGACTGCTTCTACAAAGTAGTTCTTTCCATGTGGATTCTCTGGGAATGTCTGTCAGACAAGTTGCTTCCATTCAAAGTTATGAGTGGACAGGAAACCAACTGTTTAGCCTCTGTATAATCCCATTACACAATGGAGGATAAAAGTTCTTTTTTTTTTTTATTTCTCCCTCCCTCCCAGAAGAAGAAAATCTCAGCTCAATATTGTCATTCTTTAGTATTATCTGTTCCACTGTTACTGTAAGGGATTAAAAATCCCTCTGTAGCACTCCTTTTTTTGTCAGCTGTATCACTGGCACAACAAAAGGTGGCAGTTCTCCCTAAAAATTCTACCTTATCTATGCTTAAACCACAACATCTACAAAACTACTTGTAGAAGTTTAAAATGCAGTGTAGGCAGCCAGGTTTATCTGGAGCAGGGTTTGGATGCTGACAGCAGTGCAGAGAAGAGGATTGCAATGACCCAAGTTTCCCAAGTGTAAGGGAAGGGTACTTCTCTCACTGATATTTGGCTTGGCTATAGAATTTATTTGTAGGTTCCAGTGATGGTGATAAAGTTAATCTTCTTTGTCAAATCAGCCAAGGCTCTAAAGAATCTCAACACCAGACCACACAATCCAAATAAACTTTAGTTTTAGATGCATAAGTTCCCAAAACTCTGCTGTGACTAAGATGAACGTTATATATCTGCCTTTTCCCTTTGGAATCTGTGGTGCTTTCTCTCCAGGATCTTGTGCAAACAAATGGTGTTGCTGGAACTATTTGTTTCATTTAGGAAACTCTTTAATTTCCTTCCATGTTAAGAGGCTGCTATTCCAAAATAACGAACTACAGAAGAGATGTGATTTGCAGCTGCAGTTATCTGTTAGTCAGGCAACAAGTTCATCAATGATAATAAGCAAACAGGAACTAAAGATCAGGAATAAAAAACATGAGAAGTGAGGAGAAGAGTAATATTGAAGAGCAATAAAAGAACTGAAGGGAATCTTCTAACCAGCAGCAGAAAAATACAAGGAATGTTGGAATACTTTGTTTTCACAACTTTTTACATTTACTTATTTTATATAATAAATATGTGACATAGTTATATTGATATACTTTACATTTGATATTAGGTATATGTGTACATATTTATTATTTCACTACCACCAAAAAGAAGATAGGAGGAATTTGTTTTCTGGCCCAAAAAGGACAAATAGCAAAATTATCCTCAGAGATTCAAGACATTAACAATTTTACTAATATTTCAGTGATATGAAACATGGAGAATCACACAAAATGCGTCTGACAGGAACAGTCTCTCTCCAGAAGTTAGGGATTTTACAAAGCATGCCATGTGTGACCATGGCATTGATGAAAAGAAGCTCTCCATACCAATGAACCCAGGATACAGCAGTGGAAAAGTTGGATGGCCATTTCACCTTATGCTGCTACCAAATGCTATACATGTAATTTTTATTATGATCAATAAAACCAATTCCCAGTCCATTGCAGATGGACTCTATTTAATGGTCAGTTTCCTACTGTCATCATCTTTGCTGCTGCTGTGTAAAATGCAATGATAATTCCATTGCAGAGCATTGTTGCACATAGATCAGATTATCTGGGTCAATGTAATTGTTATTACTGTGTCAATGATATTGTCCTAAGGCACCACTGATTTGAAATAGATCTCCATCCTGTTTAATTATAGTGTAAATAATGAGATTAGCTGGGCTGGTCAGAGCATGGTGCTAGTAAATGCCAAAGTTGCAGGTTTGATCCCCGTGCAAGCCACTCATTTAGGAGTTGGATTTGGTGCTCCTTGCTGGCCCCTTCCAACTCAGAACATTCTGTGATTTTGTGGAACATGAACAGCTTTATGTACAGATTTGTTCTTCACATCTAAACAGATTCTCAGCATGGCTTCTAATTCTGTGATATATCGATTTTAATAAAGGCTCAAACAAAAACTCTGTGTAAACCATATGTAGAGAATTAATCATAGGTTTATGCACTTGTCCTAGACTGCAGTATGGGAAAAGAGTAAAGAAGAGACCATTACAAATATGAACTCTAAAAGGATTTCATGTTACATCATTCAGTCAATGATTAATATACATTTTACATGGAGCATATATAATACAGAAAGTAAGGTACTTCCATTTTATTTGGAAGAGATTATTATAAAGTTTTAGGTCAGAAAATCATTTTTGTGGGGTTTTTTTCCTTCCTTTTCTTTCTTAGTCTGTCCATATACAAGGGGAAGTCACTTTTCAATTACACATGAGGCCAAGGGTTAAAAATTAAGAAAACCAGAACACAGAGCATTTTTACAGAGGTAAATTCAGGCAGATATTGTTGTTTCTTTTCTAAAATCTATAAATTTCAAAATAAATTGGATATCCAGTGTAATGTGCTAATACTTGTTAAGTTAACAAAGGGATCTTTCTGAAGTAAATTTATTATACTAAGACTGGGAGAAGTCTTGCTGTAGCTTACAAAGCACAGAGACATTTCTCAAGGTATCAAGTACAACTATAAAAATTGATCTATGAAGTAAATAATTTGCAGATAAAAGCTATGTTGAAAGTTTTCATTAAAGTTGCAAAGTCTAACTGTTGGTACATAGGGAGGGTCTGAATCAGAGTCTAATACACAACTGTTTAATTGAAAATCACATTTTCCATAAACCCAAATTAGGCATTTCTGTGACATATTTCTGGAAGTGTACTCTGATGAAATACTGGTACTATTTACTGGTTACACAGCAAATATTCAAGATTAATTATTTTCTTTGGATCTTTTGAAATCTTCAATGTTTTTAATAGTGTTTTTAATTGTTTATTTTAATGGTACACCAAAGTAATAATTAGTTGGTACTTCCTGCCTCATGAGCCTTGTATTTACAGCCCATTCCTCTGAATTTTGGCAATGTCAAGTCATGGTAATAGAACCGTCAGTTCTGAGGTCCAGACTTGGATTTGTTTGTTTCTTTTCACGTTAAATATGGCTAAAGTTATTAAATAGTTATGGGCTTCATCTTTACATTCATTTTTCCCCTTTTGTAACCATCTTGCACTCATATCTAAGAGTCGTTAAGTATCACTACTTAACAGAACACTCTAAACTCTTCTTCAGTGGAAGGTGTATGTAATCAAACTCCTGCCAATGACAGAGACAAGTATGCATTTGTTGTGATATCTGGGTTATCAGATTTAGTAATTTTTAAACACCTTTCACATCAAAGTGAAATATCCCAGTGCTTCAATACCAAATTTTCTATTAATTTTCCATATTTTTATTAAACTTACCAGCCTCAGGAAGGGCTTTTCTTATAAGCTCCCTTATCTATACTCCTATTGTGGTCTTTCTATATGGCAGAACGTTGATTAAAGTGCTCAGAACCACATCATTATGTCACTGCAGATTAAATTCTTCATCTGCTATGCCATCATGAAAATTCTCCCATCTGATAAGAAACAAAACAACTCATCTAGAAAAGCCAGCTTAACAAAACTGAATCACTCCATTATTACAGATACCTTCATCTTCTGGCTCCTCATCTGCTCTGTCTCAACATTTGTTTAGAAATTCACTGGAGTGGAAACTAAAATTTAGTATAACTATATAGGATAGAGTCTTGATTAGCTCAAAGATCTCTAGGTGTCTCACCAATGTAACCAGTAAAATAGAAGAAATGAGACATACCTTGGGAGCACAATAACAGGTCATGCAGAAACTTCCTTGATGGTGTCAGAGTAGCTCAGGATCTCTTTAACACAGACATCTGAAATACAAAGATTTAGAGTGAAATTATGGCTCCAATGAAGTCCATGCTTTTTTTGTTGTTGTTGTTTTTTGGTTTTTTTCTATCTTATGTTGGTAATAGTATAACTTCGGGAACATCTGTGTATAAAATTAATTTTAGAAAATGGCACATAATTTTCTCTTTCTCTGTTCTGTAATGGCTTTATTATTGTATTTACAAGTAGTGTGACAGAATGTTCTTGTTTTCATCCTTGGTTTTATAAAGGAGCTATTTCTTTTTCCTTTCAAGCTCATGGATCTGACAGCTGTGTGTCAGTTTTGTAAACTTGACAGATGTGTTCTGTTAAGGGAGGAGATCAAAGGGAAAACTGGTGGGCCTCAAAGTTTTGGCTGTGACAGGATGAACTCATCACAGAGGACTGTGCTGACAAATGTCACTGCCAGGGCACATGGAGAGCCAGCTGCTCACTGAGGGACAGGGAGCCAGGAGCTGGGGAGCCCGTGCTGGCTGTGCTCTCACAGACACAGCAGCATCCCCAGGGTCTCAGCACAGCAGGCAGAACACAGTGCTGGTCAGGGGCCCATTATCAGCCCTAGCCATGGCAGTGAACCAAGCCCACACAAATTCCTGCCAGGAGCAGTTGGTGACAGGACAAGAGAAAGAGCTGGGCAAAGGTTTTCACCTCAGGCAAGCACTGTGCAGGGCTTGTGGGAGCTCCCATGTGAGGCTGCTCATAGAGCCCATAGATGCTCATCAGTGAAATCAGCCCCCACAAAGAGCTGTTTGCTCTCAATTCTTTGCTCTAGGTTCTTTCTTCCTTCCTTTTTCTGCCAGCTGCCAACCTAACAAGGTGAGCACAGGTTGCCTCGTTCCTCTTGTGAATGGCATCTTGCTTACAGCTCTAGGAACACTTAAGAGGATAAAATGCTGAAAGTCTTCTTCACACTTAAGGGAAAAACGATTAAATGCTCTACTGCATTTCCTGAGTTCTTCCCCTGAACAATTGTTTTCTTAAACAGAGCTCCACCTCTCTGAATCTACAAATCAGCACCTAAGAGACCCTTTTGCATTCATATCTTTGGACTTTGACACATACAGTTCTGAAAATAAAATGATTGTTCACTTGCACAGCCACACACCACAGAGGAAAATTCTGGATAGCACTGAAAAAAGGGGAAATTTTGTTCAGTGGAGATGGGATTTCATACTTAATTTTTCACTGTTCTAACAGGTTTATCTGTGAATGGCATGGATGCATTTGGAAAGACTGATCAACACCTCCCTTGGGAGCTGAAATAAATGCAGAACAGCAACAGAAACTTTTGCATTTCAAAGGAGGTTCCAGAGGCCAAGATGGTTGCAGAGAAATATAACAGAGACGCTTTCCTTATTCTCTTAACTAGCTTAATATGATGCTTTTGAGATTAATTTCTCTTTTACTTATGCTCCATGTATTTGTCAGTCAAATTTGCTCAGTTATTAGGGATTCATTTGCTATTCTGTAACTTATTATGTTAATTCATTTTACAAGAGAGCATGCAGGAATCCTTCTTTCTCTATTCAAATAAGGCATAAAATTTTATGTTAACCTCCACAAGTCATACTGAACTTGTCAGGAATATTTATCACGTGACCTAAAAATATATTATGCTTCATTAGCTTACACTTTTATTTATTTTTTTACTGTTTTTTCAGCATGTATTGATATGGCATTTGTGATCCATACAGTTTACATTGCAGAGTTAATCAGGTCAAAATAAAATTAGTAGAAGTTGGTCGGGTATTTTCATTGATTTACCACTTCTAAAGACAACATACTGGGTGAAAAGTTCTAAAAATGCCACATATTCATAATGAAACAATCTTGCCTCAACACATGATAGTCCATTGTATTGAAAAGTGGCACTGAAAATCCATTCAATGTTATCATTATGTTATTAGAATCATCTTGTAAAGTAGATAATTATTGAATTTATCAGTTAGAAAAATGTAAATGAATATAATGTGCTTAGCTTGTGAATGTGAAAACAAAATACTGGTTTTGTCTCTCTAAAACCAATACATACTACTGAAGCTGGACTAAAACCAAAATGTGACATAGTGTTTTTGAGTGACATTTAAGAGCTTATTGACTAAAAGAAAGCTTCTTCTTAAAGAAACTGGGTACCTTGCCACATATTAATTTTATCATTAACTTTCAATAGGCTTTTGGAAAATTAGGTCACTAAATTACCACTATAAGAAGTATTAATGTAATACTCTCCAAAATTTTCATATATCTTAACCCCAAAATCTGAATGCCTAAAGGTACATTCATAAATCATCAATTCCTTGATTTTTCATTCTGTAATTTAATTGAAGCTCATCTTGACCCCAGCACTTCTAAAAATACAGCCTGTGTTTACTTAGAACTCAGTATTTCCAAAGAAAGCATAAAATAGGCATCCCAAATAGACAACACTGCTTTAATTTACCTAATTTAATAGTTTGTTGACACCAAATATTTCAGTAATTTTTCTTTGATTTTGCCAATTACCAACTGTTGAACAAAGTACTGGGAAGCAGAATGTGCACACTATTAGCATTTTGGATCCAAGCAGATTTTAGGCCAGAGGACACAAATATAATTGAAATCAAAATTGTTCATTTCTTTCCCCTCATTAAGGACCCTTCCTTGCTTACTCAAGGTAAGTCAGTGCTATCTGTAAGAATCTTTCTGGCATACAGAAATCATACAAATGTATGTGGAAAACTAGTCACTGAAACTATTCTATGGAAACTAACAGAAAAGTGCAAAACACCATTATCCAAACAAGAGAGCCAAATAATTACAAATACCCACAAATAAAAATAAAATTATTGTAGAAATGAAAAACTCTTTATACAGCACAGACTGACAAAAATACTGAGCAACTTGTGACTGGGGAGAAAAGAGCAAAGATCCTTGTGAGACACCACTTATAGCAAAGATGTTATTCATCCCAAGAAAATTTTCTAATCTAATGATCACAATAGATTACTATGCTTGACATATTATTTATACCTCTTCTGTTTAATATGCTTAAAGTACAGTTTAGTTAATTACACTTTTGCCTACTGGAAAAATCATCTGTGGATGTTCCTAAAAGCATGTATGGTCCTGGTTCCCACACAAACAGGGATAGTAACTAAAGTATCTTAACTTGTGGCATTTACTGCTGACCTGGCTAATTCCATAACCCAGCTTTGTCCACTCCAGGTTTGTTTGACTCTTTCCAATTTACAGATCTTCAGATGGTGAGAGAGGGGTTTGTTGCAACAAACCCCCTTCAAATGGAAACAGAACTCTGTCCCAGCCACCACAGCAGTTCAGTCTCATTATTTTAATCACTGTGCAGCATAGAGAGTTGGAAAGGAAAGGGGCTGCTTCCATTGGCTCCATCTGGCAAGCTGTTTGACATCTCAATGGACATGAATTCCAAGCCATGCTTGAATTCACCCCCTTCAGCACAATACTTAACAAGAGCACTTTTTAGAAAACCTAGCTGAATGAACTAGCAAGCCTGGTTTTCAGGGTTAATAGCCACTTACTTCATTAAAATGCTTAGAAAACATTTTCTTAAGGCTTTCTGAAGTTATTAGCTTTTTGGTTTGGTTTGGGGTGTTCTCCTTTTCTTTGCCTTTTAGTTACCAGTTTCCATCATCAACAGTGATTCTTGTTTTACAGCAGTGACAGGACTAAATTAAATTGTGGACCTAACTATCATCCTCTCAAAATTTACCAAAGGACTTAGCCCTACAATGGGGCTCTCTCATGCAGAGTTACAGCAAAGGCACAACTCAGTGGAGTTCAGTGGAGCTGCCTTCCCTTTTGGGAAATTGCACCATCCCCCAGAACTTGGTCAAAAACATAACAGAATGCAGGACATATTCATCTGGCTTTATGTTCCTATAGATTTAGAAAGCAGAGGGGAGAGGAATTTGTGATTAAGATATTTTTGGCAGCCCAAACAGGAAGCTTGGCACTTGGTGAACTAAAATCGTGTTATTCACGTAAAGTCTAGTAATCTTTGCAACCTTCATATATGTGTATTCCTAATAATTTGGGGAGAGTCATACTTTCAGTCAACACAGAAAAGCATAGCCTAAATAAGCATTGATTTAGAAGACAGAAATAAGTGATTTAAGAAGAATGAAAGAAAAAAAAAAAGAAATGGAAACAATTTAAAAAAAAAAAAAGTAGAACACTCAGCTGTAATGACCTATTTTCATAAAACACACATTTTGCAAGTGAAGTGATAACTGAACAATAATTGGTTTTGTAATATCTACACCTCAACTGTAGGCAGCTGATCCACGCTGTGAAGGAGACTGCAATTGTAAATCAGATTCCAGTTTCCAGCTGCCAATAAATCAGATAATTTACAAACATTTAAGGCTCACAGTTTTGTTTTACACATGTACATGACCACATTCCATTTTTAACTTCAGTAGATCATTTGCAAATGAATTTAGGGGTGATAATGGAGCTTCATAAAACAAACATTTACACTAATTTAAATGACATTAAAGTAGTTTTATTCATCTCATTTGCCATAGCTTTTGTTTTACAAATTTTCTCTTTGCATTCACATTCCTAAGATTAATAAAATTAATATTTTTTGAAAATTGCAGTGTCTCTGTAATTACCTTGAATACAAATTCCACATTTCATTGCCTTCATTAAGCCTGTAGTCACATGTGGCTCAGAAGATTAGTAATTAAGTGGTTAATGGACAGTTTACTCTATTTTTGCAGGCTGCCTTCAGATTTTTTTTACCAACCCCTCATAGCTTCTTCAAGCCTTAGCATACTATGTCCCTTCTTCCCTGGCTGAAGGAGTCAACTACAAGGAGTTTCAGAAAACCCACAGTCTTATAAATCAGCACCAAATTGCACAGAAATTAGTTTATTTCATTGACAAGCTTTCTTTTTAATTCTAATTGTTTTATAATTTATTTCTAATTAAATGTTGCTTCCTATAGTAACAAAAACTGTGAATCTGTAAATCATATTGTGTCTATAAACAATTAATGAAGTACAAGAACACTTTTATCCCCTACAGTAATAAGATAAAAGGGTTTGTAGATTAAGTAAAGATTCATTCTAATTTCCTATCAGGTAGCCCACAAGTACTTAAGTTTACCAGCACTTTTGAGAAAGGGATGTCATGTGTTTGTGGGAAACCAGAAGTAGGTAAAAGAGGAAATTTTAATTTTTTCCTGTGCTCTTCCCTCAAACCAGGGATTCAAAAATATTGCACATTACTCCAGTAGGTCATATATCATAACAGGATTCAGAGACACACCAGGTTTCTACTTCACACTGTGATGATGAAATCCAGTTTTTTCGTACTCAGTTCAAGGCTTCTTTTGAAGACAACTAAATCAAATCTCTCCACAGAAAGATGTAAGACAAATACTGGTTTAGTTAGAGGAAATCTAGCCACACATCCAACCCCTTCAGTTTGTTGGTATGTTCAAGAAGGGCAGGAGTCAGACAGGCCTCCAGTCCCTGCTCCAGAGAGGGGGAGAAGAATGGGGCAGGACTTTCTGCTAGGTATCAGATATTTTCCCTCTACACCTTCTCTGACAATGATTAAAAGCAAAAACATTCTAAGTGATTTCAAATGTCCTGCAAAATCATATTCTTTTGATGTTTGGTTTGTTATCAGCTAAGAATGCCCTGCTTACATCACTAGTAGGTCAATAAAGGATGCAAAGAGCCAAGGATTTTGAATGGTGCAAGGCCTTGCTTTTGTTTTGACAGTCAGGATCCAAAACAGCTAAAGCTATTGAAGCTTTAGATTTTCATCAAATGCAAATTTTCAGCTTTGGTGCACTGAAGGTTAACACTGTACTTCTTAGCCCTGGAGTGATATATGAAAATACACAGTCAGTGACTTCAGGAAACCCATCTAAGCCCTGCATGTACATTTTTCACTTCACCAACTACTCTGGTGGTAGCCAGTAGATCTAATTTCATCAAGCTTGTGCTCCTGACAGCAGTCACATCAAATTAAAGAATCTTCCAGACTTAGCTGGCACCTTCATCTAAGCCTTTATATCAAATAATATGCCTGTTGCCTTCATCATGCAATCCTTAACTACATGAAAATCAGCAGACTGCTGCTTGTGCCAGCAAAGAAAATGAGGAAAGAATAGTGTTCTTTCCAATGCACATGGCTGGACACCCTTCAGAGACATCTGATTTGATTGGCAGTAACAATATTCCATTGATGTTCTTTTTTATACCTATAACTGAAGGCTCTTTTCCTAAAGAATTAGCTTATGCATGCACGTATTAAAATCACCTTTCTTTTTTTTTTTTCTTGGTGACAGAGATGCTACAAATTTTAGTTCTGTTTTTTAAACAGATGCTACTTGGTGGATAAGTATGATGTGCCCCTAGGCCAACTATATTTTGCTAAAAAAAGAGATTAGGAGGATGAGTGAATATTGTTTACTACAGAAGTATGTTGTGCATAAATCTCATGGGAGACTCACAAAATATTTTATCCAAGTCCCAAATGTTCTATTTTCTTGAAGTCAAATAAAAACCCCAAAGGAGATCAAGATCAACATAGCAAATCAGGTGATCCATCAACAATAGTATGATATTCCATTGACCCAGAAAAAAATCTAGAAGCAACACAGATACCTCTGGATACCTTATTACCTGACATCTCCACTGCTAAAACCATCCCTAAGAATCTCCTCATTTCTATAACCTGATCATTTAGACTGGGTGCTAATACCTAACAAACTGCTCCATGCTAAATTCTAGAAGAAAGCACAATAAAAGGGATTTTGTTTCTTGTAGCATCCTGCCTCTCATTACCAATGCAAAATATTTTAAAATAAGCTTTTTTGGAAATCACATTCTGATATTTGCCAAGCATTTCAGGAAACCTGGCCAGAGGGAGTGTCTGAGGACTCTTGTCTGCTTTAGATATAAAAGAACCAAACCCCAGTAACTTCGCCAATAAGAAAAGATAATAATTACATATTTTTTAAAAATGGAAAAAAATAAAACTATGCATAGACCAACTGACAGATATAGACAGATTATATATATCAGATATTTAATAGATCCTATGTTTTTTGTTTACCTGATATCTCAGTTGGACAGGGATCTGTTATATGTGCCCACTATATATTATCAATTACAAAAAAAAAATTAATCAAATTCATGCATGACTAACATGCTTTAAAAATGTTTCTTGCTCATTAGGCTCATTAGGCTCAGCACAACTGCTCTTTTCAATGATGTCCATTGGTGCACTGAGGACAGCTGAGAAAGCAAACGAGAAAACTGCACTGGAAAAATAAAAAGAAGCTACTATAAGGATTATCTGTTTCTCACAGTCGGATGACTTTTCATGGGGAGAGAAGCACACAGTGTTATTGGCAAGAAATTAATATTGAGATATGAAATAAAAGGTATGTTATGTCAAGTCCCAGGACTGTAAAATACTGTGAGTGTGAACTGTAAAAAGCATTCAATTGTTGCAACTGTATTGAATTGTACACGATGCATTTCTTTTTGTTTATTGCCTTATGCCACAAATATTCCCTTATTCCAAATCTCAGCCACATGCAGGAAAATATATTTGTGCTGCAATCTAAATGTACTAATAAAAAACAACATTCAACCATTTGGAACTGAAATATTCATGAGATACTCAGGGAACAATGAAACTGAAGTGCTTCAGCTATCCTCAAGGAACAAGAGTCAGGAACACACAGGAGTAACTATAAAGTGTCCTACTGTGCCTTCAAACTTTGCTCTTTATTTTTTCTTCTGCCTTTTACTCTTCTTTTTTCAAATCAAGCGACTTCATTCCCACTTAGTAGATAACACTCCTGGCTAACCAGGTGGTTCACAGGCATTTATTTAAATTTTAGCCTGTGTTAAATTACTGTGAAAGTAAAACAGGAGACTACTCTGCCTACCTGAGTGAACTCCCTTTGCCACAGTACAGTCCTGCAGCCAGATGATGTATTTCTGTGAGTGTGCATATCTTCACAAGAGTCCAAATAAATACTGAAATTAATTTTTAAAATTTCCTAAAATTGAACCGTCAGTCTCAGGGAAAACTGCATATCCACTGCTTGTTAGAATTAAATGATACAACTGCTGAGAACTAGCTCTAGCTCAAGCTTCTTGAGACATTTGTATTAGCTGACCATTTCCTACTTCAGTGAAACATATGACCCAAATACGAAAAACAATTTCCTAATTAAAAGTGCAAGCAGTAAAACGAAATTATCTTACACAGTTATTTGAAATCTGGGTCAGTGCTATTCTTGCCAGGAATTGAATGGGTCTAGAAATAATGTGCAATGGGGCCAGCTATTTTAAACTACTGCAGCTCTGTGCCTCAGACCTTTACGACTGACATCCGTAACTAAAGAGGATGTGCCTCTTCAGTATCTGCTGCTCTGGGCAAGCAGAAAGTAAACTCACATGATTCTGCTTATAATTCTTAATCCTTAGCATCTGTGTAGCTATCTGGAATGTCAAACACAACAGTCACCTTTCTCTTCTTTTTAACAGACGCCCTTTTTCAGGAGGGAATGTGGAGCGTTCCCGCAATAGCACAGAAAAGGTCTCTGCTCCTCATTTCACAGATGGATTCAGTTAACCCATACTTTTTCTCTCAGCCTTATACACAGGAAGGCAACTAAAACCAAAAATAAAAATAAAGCAGGTAATCAGCCTGCTAGGTCTGGGGATAAGAAATATTTTAGAGAACTTTTCAAGGAGGCTTTGATCTATTCTGACCATTACAGTTGATGTTCAAACCTCCAGGACTGCCTTTAATGTCCACACTACAACTGTCCCTTCCTTTTGGTGTAACAGCCAGCACTGCCTACCCACAACTTTTCTTTAAACAACCTCTGGCTGCAGCCAGCCTCCTCTCTTCCAGCTCCCCAAAGCTGTTTGTCAGCAGCTTTCTGCACCCCCTCTATGCACAACCATCTTTCCCAAGGCCCACTTATGGCTTCTGCATCAACACCTAAACAATGTTTGAGGTCAGGAAATATTAAGATAATTCAAAACCACACTTCTAAACCCAAAATTGACTTCAAATTGTTTATATTCTTGCCCACTAAAAGATATTTCAATAAGAATAAAAGGATTTGATATGAATTATTGTCAATTCAACTGTTCTCTTTCTAAATATAAGAAATTAAATAGTCCTGGTGGTGAAAACTGAGCAAGTTTTCCCTCTAGAAAATTAATTTTTCTCCTAACTTGTTAAATGACAATTTTTGACACATTCTTTAACGCTGATGACCATTTTTGCCAGCATAAAATGTCTCTTTCCAATTTCCTACAGTTTTCAAACCTTAAGCATTGTGTGTCCTGTTGAGAGAAATCCCATAGATGTAGGAAACAAATACTAAGAGAGGATTCAGAAACTGAAGAACTAAACAGTAGCTTCCCCAGATTTATTTGCAACTTACTTTTGTATCAAGCTGTCACGTGCTGACAGCAGTACAGCCAACACAGGATCTTAATGTTTTCCCACCAAAGAAGCTTCAGTAAATTCATTTGTTTGATTCAGCTCACCCCACAAGCCCTCCATTTGCACAGCTTTAATCATGAGCTCTTAAACATCTTTAGGGGCCATCCAAGTTCCCAGATTACAAGCTTTAGGAGAGTTTTTGGCTGGTACATTGTTCCACCCTGGCTCTTTTGCTAGATTTATACTGTGCATTTCCTGAAATGTTTAGGAATCCCTCAGGGACACCGAATGTTTCACAGACATGAGACTGTGCCATGCTCTCCACTGAATGTTGGCTTCAAAGTTAAGCAAGCCACTTTTCTTTCTTCCCACTTTTACAAGTGTTTGAGGAATGATATGAGAGGAAAATGATCATCCATTTATCTTTTAGTCATAAAAAAACCTTTATGTGTATTTAGCATCTTCATTAACATCATTAACATCAGCGCTAACAAGAATTTGCTTTTGTTTTTTAGCAAAACATTTACTGGAAAAATAATTTTAAAATGTAGAAGACTTCAAGTTGTCATATAGCAAAAAAAAAACAAAGAGCAACAAAAACAAGTTTTTAACTGTGTTTTCTGAAGGCATTGTATGT
The DNA here is from genome assembly GCA_013400255.1 of Sitta europaea. Taxonomy (NCBI): domain Eukaryota; kingdom Metazoa; phylum Chordata; class Aves; order Passeriformes; family Sittidae; genus Sitta; species Sitta europaea. The sequence goes on along the minus strand of VXBS01001140.1, from coordinate 637,357 downwards.
AACTGACAAGTTATATATATTGTTTTATCTTTGTAAATCAACCATTAGTTTTGTCCATTGACATCATTAATCTGCAGTGCAGTTTGATTCCAAATGTGACAAATAGTTATTGTGTTTCCATGCCTATCAAGAGAATTCTGAATCCAGCTCAGTTAAGTCTCCTCAACTTTTTGGTTACTATTAACAAACACGAGTATTTATATTAGATTTTTTATTTAAGGAATGGCATAACTGAAACTAACATATAATTAAAAAACAAATTTTTTCTTGAACTTCAAATTTTTATCTGAACTATTTAGATGCTGACAAAACAATTTATTTATAAAAATAGTGTAAGAAGGAACAAATAAATGTGAGAAAATTAAAGCAAAATATAATAGCGCACTTCCAACAACTTTGATAATAATGCTTATCATCCTCTAAAATATCAACCTCTAAATTTCTGCTCTACAATATCATTTTTTCAGTTCCTTATTTTGGTTGAAGATCTCCTCAAAGCATTGGATTTCAATGCATGAACCTCTTGCTATGAAGAAATTAATGACCAATTATTTTCTTAATCTCTCCTTTGAAGAACTGCCAGGCAGCAATAGTTATATGAAGCATTTATCTATTGAGTTATTGGAGCTTTAGATTTGAATCTGTACTATAGATAATACCTTTATCTTCTAAGGAATCTTTCTGGTATTTTCCTAAAGAGAAAGTCCCTTCCTCACAAGTTGTGTGGAACAGCAAAACACCTGCATGGGAGAAGACCTACTTTTTTCTGCCTCATAATGGCAAATCAATTAAACCTTGATTAATGTTTGGCTCAGTGTCACATAAATTTGTCTAAGAGCTCATGCTACATAAGTTAAAATGGCTGGATGCCAACTCTCTTGAAACTGCACTCAATGCATCCCGTGCATCCCTTCTGAAACTCAGGTTTTCTTCCTCTCGCTGCCAAAAATTGCTAACAGGAAGAATGAAGACCTAAAAACACCCATCCTGTGTCTTTTGTTTGCTATCAAACATAGCTAAAAATTCAACCAGAAATATGACCACAGTGCAAATTGCAAGTTTTGATAATATATTTTACAGTTTACACTCTACTTGTTACTCTTTTTATTTGTGTGATAGCATAAACACTAAGCAAACTGGAAGATGGATAAAGCTGTCCCATTCTTTCAAAATAAGAATTCTTGATACATCTCAAATTCTTTGATTAAAAATTCCATAAGTTTGAGTCATTCAGATCGATTGTCTGACTTAAGTCATCTCTACAAGCAATCTATCTTGATACTCAGGCTGTGCTGAGATTCCTTTTAAGAAAGTAATAAACTGACTTCTGATTATTTGGCAATGCCAGCCAGAAAGGGTGTAATCATATAAAAATGTGGTTCTAAACAATTTGCATGAGTCCCAGAGACAGAGGGGGAGACAGTGTGCTAGAAATGCAGAAAAGGACAATAAAAAGACAACAAATTACATGTTAAGAATTCAAATGTCCTCTTGATAATAATAAGTAATCCTTCTTAACATGGACAAAGTGTGTACAACATCTTTAAATGTACACCTTCTATCTTCTGATGACAACAAATGTGGAGTAGCATAATATTTAACTGTCCATGGCTGCAGTAATACATCCAAAAGTTCATTGAAGTAGAAAAAAAGCATTTCTTTAATTATGAAGTCATTAAAAATCAGCTAAAAATAGCAAGCAATAAATGCACAGACAATTTGTGACACTAAAAAAAAACCCAACCCAAACTAACTGACAAGGAGTCATTAGTATCCCTTTTGATGTATTTAACCAATATTGATTGTACAGTTTAATAACACCCATTGTGGTCAATGGCTCCACCCTGTGCTCTGTGAAAATACGAAGCTCAGTATTTAGTTTATTGTGTACTATTCAGTATTTATGGTGAGGCCATCTGTGTCACCTCTGTCATTTAGCACTGGGCAAGATCCCATTGCAGACAAATGCAAATTGTAATTAGAATGACAAGTCAAGCTTACACTTGCACAGTGGCAGGTATCTACAAAGTGAGCAGATTTCTCAATTATTTCAGATTCCGTTTCTCAAAGTGTCTAAGAATTTTCATCAGTGTCCACATTTAGATTTTAATTAGATATGCAGCAGGCAATTAGACATTTATTTCAAATGCTGTTAGAATTGTTTGCTGTCTCTCTCTTCTCAAAAAGCCAAAATAGCTGACAATGGCTAATGACTACATATTTCATGTGAAAAAGGATATGCAGACATAATTACTGCTGCAATCTCATCAGAGCAGCCAAGTCTAATTAAGTGTCAAACTAGAGTTACAGAAAGGTGGTGAAACTTTCCCTCAAAAATGACAACTCAGCTGTGGTGACACACAGACAATAAAACGACCTCAAGAGCAAGAGAAACATGACTTTTATGAAGGTTTGTGAGTAATGTTATGGAAATTACCATGTTCTTTCACATTATTCATAATATATTATTGACATTAAAACAAAATTGCAATATTCAACTCGTAGCCAAGAAAGAAAACTTACTGTAATACTCCCACTTTCATTAACAAGTCCTTAAATCTGTTTACAACTTTTTAAATTGTTCTTCTCTCCAAATCAAACATAGGAGGCTCTCATAAGCCTTATCTCTCTACCACTTCTAATTATTTACATTTTTAATTACTAATACATCAAAATAATGAGCATGTTAATTATTATTAAATTGATCGTTAAAACACGAATGTTCTGTATTCTGTTTATAGGTACAAACAAACCATCTGAAAGACAGATGTGTTAGATGTTCAGAAACAAAGATGGGAAGGAAACAATATTATTGACCTGTCAACCTGCTAGGTTTTTTGGTTTGTTTGAAAAAAAACAGCTTTCCTCATTCTATGTTGCTCTCAGACAGAGCTTGCAATTTCACATAAAAATCTTGACAGAGTCAAAAGTCCAGGTTTTACGTAGCCTTAGTGTGTACTATGTAAAGTGTGGTTCTCAAGAATAGAAGATGCAAAGATGACACATTTTATATTCTCTTTATCATCCTGAACATACACACTGACATTCTTCATAATTTCTTCTTTAATGCAGGAATGAATTTTCCTCATTTGAGAAACATCCCCTAGAAATAAAAGGCAATCACAGTGGCTCTGTCACATCCCATTATTTCCAGAAGTGGCTGCCCATCTCAAGTTGAATGGATTCAATGGATTCCTTCTTCCACAGAGCTCTGTCATTTTCATGACATTTCTGTTGAATAATGCTGATTTTTTTTTAATTTAAAAATGTAATTGTGTTTCAAGTCAATCCCTGCTACACTACTTATCATGTAGAGCAACACAGCTATGCTAATGCTTGCTGTGGTAACAATACAGAATTTGCTCAGATTTTACTATTAGGAGACACTAAACTCTTCATGTGTGGCATGCTAATCTTGCTCTAACTCTTCATCCATCTCTTTTGAACCTTCCTCCCTTCCTTATTCTAAATAAGCTGACAATCTCATGCCATTGAATATTATTACAGTTCCTAGAACTTTTCAGTACATGTTTTGTCTTGCTCAAGGAGTCCTCCTAATAATATGAACGTGTATATGGAATATCTTCAACTAATTGGCAGCCAGTCACTTTTTCCTCAGTCAAGACAGCTGTTTAGTATTTTAATATCTTCTATTAAAAATGCAAGAAAGATGGCAGAAGTTTAACAGTGCCTCTAACCCATTCACAGTTCTGATTTCCTTTCCTATTCACAAGCAATGGAGTCTATGCTACGTTCTAATCAAACACCATTCAGCCAAGGGGATGAAATATCAGGGTTAATTAAAGAAACTACAAATAAATTTTGGGGTTTTCAGTAAGATTGTTTTGCATTTGTTTCTTTGTTTGTTTTGGTGGGATTGTCATTTTGGATTAGTTTTGTCTTCTCTTCCTTTGTCATGCCATCAGTTTGAAAAGGAAGCTATGACAGAATCACTGGCATAATGCAGCCACTCCTACTGGTGATTTGAACGCAGTAGATTTGCACTTTTCACATAATAACTTTGCTGCTCTTGTAGAATACTCCTTACCTGCAAAAGCAGATAGGCTGTTAAGCTATTTTATCTTTTCCCTATAAAAAAATCCATGAAAATCGCTTCCACTTTTCATTCAAAACCGCTTATTCAAAGTACAGTCAGTGCCACACAGTATTGAAAGCAATCCTTCATCACAGAGCCTGACTTGAAGAATCAATGTATGCATCCTACAATAGCCTGATTATCTGCTGAGATAAGGGCATGCATCGCCTCATCCTCTCCACTCTCACTGAAAAAGGCACCCCTGAGCTTGAGCTGAACTGCCAAGCACGGCAGTCAGAGGTGTGAGCCAGATGATGCCCCAAAATCTAGTATCAGCAAAGAGAGAGATTGAGTGAAGGGCTTAAAAAGAGAGGAGTTCAAGGTGAGGTAATAATGCACTGTTTTTGCACTTACATTGGAAACATGTATTTGCTTTCCTAAAACTTTTATTTCAGAAAAGGGAGTGTGAGCAGATTTTGGGAAAACTTCAGGAGAGGACATGCAATTCCTGAGCTGGTGTGGGCTGTAAGATACACTGCTTCACAGAAAAAGACAGTTTAGTTACCACTGAAATTAAACAATATCCAATAAAAGCCAAAGAAAACTTATCTCTAAGCATAAATGCTGTTTATATCTTGCATTGTGGCTTCACTTTTGCTGTATGCAAGTTTTGTTTTATTATTGATGTCATTCATTTAATTTTGGAATATCACTCACTTGAGTGCACTAAATTCTAGGAGCTCTGAAGAATATGAGAACATACTCATGCTCACATATGAGAACAGAACTTGTCTGTAAAATCAGAAAACTGCAGCAAATAATTTACTATCAAAATGTTTTTTCAGGCTTTTGTCTCTATGGAGCTTTGTCCATTCAAGCAAGCCTACGATGCTGCCCACAGTAATACTGTGAAATACCACTGTGAAATAAAAATAAATTGGAAAGAAAATAAACTATTGAAGTGATACTCATATTTCAAAGACATTGTCTTTGAGGATGAGAAGTAAATTTTGAGAATTTTCCAGTCATTTTAAAAACTCTGGTGATCTAAATAAAATAAAATAAAATATCCCATAAAACTATATGTCTCCATTATCATAAAAATAAATCTATACATTGTCCATAATGTTTATCATAATATAATTTTGAGAACTGCACAGGAAGCATATGAAATTCATTTGCAGAAGGGGCTTCTAAAAGGACATTAAAAAAACCAGAAGGCTACTGTTTCTCATTGCCTCTGTATATGACAAATAAACTGCTTTAAATATCTTGCTGTAAAAGTCTTGCTAGAGGGAAATTTTAATACTGTCAAACCCTGGTGACTGTGCTTTATATTTGGTGTAACTCTCAGCACCATTGCTGTCACCAGCTGTTCCACACATATCTAAGAAATCCAAAACCATGAAGACCATTTTTCCCATTATAGGGTACCAATAAAAGTGAATCTCCAGTTTCAAATTCATATTTTGGGGCTTTTAAGTAACAAAACACAGAACTATGTTGTTGCAAAGACCAAATGTCATCTCTATACAAATGCTATTTTTGACCAATGCATATTGGAATTGAGTTAACACACTACTTATCTCCCAGAGTCAAAATTATTATCTGTAATACTTTGCAAACAATGCAGAAAGGTTAAGCATAATAATTAACTAAATTGCAGGCAGAAGTTGGCCCTTTCAAATAATGTTAAAACATGAAGGGCAACAACAAAAAATAGAAAAGATATACTGGATATAAACATCTTGCACCACATGGTCAGCAGAAGTTCATTGAATCTGTAGAAAGCAATAATGTTTAATATGTTATGTGAAACAGACAGCATCAAAGAGACTGTCTTCCTCTTAGGTTTTACTTACTGGTTTTCCATCCATATTTTTTTAACACCTAGGGACCCCTTATTTAAAAATTCCCTGATTTTATTTTTTCTAGAAACAATACATTTTTTTAGAAATTTAGGTTCTTATTATGGCTGTCAAATACTGTCAGAAAAATTTAGCTCACAAAGCACCAGAGAGGCCTGGGATGCTGGTTGTACAAATTTGGATTACAAATTTAAAATCTGCCTTGTCCTTATTATCTACTTACAGTAAACAAATATCTCAATACAAAAGAGATTAATAAATCTGGGGGCTTCAAAGGGCATAAAGTGTCATAGTATAAATACAGTATTGATTTTAGAAAATTTGACAACTATTCAGGGTCTCTGTAAATGTATTAAAAGTTTTGCTCCACTAAAATGATTCACTAGATGATAAAGTTTTCATCTTTCTTCATACACAACCTTACACCTGTAGAGACATTGCTCCAAGTCCATAATCAATAAACAAAAATTTACTTTAATAAACTTATTCTTAAGGGTTCTGTGATGGAGTTCCATTTGGAGTGTCTCCTTCACAGAGAGAATTGCTTCCTTTTTATCTCCCCTGAATATAGAGAGAAAGGCAATTATTCGTGAAGGAAGGAATACCAATGACAATGGTTTTATTACAAAAATAATTAAAATAGATCAAAACCTATCCTATAAATAAAAAACAGGTTTCCTAGATGTACTTTATCATCTTGAAAAAGATGGGGTTTGCCAATTTTATGAAATTATGGCCCCAGATGCAAGAAACTATATAAATCCAAAATACCTTGATTTAAAAAAAAAAAAGAAAACAGCAAAAAAAGCTGAAGTCTCTGCTTGTCTGGTAGTGTCTGGTGACACACTAACTGAGAAAGAAACTTATACATCTGAAAGGCTTGGGATCTGAAGAATGAAGAGGGTTTAAAGGGAATTATTAAAATTTATCACATTTGTATTACTGTGAGGAAACGTAACTCAGCCTTTGAAAGCATTGCAGTATTTGGTGCAAACCAGACCCTGAAATAGAGCAATACATTCTCTTCTGTCATTCGGTGCCTCTCCAACTACCAAGCTTCAATCCACTTCTCAGAGGAGTAAGAAACATGAAAGACAGCTTTGTGAATGACTGATTAACATGGAAAGGATCATTTCTCCAAGATTATATTGTATTCCTAACAAGACCAAATGTGTGCACTAAATTATTATTATGATAATCAACTTTGGCAGACTTTGTCTTATTGTTAAAAAGCAGTAATAAGGTACCTTAAGAGGCAGAATAATTACACTTAACTGCTGTAATTAGTAAGTTAATTCTCAGGTAAAAATGATTCATAGCATAGGAATTATGCAACTGCTGCCATTTAAATTCTTACTGCAATGCCTTCATATAATTTAAATCAAGCATTGTTATCATCTCTGAGCCTTTACTTCAATAAGGTAGGAGAAAAAAATTGGTTCAGGTAGGAGACCATTTCATTTCTACATCAATGGACTGGAATGTCTGAAACAGAATATCAAAGTATACATGTATAATCCAAATGAGGAAAAAGAAGGGAGAAGAGAGCAGAGTTTAATATTTGTACATCCAACATTTGTGATATTAGTTTTGTTCTTTTTGCACTAGGTGCAATTCCAAAATCTTTCTTCACTTCCATTAGTTTTTGTATTTCATTGCAGGATCAAAAAATAAGCCCCAAAATTTCACAGAGAGAACTAAACACCTGTTTTGTTTGTAGAGAATTTGTGCCAAAATTTGTGATTTCATATAATTTAAGGAGAATTTCTTCAATTGCCTTCCAGATCTATTTTTATGGTGACCTACACTGCTGTTTCTGGGTGATCTTCAGAAAACAAAAAAATTATTTCAGTCACGTTTTGTAATAAATGCTTCATCACAGTAATAAAAATATACTGTAAAAAACAATTCCTAGACTACTTGCATTTTACTACCAGTACTCCTAGATGATTCCTAAATGACAGCACTCATGTCCTTAATACACAGGAAGTCACGTGGGATGTCATTTTTCCAAAGATGGATACACAAATCCCATAAAGGGGCAGTGAGAAACAGAAAAGGCATTGATGCTGTACAAGCACTGCTCAGCAAAATGTAAAACATTGGTAAAACACTACTCTGGTCATCCTCAACAGAGGAGAGCAAGGACATGGCCAATATTTAGAAGGCATTTTAATGATTTTTTTCTAATATTGTCTAGTAGCTGATTATATGATGGGGCCTCCTCAGCACATTACCTTTTCCTCCTCTTCCTCTAATCACAGTCCAAAATTTTCACCTTCAGGCTGGTTTGTGATGACTCCCAAGATCCCTGGGTGAGTGGGGTTTCCTGTCAAAGCTTCCAAGTGACCAGCACAACCCCATGTACCATGTGTCAGTGGCATGATGTGTGGAAGGGACTTCTCCTTTGAACATCCATCCCAGCACAGGTGCCAGAAGCAGCTGTGCTTCGGTGCCAATCACTTCTGAGGAAGCTTGAACCCCTTCATAAGATGCTAGGATCTCTTTTCTCTTGGAGTGTAGCAGGCCTCAGATCCTTTGTACCCCCAAATTCAGCATCTCAGGGGTCATCCTTGAGTTTCTCTGGGTACCAGAGACTCCAGGAAGGCCCATTCTCACTGGCTGTGATGTACACCAGATTTTTCACATCTTGTCCTAACCTGACTGGTCCAAGGGCTACGGTATGAACAACCTCCCGTCTAATTTGTTCAAAAGCTTGCTGTTCAGGACTGCTCTTAAAATAATTTCCTTCCAGGTCACTTGATAGAGAGAGCTTACAATATGGCTGTAGCCTGGAATACACATCCTCCAAAAACCCACAGTGCCTAGGAAAGCCTGTGCTTCCTTCTTGCTGGTGGGTGGGGACATCAATGTATAGCGAGTGTTGGGGAGCCTCACCTCTTCCAGTGCAGTCCATGGCAGATGGTGGAGCTCTGTTCCTCCCCTGGGACAGTCAGTTCCAGGTGTACTGCTTACCCTCCCAGGCAAAAGCAAACTTTGGGCTTCATTCTGCTGCTAAAATAAAGGAGAAAAACGCATTGGCATTTCACAATGGCATGCTGTCTTGGGTTGCAGTGCAAGATGTGATGAAAAGCATGTAGTCTATCACCATCTGTTGAAAACAGGGCAGAGGCCAGGGTGGTGTGGTGGTCCTCTGTTAATGGGGCAGCTGTTAGGAACCAGCTGGGGCAGTTTGCTTTATGTCTTCCAGAGGGATCTCTGCTGTTAATGGGACATTGAGTCTCATTTATTGGCTGATAAACTTACACCATCCACTGGGTGATGCTTCATGCAGGGGGAGGAGCCAAGCATTCCTACCTGGATAAAAATCTGACATTTGGGACACCAAAGTCAGCCTTTCCCACTGTATTCCCAGAGGAAGACCAGGCCCATCTACAGCTCCACTGGACCTTCAGAGGAAATCTACACCTTTCTGCAGGATCATTGCTTCAACAGAACCACATCTGCCACTCCAGGAGGGCTGCAGCCACCATTTAATGGGACTGCTACCCACACCCTGGCCCAAAGGGTGTCAGGTTGGATTCTGACTCTGGCAGTGGGTTTGGTCCTTGTATTACTGCAATTTTATTCTAATTCTCTTAATAAAGAACTGCTATTCCTATTCCCATATCTTTGCCTGAGAGGTCCTTAATTTCAAAATTATAATAATTCAAAGAGAGGGGGGTTTACATTCTCCATTCCAAGGGAGACTCCTCCCTTCCTTAGCAGACACCCATTGTTCAAAGCAAGACACATGCTTTGTACAAACTTCCAGCACAGTACTTTTCCTTCACCTCTTTTATCACTTTATCAGGGCACTTTGGCTGCTCAGGAATGACCTTCTAAACCATTGGAGCAGAATAATCCTTCAAAAGCTAGTCCAATTTCTCCCACCTTCCATGACACTCATGGCTATCCACCCTCAAGGTAGATCTCTGAATAACCTCCTGAGAAATCTGTCTTGACTCTAAACCTGGCAGATGAAGCAACAAGAATATGCTTTTCTTAACATCCAAAGCGAATTCAAAACTCCCAAAAGCTGTTGTAAAAGGCCTGAAAGAAGAAAGGGGAATGAAAATCTGGGGAAAAGCATCCTCCCCTGTTTCCCCCACAGACTAGGTACTATTTTTAATGGACTCCCAAAAGCAGTGACCAAGGTAAGGGTAGGAAAGCAACACTGAATGCACATCCCAAATGACCCTCATTGCCCTGGATGCTATGATATCACCAGCTGATATCCCACAGTGCATCAAGAAAACAATCCTGATCCCTCCCCCTGCTCTGAAAAAGAGCACCACGATGAGCACACAGTGTGGAAGCATACATATGGTTCCACAACCATCTGCATGGACCAAACAACTTTGTGACCAGGGGCTCTGGATATAATACAACAAACGCTTAGATAAAAACTGTTTCTGATGACATGGGGTTTTAATCAAGGACTTCTGTCCATTTTAAACAATCCCATATGCTGGGACTTAACATAGAATCATAGGAAGGTTCAGGGAACTTTTTACTAGACCAGGTTGCTCAGAGCACCATCCAACCTGACCTTGAAAACCTCCAGTGATACTCTGATTTTGTTGTCAAGTCACCTATATAACTGGACATAGGCAGCTTCCAGAAGAAATATAAAGTTACCTCTGAGCCATAGGTACAGAATTTAATTCATGGGGAAAAGGATGCTGTATTATTTTCCCAGAACACTTTGTGTGTGTGCATAAACTATAACACAAAATTCATCTGTATTCACCCAGGTATTCTAAGCTTATTGCCCTCATTATAACATTATCACTTAATTATAACTTTTCATCTCAGACTACATATGTACAGATTTGCTAAAAATTTGCATTACTGTGGATCAGCCATACAGAGAAGAAAAAGACAGTATTGTGCTGATATAAGACAGAAACTTGATTATTAAAGAAGGATTTAAGTTGTGTCTTCTGCTCTCTGCCTCAGCTAAAAGGCCAAAATCCTCTATGGCCTGATGTTCCCCTTTCTAAGATTTCCGTCTCTGGTACTCTACAATCTATTTGTGTATTTTTGTAACTGAATTCCCCAGTTAAGACTCTGACTCTTCAAGAAGAAAATCTCAACACATACACCAGAAAATGAGTTCTTCATTCAGTTCCTATTTACAGGACCAGAAAAGGACGTTCCATGCTAGTGTCTCAGAACTCCTTTTGGCTTTAAAAGGAACAGTTAAATTTTCAGTGTCCAACCCTACAAAAAAAATTCCAGATCTTGTGATCCTACCTGAATCTATCACTGATAAGCAGCGTTACTGATATAATAATTCCTTTTATTTAAACTTTTTTTTTACCTCATTAAACATCTTTAAGAATCAATAAATGCTTTGAGAGATAAAATAAACCAACTGTTACATGATAAATGAAGCAGGTTCTTATAAAGATGATAAAAGTTTAAAAGCCATAAAGGGTTCTCTACAGGTGCTAATTTTACTACTTGAATGAAATTAATAAGACTCTCCATAAAACGGCAGGAGATCCTTAGATTACATGAGTAATCAGCAAGAAAATTTATTGTGGATTCATGAAGCACTAAGTGTTTGTGTAATGTATGCAAAAGTGGTACTTTATTCTCTGCAGTGAACAATTCTGAGCCCTTATAATAGAAAAATATTTAATAGCTTGAAAACTCTTGAGGCATAGTTTTAAAAAGTTGTTCAACTGTGATTAATTCAACTCATGACAAACTAGTAATGAAAGGTCTGCCTCCTTTTAATATTCAGGAGAAGCCATTGTTAAAATTACTACTTAAACAATGGTTACAGAGACAACTGAAAATCCAACCTGATGTCTAGGAATGTAAGAGTTAGGAGAGTGAGATTCACAAACTGGGTAGTGCATTAATCTGAAAAACTAAAGCAACTCTTCGCCTTGGCTGCTGTATGGATAATGTATTTATTTACATGACTGCTTGTTCCTGCGAACTTTATGTTTTATGGAACATTTCAGATGAAGGAGTTCCAAAAGTAGTCCCATAGAGGAAATTCTGTCACATTTGTGCTATGGAATTCCCAGTAAATTATGCCCTCCAAGGAAGCATATAGCTGAGCTTTAATAATTGTTTCAAAAATCTTTTATTACAATGTATCATGGAGTCATGAGTTTGTGCTCAATACTCTACATTTAATATTTATTGATTGCTGCAATTAATTGCTTTTGGTTTGTAGCTTGGGGTTTGATTAAGTAGACTAAAAATGTCGATAGACTGAGGCTACTCAACTGACTGACAAATGCTTTACCATGACTAGTTATTAATGTTCCATCAATGAAACAAGCCAGGGGAATGCATGGGTCAGGGAAGTAGTAATAATAATAAAATACAGAGCCTTTAATGTTTAGATTAGCTGCTCAGCACAGATTAACAGTAGCCAAAATGCCTGTAAATCTCAGGACCCCAATTAATTCATGTTGCATTATCTGTTATGGGAAATTAGATTACTGATAACAGTACAGACATCTCATGTCCTGAACAGAGGTGAGCAAACTCTGCCCAGCTTTAGAACAGGTTGAGAGGCACATGGCTGGGTCAGCATACTGCTAAGACAAATTAAACATGTGCTGCAGACAAGGCCACAATACCAGCTGGAGTGCTCCCCATGGCTTTAGAGCTTAATCTGTGTCATATTCCACAGGGCTACAGCTTGGGAAATAGCATCTTACAGTGTGGATGCACCCACTGACCACTCAGGATGGGGTCTTTGTCTCAAGGGATTTGGGGACTGATCTACCCTGTGACCTTTGTAACTGCTCACCCCTTTACAGGACTCTAACCCAATAATCTAAATAGGTTTATTTCTGCACTTCCCAAGTAGAAAATGTAAAGAAGAGGAAAATATGTATTTTTACAGATTTGGCACTTCCTCAGGAATATTATGTTAAAGCTTATGCAAAGAAAGATTCTGTGTTTGTTGAGTTCAATTGGTACATCTTCTTTGATAGCAACATAGCTGTGGGGAAGTGGAAAACCTAGGCCAGAATATGAATTAAAATCCAGTTTCCCAGCTTAAAATACAAGTTGCACATTAACAGATGTTATCAATTTTAACTTAGCAACATCTTATATCTGTTCTATGCACGTTTTTCTAGTCATCATTTAAAAGTCTGGACACATACTGTTTCTAAGATCTAATTGGTTAACTTACTCTAAACCACAGATGTTCACAAATCATTTATCATTAACTAAAAGCCTTAAAGTGAAAATTAATTTATCAGTATTGCAGGTTATCCATGAAGCTGCCACCAATCTTTTTTGGGTATCAGTGTGATACTAGACCATCTTTTCCCAGGCTTTCAAGGTTTTCCCCTTCCTACAGGCAAGGCAATTTGTCATTTATGAGTTTCCTTTCAAACTTCCATGCCTTTGCCCTTTGTCGAAAGACAACATTCAGCTACAAATGTCCTTAAGACACTTAATTTTGAAAAAGCTGATGGACTTGGCTCCCAAAGTATCACAGTTTCACAGAATCATAGAATGTGCTGAGTTGGAAGGGACTCACCAGGATACTGGAGTCCAACTCCTGGCCCTGCACAGGACCATCTCCAAGAGTCACACCCTGTGCCTGAGAGCACTGTCCAAACACTTCATTAACTCTGTCAGGCTGGTGCTGTGACCACTGCCCTGGGGAGCCTGTTCAGTGCCCAGCCACCCTCTGGGGGAGGAACCTTTTCCTGATATCCAACCTAATCCTCCCCTGACACACTTCAGGCCATTCCTTTGGGTCCTGTCACTGGTCACAGGAGTGGAGAGATCAGTGCCTGCCCCTCCTTTTCCCCTCATGAGGATTTTGTAGCTGCAATGAGGTCTCCTCTCAGTCTCCTCTTCAAGTTGAACAGACCCAGTGACCTCAGCCACTCCTCATATGGCTTCCCCCTCAAGGCCCTTTCTCAGAACTTTACAAATATTTTTTACCAAGGACTACTGTTTTCATTACTCTTCTTTACAAATACATTACCATGCTGAATATCTGCTTCTAAAATTACTTCAGCCTTTTTTCCCCTGCCTCTACACACCAATGCACTTGCATGTATCTATATGTGTATTTATACATCTGTAGGTTTTCTGGGTCTTATCTAATGCAGATCTCCTGTAATGCCTTCAGCCATTTTCTCCTTGTGGGGGCAAATCAACCACACTAACACTTCAGTTTACTATTTGAAGACAAATAATAATCTTGTGTTCTAGGTAAATAAAAGCAGATCATCTTCAATGATAAAGAACCAAGCTTGTGTTGTATAACACCCATAAAAATGGGTTATACAGAAAGATAAGGCTTCATAATTTGTAAAATATTTGTATTTTGGAGGAATATTCATGCTTTTCGTATTCTCTGCAAATACAAATACAAGACATGATTCATGCCCTTTAACTGAGTTTTCTGGGACTAGATGAGATGGAAGATTTCATCAGAATCCTTGAAATCAACCAAACAAACAGGAGCATCTGCATTTTAAATATTAACTGCTAAGGCACCATGAAAAGCTCAGTGCTGGCAGATTTTCTCTGACTCCTTTGGCAAAGCATGGGCTCATATTCTTTACCTGAAAAGCAATCTGCACAAGAGATGAATGGGAAGTTTAGCTTTCATAGCTGACACACATGTAGCAAAAAGCCTTACCATCATTAAATTTAATCCTGATGAAGAACACAGTAATTCCTATGCTACATTATTTATATATGATTTAAAGAGACTGTTCAGTAGACCCAAAATCAAATAATTATATCCAGCTTTCATCTCTGAATTCTGTTAATGCTATTTCAGCACCTCTGGAAGCTTTTCATCATGATTGGCTTGTTCCATCCTTTGGTGGCCTTTTGGGAGAGAGGGAGGGTTAGGTTCCATAATAAATTATCCTGTTTAGTGACAAAGTCCAAAATGTGAAAGGAAGGCATGGCCAGCTGTCTGTGTTTTTCAGCTATGTAGACAACTCTCAAGTTTTCAGCAATGTCTACAATGGGCAATGTAGAACTAATGCAAGGATCCCAGTGTTTGAGCTCAGTCACACTAGTATATCTGGAAATTATATGCATACAGTGGTCTATCCAAAGCACTCACTCTGAAAAAATGCCTGGGAGGATGAAAAAAAGAGACTGCCAAATAGAATGTACAGTGCCTCTGAGGAAGATAAAAACTTTAAAAGCAACAATAACCACAAAAGTATGCAGACAAAATCTGAATGGTCACATAAAGTAAGATCTGGAACAGAATTTATTGCAACTTCAGTTTCTTCCTTTCTACATAAAACAACATATTCCTTCTATCATATGTCATTCCCTGCACTTGTCTAAATGATGTGGTAAAATTAAAACCAGCACAAACCCTAAAGGAAAGAAAACTGGCCTAAGGACTGAGGATTTTATAAGCAGCCCAGTTTCCAGTCTCCAAAATCCCCAAGGCAGCTTTGAAAATCTCAGCCTAAATGTTTAGCCGAGTTACTATCTGCTTTTCTTTCAAACTGCAAATCCCAGTTGTTCTCACAATTTCCTAATGCTCACCGTGCTTATCCATGAAACATAAGCTGTGCTTAGGATGAAACCTTTGCCCTGCATTTTCTCCATGGATACAAACTGCCTGTCAATATACTATAGCACTGCTACCGTTCCCCTCACATTGCATTCACCAACATCTGCACTGTAGGATTTAGGAGGCTTCAGAAACCATCTTTCTTAAGGATTTTCAGCGATGTAAAAAACACTGTTGGTCGATTTCAAGTTTTTAATACGATGCAAAAGAATGTGAGGTGGTTGCAAATACAAAGCGCTGTGGAAAGAAAGCAGGCATTCTAGATAAAAGTACTTAAGATTAATTTAACATGCACAGGATTTCCCAATTAAAACTTTCACATTAGCACTGCATTTTAAACAGTTAATCTCCTAACGAGACATCCCCAGCAATAAGAAGTGAATTGCAGGACCAAATAAGGCCCTGAGGCCTGCATCTGGGAAAGGCTGTGCTTCGTAAATGTTGGATTGATGCTGCTGTCACAAATTCTACAATGAAAGAGCTCCACTGCCACCTACTGCCAAGATGTCTTTTCCCACCAGAAATCACCACTAAAAGTGAGAAATCCTCTGTGCTTCTGCACAGAATGCTAACCAAAGAAAATTATGCAACTCGATTCTTCATGCACACAAATTTTATGTTTT
The DNA here is from genome assembly GCA_013400255.1 of Sitta europaea. Classification (NCBI taxonomy): domain Eukaryota; kingdom Metazoa; phylum Chordata; class Aves; order Passeriformes; family Sittidae; genus Sitta; species Sitta europaea. The sequence continues at coordinate 621,277 of VXBS01001140.1, read as the reverse complement.
TTTTTAAAAAACTCTAGAAGCTGGAATGGCGGATTGTTTATTTTTCTGTGCCTTTTCTTCATAATATGGTAAAACCCAAAGAATGTTGTGCTGAACAGTGAGGGAGAATCTATGCAAAAGTCTGGTTTTCCCTCTCTTATTCCCGGATCTCCACTTGTCATGCCTTTGCATCCTGGCTGACCTGCAGACATCTCTGCTAATGATACCCCACTGACTCAGCCAAAGGAGTGACACTGGGGTTGACTTCTTCCCTTCCCCGAGGGGCCAAAGACAATACCTTTGTGATGTGTCTGATCTCCAAGAGTCCAGAAGGGAAGGACTCTTGCACAGCATCTCACAGCACTGCTGTGGAGACACTGCCTTAATTGAAAATGAAATTTTACTGTGGTTTCCTTTCGGGGTCATTTTGACAGCTGAATTGCAAATCAATTAGCATTTCGAGAAGAGCTACTCTCTTGCCTTGCAGACATAGTCACTAACAATTGCTCATGAAATAAATTTTTGGAAGTAGCTGAAAACAAAGGGAATTAATATATCAGAACACAATGAAAGACACTTAACAAAGAGTGAAGCAGGGAAGAGGGAATATCAGGATTAATGAACGTCAGCTGCGCTCTCGGTAAATTCTGGCTAACTTGAACAACCATGGATCTAGGATTCAAGATACAGCACTCCATACCCAGGTGTTTTTTTAAGGCTCCTTGCCTTAACATTATGTGCCAATAACATTATAGGTGTATAGGTGAGAGAATCCCCATCCTCATGTTTATAGTTTTTTGGAAACTTTCAAGAACAGCTGGACTCGAGCTGAAATTAAACATCTCCTGACCTACCTCTCTTCTCCTCACCTCCCCTCTCTCCTCCACCTCCCCTCCACCTCAACCTCTCCACCCCTCCCCTCCACCTCTCCACACATCTCCTCCCCTCTCCTCCACACAACATGAAGTTGTATGCACACACTCAAGAAATATGTGCCCTTCCTACATTACCATCAACATACATACAAAATAGGCAAGAGAGCTGGATATTTTAAGAGAAGACTTTTTTTTTTATTTCTTCTTCTTCTTTTAGACAGGAGCTCCTGCAAGTACAGATGTGGTGAGATTCACTTGTTTAATATCTAGGGAATAAAACTCCAGACATCCTGACACTATCTTTTCCTCTGCCTTCAGGCTCAGCAGTACTCCACATTTCAAGTACAAATTCAACTACAGAATTTGTATATCTCCATTCTGTATATTTTTGATACACAATATCTCACAGCACCAAAGGATTTCTGTGTTTAGGGCCTAGAAGAGAGTTGTTTCTTTTCAAAAGCACAAATACAGCACAATAATCCTTGAGAAAGAATAAATTTTCAGACATTTGCACTTGAAAAGTGTCCTTTCACTTTTCTTTTATCAAGAGAGTAGTTCTGAAGAATAAATTCTGTTAGAAATTATATTTTATCTGTTGCCCTGAAATTAAAATCTTTTATTTATCTGTTCAGCATCTTATGATCTTTAGGGTTTTTACTGCAAATACATTCAGAATTTTTTTTCTCCGTTATGGAACCGTGGCAAGAGGTAACAAAAAGCAAACAAATGTTGTTCTGTCTTTATGGAAATGCTACCTTTTCTTCCCACTGGAAATGCTTAAAACATCTTTCTTCGAGCAATAAGCCTACATGATATGTTTTATATGGCATATTATGTAGCGTTAATAAAAGAAAGTTGTACTTTATCTATTCCTCCTATCCACTGTGTTTAACTGCATCTAACACAATACTGTCCAACAGGAATAACAGACTTTTAAGTCATCTCTACAGAAGTATTTCAGCCAGCAAAGTCAGTCTAAATAATTATATGTTTTCATCCTGAGTTTTTACACAAAAGCATCAGACAAGATGAATACATAGCAAGAGAAGTCCAGAAACAACTTTAGGACGACCAATCTGCCCCTCTACACTTTCAGTCTCTGCTGTCTTGGGTTTCATCCCTGGCTGGCCAGACCATCACATCCTTGGCCCAAGTAATCTGTCACTTTTACCTATTTTAGCAAGATGTGTCTACAAAACTCATCTGAGGAAAAGTGTAAAAGGCTAATGTCCTATAACACAACAGGCATGTCCTTAATCCAAAAGCATTTTGCGAAAGCAGTGCCAAAAATATTGAATTCCCTTCTGTATTTAGTTTCTTAGAACTAGGGTTTTTTTAACTCTGCTCTTTTCTACTTCCTCTCCCCCAGGCTGACTCACTTGATAACCTTTGTCTTTACACAATGAAGCATCCAGCAGTATTTGAGTTGAAACTTCTACAATGTTCAGCTGTATCCTTGGTAGAAAAAATAGGCTATCCATTTTCAAAAGAAAATAGAGTAAATATGAGAATCAATGGAGAACTGAAAATAAAAAATCTATAGGAAAATTATGAAGATGATTTTGGCACGCAATTGATTTCTAACAAACTATACATATTCTTTTTCATTATTATTGTTTGTGAAGAGCCAATCCTGCAATGCATTCCCTTTTGTAAGTAAACTTTTTTAGTACTGAAAAGGCAAAGACAAAAGGCCAGAACCTCAGGTCCTGTAAATTATGTGGCTTGATGGCCCATAATAGCACTGTTCTAATAGGAAGCACAATAAAGCAAAGCCCTGGTGCACTACAATGTAAACCCAGGACTGCTTTTGTTTGCAGTGAACTTGAGAATTCACTTAATGAGAAGCTTCATTAACGCACAGCAGATATTTTGTTATACAGGTTAACAGAACAAAACTCTAGCTCTCACATAGAGAATAAAGCCTTCAGAGCCCCAGCAGCACTTTCTGGCAGAGATGAGTGCCCAGCTTCCTGCTGATGAATGACAGGATGTCCAAATGACAACGCTGCAACTTCACTGAGCAAAATAAAGATACAAATCTCCGAATGACAAAGGTTAACCACATACAGAGACATGCCCAGGCTAACAAAAATGCCAGGTTACAAAGGTTTTGGCTGTAATTTTTCTCAGTTCTGGTTTACTATTAATAACCTGACCCCTACTACAATAGTCGTCACCATTGTCAACTGTTAAAGCTGAATGTTCTGGCTGACCAGCACAGCTCTTTCACATCTTTCCCTGCTCACAAACTGCACAACTGATATTTAATGAAATAGAGATAATGAAAGATCTGCAAGATGTGCATACACAATCACATGTCTTCTAACTAAGAATCTAAATTTCTCTTTTACAAATCTCAGTGGCAAGCCCAGGTAATTTTTGGGCATATCTTCCTGGAAAAAGTAAAATATCCTGCAAAAGTATAGAAAGAAATGAGACCTTTCATACAGCATCTCTGTTTACTTGGAGATTCAGGTTGGTGTAGGCTTTTATAGAGCCTTCAGTTCCACCTACTTCCAAGGCAATTATCTCACCTCCACCTTGGTCCTTGGATAGAATAAAGATTGCAGCAGGATTTCTTATTCAGGAGCTGATAATTCTTGAGAAATTTAATGTTCCTTGTTATTTATGTTTCAGCTGATTAAGTAAATTAAAAAGCCACAATCGGTAGAAACCAGTTTAGTACAGAGTACCATCCCTCATTTTCTACCAGATGCTTTATTTTGCTCATTCATATTTTTAATAGGGAACCTTGAGGAAAGAGAAGAATAAAAAAAAATACACATTCAAACTTTCATTATCAGCTTAAAAATGTAGTTCTACATCTTAAAGGCTTTACAACCAGGCTTCTTTGGTTTTTATTCTCTGTGATGGTTAGGAAAGGAATAAACACATTCAAGAGCTGGAAAATATTCCTGATATACAATCCATTTTCAAGAGGCAAAGCACAGCTCAATCCTTGACATAAAAATGATTTTGCAAAAGTAGTGTCTTTAAGTAAAAGTTTTTAAGCTTAAACCACCACAGTTTAAGGAAAAACACTTTTCTTTGGTTTGTTGGTTGGGGTTTTTTTCACTATATCACGCACAGGGAGTTGCAATGAATTGTTCTTGACACTAAAGAGAAGATGATCAGTAAAATGTTCTGCACGTCTTCCAGATGCTGGCAATAACAGCACAAAGCAATAAATGCACTGTACATATTGACGTGGTCTTTGTGAATACCTGTCAAGAGTGGAACATACTTAGATGAAGTCTCTGCTCCATAGTTCTTCCATCCACAAAGAAAGCAGAGGTTGAGACAAAGAAACAGGAATTCAGATGGTAATTCTGCAGCTCAGAGAGGTAGGATGCTGCTGAGCTGAGTGGTACCTAGGAGCTGAGACAAAGCTAAACTGGTGTTACTTATCCACATGCAATGATTTTATAAACTGTGTCTTCAAAGTACCTGTGCCTGGCTTTCAAAGGTGGTTCTTGCACTGACATCTGTGAAGGTCTCCTGCTGAATGTGACACTCAGAGATCCATCTAATCCTCAACTACACGAAAGAACAAGTTAGATTTGACTTTAATCCTCATGATTGTACATGACCAACTGCTGGTCAGACACAGAACACTCATTTGTTTCCACGTGAAACAATCTGATCTCAAGTGAACCTCTTCATTTCTGAGTTCCTTTCTGCCACAGCTCGATCAAGCTGCAGTGACAATTAGGCTGGAATTCTGCTCAGGTTTTGCAGTTGATGACACAGGACCCCACAGCTTTGGCAGAATGCTTTACCAAGAATTTTCTCCAAGAAGGAAAGTTATGACTCTACTTACTTGGCAGTTGAATTACTAAGATCCTGGATTAAAAATTTTCAGTCAAGTGAAGAGGAAATTTATGAAGAATGCAAACTGAAAGAGCTCTTGGGTTAAAAGAAAGAAAAAAGAAACAAAAACAATATGATGTTTAAACAAGAAAAGAAAGGGATTCAGAAGCTCTGAAGAGATTTCCGGCCATCTAAAATAAGACTAAATATTTCAAAACCCCCAAAACAATAAGGTTACGTAAGGTGCTTGAGAAACATGCACATTAAGGTGGTTTCTCAGTAATAAGCCAGCCTAGAATGACCTATCCTTCATCTAAAGAATATGAGTGCAAGCCCCTTTATCCTAGAAACCTTTTATGGGGTAGAGGCAGGAGTACCTTTTCAAAAACAGATAAGCTATGGCCAGGACTGAACAAATACCTGAGAATGCAGTCTAAGTTCTTCATATCTCATTCCAACATCTTAAAAATACTCCATTATTCTTGAAGGAAAAAGGTTACTGTCAAGAAAGTTGCCAGAATTCCTTCTAGTTAGTTCAGTCACTCTCTTTAAGGCCTAAAAGACATGTCTTTTCTGCTGTGCCATGCTGATGAATAAAGATTAAAGATGCCAAGCCACGTTTTTGGATTACCCAAAGTACATGCTTTGCAAGAGTTCCAAGTGTTATGTTCTGGCTCTAATACACAACAGGAAATTAAAACAGAAATACCCACCAAAAATAAGACAGTATTAAGAAATGTACTGTCAAGACAAAAACACTTGCAACGTGAACCTGTCACTTTATACTTGACAGTGGCAAAATGAGAGCTCAAGGTGAAGAGCATTATACTGAGAAAAATGTCTTTGCTTCATCTTATGTACTGAAATGGCCTTCAAGTTTTACTGAAGTAAACAAAACTGAGAAAACAGTCCTTTGTTTTGATAGCATCACACTTCTGAGGAGCTGCTGCAGCAGCCAGGGTGAACCTAAAGTATTCTTACTCCAGAAGGCAGAGCAGCAGCCAGAAGGACTCAGTGGGGCTAGGGCAGAAGGGAACAACACAGGACACATGGATACACCTCTGTCTAGAGAGCTGGAGTTCAAGGGGAGCTTCTGGGTCTTCTGGCAGGAACTTCTGGAACATGTAGCCAGGGTATGACATTAGCTCCCTGGTGGGATGAATCCCCATCCCACAGGTCTTGAAGAATCAGGCACTCTACCCCTGGCCTTTGAACCTTGCTTCTTCCATTTAACTCATGGTTTTCAGAATCTTCATACACACAACATTTTTAGCATCTCCTTGCTGTTCACAGGTTATACTTTACAGTTGTGCACGTGTGTCCAGGTCAGCAGCTGTTACAAGAGAACAAATTCTGTGCTGGAAGAGCAATGGAGTGTTTGTGCTCCAGTAAGACAAACAGCCAGGCTTTGTGCTACATAATCCAGGTGTCCATCACTCTAAAATTTGAGCACAGTTCCTAAGTAATTGTATAGAAAAACTGTTAAGCATAATTAAATATCATTTCAATCCCATCCGATCTTCATATAATTCTCATTAGGATTGGTTTTAGACTTCTAAAAACATAATATTAAGTGTGGATAGTGAAAAGGCATTAATTAGCTGCATTTGTTCATTTTATGAAGCTCTACAGTGCAGCATTTTGCAAAAACGAGATATAATGAAGGATGTTGAAATGCATGAATTGGTATATTAAAGATATTCCCATTGCTACCAACAGACTTTAAACAAAAACTGAACACAATCCTAAACTAAAAGCAGCTATCAGGAGAAAACCTCTCACATTGTAACAAAGCCCTCACTTAAGTTTCTGTTATTTTCCTTCTTCCCTACCTATCAAATTTATGGTATCAAAAACATTTTAAGATAAGTCAGATAGACTTAGGTACTAAGAAATACTTAAGAGAAAATCTGTCCCATATCTGCAGCTTCAAAAAGGTTCATTAAGAATATGGACATCTGAATACTATGGTAAAGGTTACATTATATTTCTTTATTAATAATATTCTGTATGAATTTGTTATTAACGTGGTAATCCTGTATCATATACCAGAATGGACACTGTAGCTCTGAAGTCCATCTGAGTTCTTCTTTGCACCAACAGGGTTAGTGGGAAATAGCTGACCAGCTAAAATCAATACCTTATCCCACTGTGTTATACACAGGATAAATTGTTTTCATATTCTGATCTTTTGGAAGGGGCAAAATCTTTTCTCACAACACTGTATATGCACACAGCAATGTGAAGAAATAAAACCATGGTGCTCTGCATCAAACATAATTAATGCACATTTAATGTGGAAGTTACTATGTAGTGACAATCAATTACTAAAAACACACATTAATTTCTGTCCCTTTCCACATGTTAATTAAATAACATCCTTTCAGAATTTGTGTTTCTATTAATGCTTCTCAGTTTGAAAATCAGAACTGTTCTTGGAACACACTGACTTCTGTGCTGGTCGTTTCCTGGAAGGTGGGAGGTGACAGATGCTGCTGCACAGAGCTCTTCTATTGTCTCTTCACTTGTTCACTTGCCTGCATTTATGTGTCCTGAATCATCATGCAGTGGCATTACAATTATGGAGAACTAAGATTCCACTGCACAAAGGCTCCCACTAATTAGTTCCCTTGTTTATATGATTTTCTTGTTAACTTTGCAGAAGGCTCTAGCATACCACAGTCTTATTAGGCAATATTAAAAATGTACATAGAAGCCATGTCTTAATATGACATCACAAATTAAATCAGCAGCATCACTAAGCATCTGCAAATATGCATTCAGTTATAGATGCATCATGATGCATTTCTGACTTATTTCAGTCACTTTCCATAAACATTCCAATGAACACATCTATTTTGACACAAATATGCACTGAAAAATACCAAAAGTGATGTGAGTAATAACATGGCCATGCAGCTGTGTAAGTGCTTATGTTAGATGTCTTTGTGTGTATACTGAAAGCTTTTTGTGGGATTATGGCTCATCAGAACACAGTACAGAAAAAAAATAATTTGCTATTCAATATATTATTGAAATTCAGACAGTCCAGAGATAATTGATTTGTATTAAAGGCAAAAAAAAAAAAAACCAAAAAACACAAAAGCATAGATTGAAAGTGGTAGTAGAGAGGTGCTTTATAACTCAAATTCCTTTGTAGTGGAAACTTTAGATAGGCAAACTATAATTTGCTAAGTCAATTTGCACTGTGATCAGGATACTAGGGTATGGCAGCAAATAATAATTTCAAATATTTCTTTCAATAATTATTTAACATACAAGCTTGTCTTTTTATGTCATACTATCTTCACATTTCAGCTATGACCATTTTATTTAAAATAGCTTAATAAATAGATTTATAGAAATTACAGACAAGTATTAGCGGTTTTCATTCCTTTAAAATGTGCAAACTTATTTTTAGGATGATAAATTTAAAATTAACAAGACATGCATTTCCCATCAAAACAATTTACAACAATTTTATGAGTTGTTTAGATTATTTGATCCTTCATGGATATTCTATTAATTAATCTTTCATTGATAGCTTAGTAAATGTGTGCTGCATAATGGGTGCATTTAACTCCATTTTGTTCTGTTTTTTCAAAATAATCCAGTATCACCTAACAAGGTAATATTTTTGTCCAGTAATTACTATCAAATGAAAATCAAATAAGATGCAATCTTAGATCTTTGTGCAGCAAGATATGCCAACATCCATTTGAATTTAAGCATGGAGTGGTTTTTTTTCTGTTAAAATCGTTATGGATGTTCACATGATTAAATCTAAGCAGGCCACCAAGTGGTAAACTGGATCAGGGCCCAGACATTTAAAGGAAAAATCAATCCTTTGAAAGCCACCAAGAAATCCAAGTAGAGAAATCCAGGGTTCTCACTTACCAAGATTTAGGAGAACAGTCAAAAATGATTAACTGGAATCAATTTGCACATATTGTATGCACTGTATTTAGATCACACAAATTACTTCATATTAGCAAATCAATACTTCCATTCATTGCAAGTTCCAAGACTGATTATCCCTTGCAACTCTGAAAAGACCATAGAGCATTTTTATCCATTAATAATTCACACAAGGATAAAGGCATTCTCTAGGCATATAGATTAAAATAGATACTTACAAATATACCTTTGATTAATATAAAAGCTAAACCAAAGAGCATTTGGGAACTTGTTTTGCAAACAGCAAAAGAAAAATTGCAGTATTGTATTTGCTGGTTCCTATCCTGCCACTGAACTATTCAGTATCTTCCCTCATAGATATCCCATCCCAATTTAAGCAGTGACTATTATAAATGCACTAAGTGGGGAAAATTTGCTTATTTGGAAATTACCACTTGAGCTACAAAAAAAATAAATTTAAAACCCCCAGATGTACCTGGGTTTTAGGCAAATAATCCAGATGGAATAAGGTAACAACAATTCCTGACATAAAAGTAGATCCAAATGGGACATGTAATACAATGACGTGTTGGCTGGGATGAAAATTGGAAAACAGAGGTTTTAAACAGAATGCTCTCAGTGAGAATATGGCCCTCAGTACTAATACAGGTGGGTGCAAACTCATTGTGTTTGCTGGCAGAATTGTTCTCAGCTGAAAGCTGTGAGATTGTGTTATCAGAGAGCTGAACTAACAAGCCTACTGAGAGCTCAAGGAAATGCCTGCACGTTCAGGTCTCTGCCTGAGTGGCAATTCACCTTCAACACCAGACCCCTCCAATCTCTCCCCTCCTGGGTGAATTGGTTCTCATTCTAGGGCAAGTCACTTCATCTTTTTATTTCCCCTCCCACTTCCATATCTTTCCCACTCAGTGTAAAAGCTCTGCAGACCAAGGCAAGCATGATTTCAGCTGGGACTTCTAGATGCTTCTGTAATATGAACAGCAGCAATAAATCGGGAGGGGATAATAGAAGTGTCAACTGAGTCCTAAGTGCAGCAGCAGAGCTGTAATGTACTGTGAGACACCCTACATCTGACACCATTCTTCAAGGACTTTGCACAGCATGGTTTATTCCACTGCAATAATAAATGTAGCCATGATGCATCTCCAAGTATTACCCAGCGTCAAAAATGAATCACAGTAATGTTACCTTCACTTCTCTCCAGCAAGAAGATAATACTTTTTTGGATGTGATACCATTCTGTATAGTTTTTGACAAACTGGAAATACTTTAGTGAAATAAGGCTGTACAGGGGAGCACATGATTCATTTTGAGGCAGCAGCATATAAAAAGACAGTGCTGAAATAAGTGTGGCAGTTAAATTCATATCTGTTTAGTTATGCTTGTTTATATTGCTATCCCTAAGGGTTCTAGATTCCCACAGATACTTCCTCTGCAGCTCCTCCCATTCCCCATGGCCAGTAGTTTCTAAGAGGTCTTTGAGATGCTGCAAGCTAAGCAGGAAATAAATTGTGTGTATCACTGGCTCATAGAAAGACTGGAGAGTAATCAAGGTGCAATTTTTAGTTCTCCATTAAGTCAATAGTGCTTTTTCAAAATTTGAGATGCTGCTGCTGTTGGTTCTGTCTTTTCCCTCACAAATCAGTAAACCTGGTTACTGGTAATCCCATGAAAGTTACTGCTGAAGAGCATAAATGAACCGTACCATTTCCTATTCATACTGTTACTTTTTTTCTGGATGTTTGCTCAGGCCACATTCCTCTTCATTCTATCTCAGCAGTTTGGGCTGATATAATGTTTCATGATTTTGTAAATCCATCTAAGTATCAAATGTTTTCCTAAAACCTCAGTAAGTTCTGTCATGTAGCTGTTTCAATGTTATCTACTAATTTGGCAATGTTCAAACCCCACACATTTATCCATCTCAGTGTCCTCTTTATAAATCAGTGCCAACAGACATTGCAGTGAAGGGCATGTTTTGAGCCTGAATATCCTGTAGTTTTACCAGTATTTTCTATCTCTTCCCAAGAAAATTTGGTATGTTCCCTTAGCTTCCACCACTCTACAAAAAACATCTTTCTGTTCCATACTACCGATCACATCTATTAATCCTCTTGGCAGAAGACTTTCTCCTATTGCTAATAATTTTTGAAGGCTAATATGTGATTTTTCTGAGCATGATTCTTCATCAGCTTTTGATCATTCTAATTGCCTTATTATAATCTGCTCTCCTACAGTGATAAAGGCTTTTAATGTTTCATGTGCTAGGAATGAAAGGGGAAAAAACGTGAGCAAAAATCTCTTTTTGTTCCTGGAATATTACCACCTCCACAGTTCATAACTATTAGGGGGAAGAATTCATTTTGGCCCTCAGTTGTGTCAAAGTCTCATCCTTTCAGTGGCCCCACTGTCTCTTTGTGATTTTGTTCATTTCAGCAGCAAAATGGATTGATCATTGCTGCTCCTTTTGCCACCTATTTCGCATGCTACTTTAACATCCCAGAATAATGATTTGGACTCACTTCTTTAATTTCTCTATGAGCTTTACATCTCATGCCTTTTTTTAATATAGTTTCTTGGATAATGAAAAAAAGGGTATCATCATTACATTTGTCCAGGATCTGAATTTTATAATCTCAGTTTTAACATCCCTTTCTTTGTTACAAGAGACACACTTACAAAGTGGAGATTTAAAAACATGACTGAGCTTGTGTAGATTTATCCACCATTTTGAGTTCTGTGCTTTGAGAAGTTAGAAATGGCTCCAAATAATACAGTCTCTGCCACCCTCTACGTTATGCTGCCTTTGAATTTCAGACTTCAGAAGCATACACCAGAAGCTTACAACTAGTGCCACCAAATTCCTCATTAAAAAACTTTCCAGATTATCTTCCAATAATTTTGTAGCCCATTTACTTCAAAAGAATACAAACTTAACTTTGTGATTTTTTTAGTGTTTTTTCCTTTGTCTGTCAACCAAAACTGTTCATGGTAACATGCCAGCTTCAATAAATATTTTCTTCAGAAGGACTCCTCACTTTCATAGTGGAATTAGTGCTCAAAACAAAAAGCAAAGTAAAAAAAAAAATAACAGAGAGTAACAAAAGCACTTCTCCCCAGGTATAGTCCAAGTCCATTAATTCCCAGGAGATTATCCTAATTTAAATTAGAGAAATAGTCTGCCCTGAATATTTTTAATAACTAACTCCAACAGTAGGAGGAAGAACAAGATAACAGCTCTGGCTTTACAGTACTGCAGCAGAAGAGTTCAGTGCTTGGCAGGAAACATGGGTTCCAGTTATCCTTTTTGTTTGCAGCCTAGAGCATATTTTAGAAGGTAATTGGGACAGTTCTTCCTTACTGACAGTTGCTGAAGTTTTACAAGTCTGAAGAAAGGACACGACTCCTGATCTTTTGAATACCAGGATATGGAAGATATCTTCTGGATATTGGCCTCCCTCTGTCACCCCTTTGTAAAGCTCCTAACTTGGAAAATTGTTCTGCTCTACAGAGGTAAAAATGTTTCATTTGGACAAGAGAGACCCAAACACTGCATGGTCTGGTGGCTACAGCATCTAGGAGACTTACATTCAATTATCAGTTTCAGAAAAAAGAGCAAGAAATTATTTTAAACCTTTCTTCCACATTTCCTGTGGAGCAATTGTCTTAGAGAATTAGGGAGATACTGAGTACAGTGCCAAACCAGGCTATGCTGCACTGGGGAAAAAGAAGGTCTACTAGCAAGGTCAGCTTCCAAAACTGGTAATCTCACATCTTTTCTTGTAGAACAAAACCAGTGAACACACTGAGAAGGTTTTAATTTTTTAATTAGTGCAAATTTTTAAGTCATATAGTTATGCTCAGACTAAAAATTCCAGCACATTTTGAAACTTTATTGTCACAATATTCCTATTTTAGTTCTTCCTGTCTCATCATGTGAAATTTATATTTATTTATATTTAATTGCATCATTGTATAATAATTAATTATTATTATTATTATGAGTCAAACAAAAGTAAATGCACATTGAACTTGGCAGTCCAAAGACAAAAATCGCATTGTTCTCACTAAAATTATTTTGCAAGTCTACTTAATTAACTAGTACTGACCTGTGTGAACACTTTTAAACTGATCTGCAACAATTTTCTTGTGATTTAGCTTAAGAAATCTGCTTAAGGTAAATCAATACAAGCCTTTTGTAAAACCATTTAGGTTTATATGAGGGTTTCAGGATTGTTACTAAATTGATTAATTTAAATGTGAGTTCAGATTAACAGATGCTGCTTTTGTGTGGACAAAAGGCCTAAAGGTGTGACATAGTGTCTTATCTGCACTGACTCCATACCTATTTTTAATGTTTATTAGATTTTTAATCTTGTTAATGTTACGGCCTTCTTCTGAAAGGGCAAAACAACAACCTTATTTATATATTCTGTAATTTATCCCTTGCTCAAAAAGAATTACCTGTTGGCAATCCCTTAACTATCTCTGATCAAATCCCAAAGTAAACTTTTCTGATTAAGGGGGCAACCAAACTGCTTAGTCACCTTAAATGTCAGGAGAAAGAATAGTGCATTGTTCAAAGAATGGTGTCCTTCAAGGCAACAAGTAGAAAACAAACCCCCTATTGATGGCTGGCCTAGTGACAATTATGTGTCCTCTGAAGTGGACCAGCAGAGCTGTGGTGGCACTACAAACCAGAAGCTGTTCACACTTAGAGAAAAATCACACTTGTTGGATTCTGCAGGACACAGCATGAAAATGGCCAGGTGAATGACATACTCTTAAAATATTGTGTTGCAATCACAATGGTGATGGGAGTCAGGTAGTCCAGGCAGCCAACAGACTGTTTCATATGTGTGTAATCACCTACCTTCTAGTTAATGTAACAGTGGGGTTCTTCTGGTGCCAAAGACTCTGGATTCTGGCTCACACATACAGTTATTTCTAATTTTTTTTACTGGGCTGTTCCCTAGCTTGACATTTTTCCCAACACAGAGGAGAATCCCTCTTTTGTAATTTTACAAGATGAGAGGGACGACTTTAAAAGCTTAAAAAATAACAACCTCTGCTAAGACTAGCTTCTACTGCATTTCTGGGGAGTTTTCTTCCCTAACTTCTCATGAGTATGTGGAGGGGTTTAGGATTTTCAATGAAAGTAATACAGTACCAGAATTACTTGGAAACAGTTCTGTTTTGATTTGTCCCTTTAGAAAAGACAGTTATCATGAAACCATGACCTTCAAAACCCTGGGACCTCAAATCTGTGGAACAAACTTCAACCAAAATGAACTGAATGCCTCCAGGCACATTTTCCTGAAATTAAATGGCTTTGTCATGACATACAAGCAGATTTATTGAAAGACTGCTGTGATATTTCCAGGTACGTCGTCATTATCATCACATTTTTCTGTGCAACAGAGTGGAATAATGCATAGGAATAAACATTCTTCTAACACAAAGTTAAATTCAAAGAATAAATGTAAGTATATATTTCTACTATGACAGCTGTGGTTTTGTGAGAAAACTAAAATGTCCCTCTCTTGCATCTTTAATAATAGATAGCCATGGAGCCAGCTATGCAGACAGGGGGGAATAAATAGAAAAAGAAAAAATATATTAAGAAAAAGGACAGTATTAATTGATCCACAGCTATGCCATATATTGTGCATTAACAAATACCTTCATATTTTAAAGAATGTATTTGAAGTAATAACCATTTATACACAACTGCAAATGTATGCAATACATTACAAAAGCCTAAAGACATGTTCTTTTGTCTGGACTGCCTACCAACTACCAGTTATAAATATTCAAATGAGGCTCTTATACCTCTAATGTCAGTGTGGTACCAGAGTGCCTTTCTATTAGTGCATTAAGCTACATGACTAACATTTTTCTGTCTTTCTGTCCCCAGGTGGAAATTGCCTGTATTTAAAAATAATTAATATTTTATTTTTTATCTATGACGTGCATGCATTTTCACTAGCAAATGCAGACAGAATAATATCTATCACATTTTATTGTATTGAATTTAAAGTACTAGACAAGCCTGCTGTATTAAAATAAGTATGTGTTGAACTGGTGGAGAGCAACAGCTAAAAATGTCTCGAGGAATATGCTTCATAATAATTTTCATTATCCTCGATCTAGGGTGATGAACATTTTGGGTGGATTTTCAGATGCACACAGAATCGGCCTGACTTTGCTTCAGCCAGGAGTTTGATCACATCCAGTAACGGGAGCAGGGTTGGGGCACTGCTTCGTGCCTCTGCCAACTCCAGGCTCTGCAGAGAGAGTGAGAGCACAGCAGAGAGCCCAGGAGTCCCTGGCTGGCTGCTCAGGGAGCTGATTAACCTGCCCCAGTTCCAGCCCAGCCTGGTGCAGCGCTTTGTTCGCCTCCAAACGCGCAAACTGCAAATTCCTCCCGCTATGCCCAGCGGAGTCACCGACAGCATTGGGGGTTTCTCACTGGCACTCACCATTTAACAGTTTCCAGTCTATGGATGGAAACTGGAGCATTTCAAATGAGAAAACATTTACATTATTTCCCACTAAGGTTACACCAGAAGGTAGTTGAGTTACCCAAAGAAATTCTGTGGCTGTATATTTTATGGTGCTATTTTGAGTATTACACTCACTCTTCATGAAGCCACTTTCCTATTAAAATCCCCCTTTCATTTCCAAGGCATAGCCAGCCAAAGATTTCAAATCTCAAATGCGGAATTACATATTTCAGTCAGGTTTAATAGGAAAATTTTGATACTCCAAAATGCATTTTCTGCTGGGGATGTGACATAAACATAATTTCACTGAAGATGCTTTTGACTTAAATTTGGATTAGATCTGTGCAACTTTTTTGACATTTCAAGGAAAGCATAGAATCATGTATTTCAAAGATCAGTGCTGTTGGAAAAATCTGTGCAGTTGTCAAAACCATGGGTCCTTCCAGTGTGCTTCTAGCATTTGCTTGGGAACTAGACTCCCAAGAACAGACTACAGCAGAGGCCAAGGAAATGTTACACTGTTATATAGGAAACTTCTCTACCACTCAGATAACCTACCTAGATATTCACCTATAAATGGTGAATACAAAATATTTTCCTGCTTAAGCCTTTATGCAGATATCTCTGTTTTTTCTCTTTTTTTACAAAAAAATAGCAGAAAAAGTTTTTTATAACAAAGAATCACAAACTCAGCAGCAGGAAGAGGTGAAGAGCTCCATTAACAAGGAGTTTTTTAAAAGAGTGATAGGAATTATGCAGCAGCCTGACATTCAGAGTGCATTGCATTGCTGTAGTGGTGTACACAACCCATTACTGCACTGGAGTACACATTCTTACAGCCCCATCCCCAGAACACAGCAGCCATTTCAAATTGATCTCTCTAGAACCTAACTCCACTAATTTATGCTTCTATAGTCCAGAATGACATAAGTTCTGAACTGTATTTCTCCTTCACTCACCAAGCCCTCTTTACATAACTATATTTTTCATTTTTAATATCATCTGTTATTATCATTCAAATAGCTTCGCTGTTGCAATAATATCATGATTAGCATTTCCAGAGAACTTCTGAGCTCAGAAAGACTGATGAGGCAGGTTTTCTTATGGATCTTTACCTTCACTTCCCCTTATATTTATACTACCATAAATTCATCTACTGTCTCATGACTTCCTTTTGACCCCTTTACACACCCTTTACAAGCATCCCTGTGACTTTTCCACCAGCCATGAGACAGCACATGCAGTCACCAGACAATTATTTTCATGCTGCTTGACCTGCTGCCTGCACCCATCCAGAGTATAAAACAGCTGTGTTGCTTCTGGATTTCCCTTAGAGCAAGGGGAGCATGTGTGACTTTTTGCTGTTTTGTCACTGCTTTGGGTTTTCATGAAACTCACAGTTTCAAGATTCTTACCTTCGTTCCAAACTAGCTGAAGCTGAGCAGCTGCTTCAAAAAGTATACTGGGGAGGGCTTAGCAGATGAGCAATCAGCCAGCTTTCACCTCTGCCCTCAAAAAGAGAAGAAATCCCAGGATCATTCAATGGTTCACCAGCAAGGAAAGGCAGCAATCATGTAGCACCTTTCTAGCAGGGGAAACCAGAAGAACCTTGCAGTTATTCATAATGAGGTTAGAATTTTGTCAGACTAGCGTGAATTCTATGTTCAGAATTATCTCTGTTTCAAAGATCAGAGATCACCCAGTCCTGTCATTTTCCCAATACTTAAGTGTGCAGATTTGTAATAGCAGAGAACTAGGACAGCAATACCCTCAGTGTTAAATTATTATCTTTTTCAGTCAGCTATACTTTTGAGCTTTAAATTCCGTTAGGGTACCTATTCTTAATTACAAAGTAATCAAGACGTGAAAGGGCATATCAAAACACAGTTTTATGTTTTATTTCTAGTCTCAGAAATGGATTTAATTCTAAACATGCATTTATTTATTTACTCAACTGATCCGGCTAGCCTAGGAAAAAAATCTTTTATCAAAATCAGGTCCAGCACAAAAGTGGGAATGACATGGTGGTTAAAAGAGGCTGACCTAGGATGCAGGAACAGCCAAGCTCATCTGGGGACTTTGAATTAATTTCTCCCATGTGCCCCAAGGTAAATCACTGTGGCACAGGCACACCAAGACATCTACCCATGTAAACTCTGTTCTCTAAGAAACAAACAAAAAGATACAAACAGGACCTGAATAAAGGTACACTCCAAATGCCATTGTTCACCCAGATTTTGAAACATTTATGCCTCCCTAAAACGTGTAACATATTGTTTGCCTGACATATAGAGATTTTGAGAAGAAAAATAAACTCAGATATCCTAGGTATGCAAAGTGCAATTGTATTTTGGCAGGATCCTCAACAGTAAAAACAAAAGCAACCAACTCCTCAGGAGTAAGATTTTGGCTGCTTGCAGGGTACAAAGACCTTCTAACTGTGTTAACATCACTGCACCAAATCCTGATGAAGAAAAAGGACATTTTTAACTGAACTGAAATAAATTTGAACATGATCAAGCCTCAGTTAACTATGTATAGGTGTCTATCACACTCTTTTAACAGGGGTGTACAGACCACCACTGTCCTGCCAGTGCAGCAAGACCACATCAAAACCACCACATCCTAATGTTGCTTAATTGCTTCATAACCAAGTTAAATATTATTTTCTCTCATATATTGACCATCCTTAATTAAAAGACAAATCTGTGCAAATACTTCAACAATACAACTTCAGCAAATTTAACTGACATTTGGTTAAAGATATGTTTGAATTCCAAAGTTATTTAAATCTGTTGGCAAATAAGGATGATATTCTAGAAACTAAAATGTCATAAAAATGTATGCAGACAATGCATTTGATTATACCTCAGAGAAAATATTTAATCTTGGTTCTTAGGTTTTTTACTTACATTCACTAACCCAAAAACATCAAGACAACAAAAGCAACAAAGGGGGAAATAAAAAAAAAGATTGCTTATATGGCTACAACACGATCCTTTGGTGATCAATTTAGTGAACAAATAGCTAAAAACCATTTTTATTATTTTGCCAATATGATAAAAAACAAATGCAAAAATACAAAAGAAATTTTTAAATCCATGTTTTTATTAATAAGAAATCTCAAAAACTCTTATTCAATAACTCCTATTGCAATTTTTAAACACAGCAGATTACTTAAACCATATTTGGACCTGAAGACTTCTATTTTAAAAGATAAAATAGATTTTTCAACCTTGGTTCTATCCTTTCATATATATATTTTTTTTAATTGCAGTGTATTTTTTGAATTAGGCTCCAAAAGCTACAATAATTAAAACCATATGTAGAGCAGGAAGGTACCATTTTTCATGTTATATTACTTCTTCAGCTTTATTAAAAGTTCAGCCTGCCTGATGTGAGTCTAATTCTTTACTCAATCTTGGGCTAAGTCCCACTGGAAAAGTGGGATATTGTGGTTATTAAAAAAAGCAGAGAAAGAAGAGACTAAAGGCTCCCTGCTAATGAGTAGGAGAGAAAGAAATGTGACAATCTACAGTGTAGTATGTCTAAATTGAACTGCAAAACAATAAACAACAATTCTTCATTACAAAGAGAGATATTTTTGATCTCCATGAATAATAAGTGAAGAATGAACAAAAATTCCAGTAAGAGAAAACAAAATAATAATAATAATGTTACACAATTTGGAATTTATAATGTTTGAGTATTTCTCCTGCAGCCTTTTACTGAATAAATCTAATTCAGACCTCTGGTACATTCACTAAATATTTGAAAAGATAGATGAGTAATGAGGGTCCAGTAAGATATTGCTAATTTTATGAGTTTTATATCTACTTATGTTGGATTATTAAAATAACAACATAGTTCTGCTTCAGTGAGAGGGAATGTTGTTGTGCTGTAGAGTGGGATGCAGCAACGAGAGCATTGAACTGATCAAAAAAATTAACAACTGGGCAGACAAAATGTTTAGAAAAGACAGTTTTTCAAACTTGTTTGCAGTACTCAGGGTTTTTAAACTCCAGGAACTCTCACTTACACTGCCTGTACTCCCCAAATCTTAATTCCATTCCAGTTAGAAAGAGCACAATGATGACAAAGAAAAATGTCTTTGGAGACTGTCTACAATCCAAATTCTCTAAAGACTGATGCTACAGCATCAGGTAAAATATTTCTGCTTGCAATATTATTGAACAGACACAATCTCATCATCAGAGCTCAATACATTTTACCAAGGAGGGAAAACTTTTAGATGGAGAAAGTCATGGAGGAAAAAAAAATGCAATGCCTATAATGAACTAGGATATTCATATGGCAGAGGATAAGAGTAGTAAATATTGCTTTAAAATTCACATTTTTGAAAAACATTATTTTTTAATTGCCAAGAAGAAATTGAGAAAAGAAAACGAGCATTTTTGCCTGGTTTCACACAAATTTGAACAGACTCATTGGTGATTCAAGGAAGGTGTCTCAGTCTTTGCATCATCTGCACATTGGTGATGTTTATTCCAGGCAATTGGAAGCCCTGGAATACTGTCTGGCCACCCCTGACTAAGAGCATGAGACCTGTGACTGCTTGGTGATTGCTCATCACTCATTTAGCCACTCTTCATCCATACAGTATGTATGGAGACAATTTTGTACTCTTCCAGCTGCTTAATCAAAATTCTTTGCCCTCCCAAGTCCCCTTTTGCCATAAAAAAACCTCCCTTACTTCAACTGCTCCCTCAGACCTATCAACCCAAACTAATCTCATCAAAAAGGTGTCACATCAACTTTACAGTATCTGTCTTCCACAAGTCTAACAGTTATTATTACCCTTATTTCACTCTTTATAATTGAGTTCTATATCAGCCATGCCATTATTTTGCCTAAGATGCATGTCAGTCTGACAGGCCTATAATTACCATTGTACCCTCTTTCACCCTTTCAAAATATTGGCTCAACAATAGATTTCCTCTCATCTTCTGGATTTTTCCAGTGCCAGTTTTATTGAAAAGCAAAGGCAGTGATCCTCTGGGACAGTTTTTCTGTAAGATTTGGACATACTATAAAGAAATGCTGATTTTAAGAGGTCCAAAGTTAGGTCCATTTTCATGCTTGTTAATTGTTGAAACAAGGTATTTCAGCTTCAGCATCATCATATAGCTATCACTCTGTTCCTTTTCCACAGAGAACCAAGAGGAACATTTTGGATCAGCACCAACTTTGAGTTTTATGCATTAATCTATAGCAAGCTCCACTTGGGAAGGGCAGAAAGTTAGACAATAAGGGAGTAATAAAGGACATGCCTGCTTGGAGTGTAAAAAGAGTTGCAAGAAGAGAATATCATTCTTCTTGAACACAGAAAAAGCAAAGTTGTTTGCTTCCCAGGGTGAAGATTACTAAGGAACCCTAGGGATTTGAAGAGATACGCAATTTGGCAGATTAAGGACAAAAGGATCAAGGTAGAAATGAAAACCTGTATAAAATGAAACCTTGAAAATCATAAATCTTTACTTAAGTAATTTTTCCCCTCTCATTTCCAATAATTTACTACCTTACAACTCCCTGCTACTGCTGACCCCTCCCCCTACTTCTGCTTAATCAAAGATTTCTCTGGCAGCACTTCCCTGTGTCTCCTAAATCCACCCAACGGAGATCACTGAACACACCCGAGATGGGAAACTTGGTATCTTAGCAAAAAAAATATTGCTGGACAGGTGAACACAGAATTCAGAATAGTAGTTTGTTAGCCAAGTAACCGAAATATTTGTTGACTACCTCTGTTTTTCCTGTATTATTACACACATTTCTGCCTTTTCCACATAGTAACAAGCCAGCACCAGCATTACTTTGTTCCACTTTAAAAAACTTATCAAAGTCCTTAATTAAATGGCCATTTCTCCGTGTATCCTTCTGCTGCCTTTACAAATGTCTTCAATTCCTAAATAGTCATTTATATTCATTTATTCTTTGTGATCAACTTTCTTTTTTTCCCATTTGTTTCATTATATATTACAGCTGCTTTCTCTTCCCCTGTAAGCCAGGCTAGTTTTCAACTGCTGAAAAATTTTCATTAAAAAATGCCAATGAACTGACCCTGAAACATTTCACTCAAGACATCCCTAGTTTGATAAAACTTTTGTCAAAACCAGCAGAGGAGTCAGGAAATAAATTCAGGTGGGATTCCCTGGGACTGCCATGGGGCCGTGCACTCGTTCTTAGTTCCCAGCCCTAGGGAAGATACAACAACAACAGGGAAAAAAAAAAAAAACAAAAAAAACTCAAACCCTATCACATTTTAAACTCTCAGTGCTTAGAAACAGAGGACTGTATTTCTCAAATACTTCCAAATCAGAGACACCTGAATAGGGACTGCAAAAATAGAAAATCACAGCAGAGTCTAGGGCTTAGCCTAACGCTTGTCTACATCACCAGAGCTTTCTTAGTTATCCACAGCTCACTCAATTCCAGCATTCTGTATTTTTTAATTTGTTCCACTGACTCGCTGAAAGCCTGGGGAAGTGATGGCTGTCTCCGTGGCTGAGTGACTGACAGGTGCTGTGCAGGCACACGTGTAATGAATGTCACAGATTACACGGAGCCTCCTCAGAGGATGCCCCTGGGAGAGACAGCTTGTCTTCTGGCACTCTGTAAACAGCAATCCACCGGGAGCTGCACGGCTTGGAGTTACGAGTCACTTTACTGCTGCCTGCTCTCCGTGGGAGTCAGGAGAATAAATAAGTGCTTTTCATCATGGCACTTGCCACCCAGTGGAAGCCTGCCTGTTCAGAGCAGGCCCTTTCAAGGAACAAGCTGTATTTTGCTTTACCAACACCCCCAGTCGTGTAGTCGAGACTGCAGCTGTAGTCAAACGGTCGCCACAGACCTGGATTTCAACAAGACGCGTTTCTGCCATGTGCCTGTTCTCGCCTCTTTGAAACACAGCACAAACGGTGGATGGGGCTCTGAAGGTGAAGTCCTTTAGAGATTTATTGACATGAGCATGACTATTTACTGCCTGTTTTGCTGAGTTGTGCCTGGACACGAGAACAGACAGTTCAACAAGAGTGTTCTCACGCTTCGATGCAGGCAGCACGTTTCCAAGACAAACTTTTCCTATTCAGAATAATAATCATTTTACCTCTTTTTTTTTTTTTTTTTT
>VXBS01001140.1:562639-598993 GCA_013400255.1 Sitta europaea | reverse complement strand
GTTTTTTTTTTTTTTTTTGTCTCTCTTACTGCCTCTTTCCATCATGAGAAGAGCAGAGCAAGGATGAGCAGCAATACCTGGAGTTTTATCCAGTGAAATGTGGATACTAGGAAAGCCTTGGAATGCATACACCATTGCTCTCTTTTGTCCTGGATGTCCCTAAGACAGCTGACAGGCATGACAGAATTGTATTCCCTAGGGATGTGCCCAGGAAATGGCACTGCACAGGCACTTTCAGAGAAATCACTGCGTGCTGAGGCTGTGTGAGAGGCCAAAGCCAGCAGGTGGCACTCAGAAACATGTGCCAGAGCCTGGATGAGAGCAGGATTTTCTGCACTACACAACTCCTATTTCTCAGCAGTACCTTGTCTACACAACCAGGCAGACACAAGCAAACACAGAAAACAATTTTTTATGCAGAGAGTCTGATTTTTAACCCAATATCAGAGAAACAACTATGAACTCTTAGACCCAAGTGAAATAACTGTGTCAATGGCATCTCTAAAGTCACACTCACACAACTCAAGCAGGAAAATTCGTGTACTCTTGCTCCATTTTCTACTTCTCTTCATGCCAGAGCGATTTGCCTGCACAAAGAGCATTTCCGTGCTTGATTACATTTTTTCAGTCTCAAGAGAGGGGAGGAATTTTATCAGTCTTCTGTAACTGGTATGGGATTGGAATCCTTGTCCCACTGCCTGCAGTGCTCAGCAGTGAAATCTCAACACCTGCAGGCAATTGTACCTATTCACTGAAGATGATGATTTGGTTTCCAACATTTTTTGCTGCTTCCCCCTGCCTCTTCAACACATAGCCATTTGCTCAAATTAGCAGGTGTCCAAGCCCAAAACTAAAGCTTGCTTGAAAGTTTGTCTGTGTTGGCAGAAATTTGCCACTGCTTTATTAATGATCAAACAAAGATTGCTTCAGTTCGTGATGAGGCATCACCAGCCTTGTGTGTCATTAAATAACAAGTCAGTGCTGCCTGTCATTCCTAGAAAGACACTGAATCTAAGGCTGCCTCTTTAAGCATAGCTCTCATTATTTATTCTCTTTCTTCTACACAAGCTCTTATCAAAATAAACTTCCTTTCATATTTCAATTTTTTTTTTTTTAATTTTAAAACTCGACATTTACAGGTTGGGATTTTTTCTCCCGTTATTAAACTTTCTGCAAGGAAAAAAAAAGTAAGTCTAAAAAAATTTGCAAGGTTGGATCATATTGCTAAAATTTATCCCTACACTTTTATGATTTCTTTCTAAGGCTGTATCCTGCAATTTATAGAGGATCCTATATGTGGGTGTTTAACAAAGCCCATATTTAACACTCTTTCTGGAAGACTGGCCATGTGACTGATTGAAGCAGACTCTCTAAATTGGCAAGACAGACTGGTCAACCAGAAAAGCCATAACAGGAATAAAGTTAAAAAATCCTTACATGTCTTTTATTCTTTTGTTTTTCTTTTTTAAACATGATCCTTATTGTTCATCCAGTACTGGCCATAATCAGCACAAAAAAAGCCCAAGATAACCTTATTCCTACCCACCACCAAAAAAATCTAATATCAACAAAACTCTTCATTCAGATTTATACAGTAAGTAGCTTGTGAGATAAAACTCTAAGTTCAGAAGCAGTTCAAGACATAATAGTTTATGCAGTGCTTCATGGCCTTTCATACTCCCCACCACAATGCTGTTGAATGTGTCTCCTGATAAGAGGAGGAAATGTTCCATGCTCAGATTTAACTTTTTAAGAGCTTCAAATCTGTATTTTCTTCCCTCTAAATTAACAGATAGGATATTTCAGAGGTGTTTCCTCTTTTCCTTCCAACAAGAGGGATAAATAAAGCAAATGTGGTGCAATTCACTCAGTCCTCTCCTCTTGTTTTTTATTAAAACAATTACAGTGTGTATTTATCCAGAGAAGCCTGGGGGATTCTTTTCTTTTTTTTTTTTATAAGTTTATCTTTACTCTTTTTTTTTAATTTTTGTTATTAATTCCAGTTCAACACTCAAATGAATAAGCAAATAAATCTCATCCTAGTTAAGGGACTTGTTAGCTTGCCTTACACAGTGCAGACTATTTTTGGGTGAGCGAGACCCAAATTTTGCAGTCCTGGTTAAATTAGTCTCAAAAGTGAAGAGATCATTTTCTTCATCATTGAGTCAGAGATCTGGCACAACAGTTGGATTTCAAAGGCAATACTCAGAAATTGTCAGCCTGCATGGAATTGTCACATACTTCAGACTTTATGTTTTGCAAGTTTCCTCTTAAAAAATATTACTGCTCCAATTACTCTGCCACTCTCGTCTCACATAAAATTTTAGTTTAGTTAAAGATGAAACAAATAAGCTCTTGCAATATTTATTTTTATTGTAAAAGAGAACAAAACTGCCTTTGTATTTCCTCTTTCTCATACTTTTCAGGTGACATATTCTTTCATGGAGATATTATTCATGTAACCGTTAGATTACATACTTTGCTTATAGCTATGAATTAAATATTAAGTAAAAGTGAACTGCATTTTAAACATTAATTAGAAATTTCATACCTGCTGTACAGTGGATGGCAGGAAGGACTACACATTGATCTGACTATTTTAATTAATTCCAGCTGACTTAATTACACAACTTGATTTTCTGCCTGTCTCCTAAGATTGAAAATAAACCCACTATACATTGCAGAATGCAGAATGGCACATTTTTAGTGATTTACAGAGAACATATTGTAGCTAGTTAGGAACTTTTCCATTGGTGATCAGACCGTTTCTGTGCAAAAAAAAATTTTAAAACTAACCCACAGAATCAATTTTATTGTCCTTTTCTGTGTACCTGCATTCAAATTCAAATTTCAAAAATATTAATATTTGACACTTAAAATGCAAACACATAGAATTATTAATTTACCTATCTACATTAAACATACTTACACATGAAAATAAAACTAGTTGCATGCATCCATCCTTGTTCCTAACTGTCTGGAACAGAGACTGATAGGAATGCATCCTGCTCCTAACTGTCCTACAGAGCTGTGTCCAGGATCCATCCATGTGTCCACAAAGAAAAAACCCTTTAAACAGATTAACTAAGGCACATTGATGTTTCCAGACTTTGCTAAGCAACAAGTTTTCACTATAGTCGGTGACAGTAGCTGGAAGTCTTGTTTCATCATTTTTGAAATAACTGTCTTGATTAGAGAAATAGAAAACCAATATAATTACAATAGTAGCGTAGTAACTTTTATTAGAAGTTTGGGATCCATAATGAGGGAGAATTATTTTCCCCTCAGTTGGAAAGTCCTTATAAAACTCTAAATGGAAAAGATTTTTTAAAGTTTAGAAGGTTTAAGGCAATTTGTCTCTCCTTGACAGTGGGCTTTTTTTTTTTTTTTTCAAGAGAAAAGTTTTATAAGCCTTAGACAGTGTCAGTAAATGACATGGGTGTCAGAATATATTTGCACAGGCTGCAGCTGTATCTAACATGCTGACATTTGGAAAAATATTGTTTCTTTTAATCAGATTTTTATCAAAGGAGTAGAATCCTTCATTCCAAGATGAGTGACTATAATTAGATGGGTCCTCAACCAAATCCTCCTACTCTCCCAGCTTTTGATACAACAGAAAGTTATCTACTCATAGAATAAGCCCTGCTAATGAGATGCACAATAACTGCATCATTAATTTATGCTAGATACTTCTCTGTTCCTTTCACATCTATTGTCATTTTCCTCCCACAACACTCAAGCTAATTCTAATTGACGGTTTCCATCAGCAAATTAAAAAGCAATATACTCCAGACTATAGTGATGAAAAATATAGAGAGTAAAACAATATGTTCTGAGAGATCACCACACTTTGTTATCTTTATGGTGCAGAATGAAAGACAAATTAGCTAAAGAATGCTGTGCAAGTCTTTTTATTACTTTTATGATAATAAGAAGATACTCTTTATTTGTTTTGATTGGATGGTACAAATTCATTGTCCTGTTACAAATTATTGATATGGTTGAAAGTCGGCACTGCTTGATTTAATACTTACAGGTGTTTCCTTCTGATAGTTTACATTTACAATTTAAATTGCATTTGGAAAGCTTAAATGACTAATCCTCAACTAGTAGGCACACTCCTCTATGGAAAATATAAATCCAGTGTCAAACATCTTTTTTTTTTTTTTGGTTAAGTACACTATTGATAAAGAATTTTTTACTTGTCCTGTGGAGAGAGAATTACAAAGTTTTGGGGGACCTGAGACAGAGCCAGCCTGAGGGCCATGCTGGGGCTATAACAGCATCTATATAACAGTATAGATGTATAGTATAGACACCTCTCCACAGAAAACTACAGCTCCATCCACTGTGTATTGCCCAGCACTAGGGGAAGTTTTAGAAAATCTTCCACATGAGCCACTCCACCATCCCCATCCTTCTGAAACTGCACTACAACAGCAGCTCAAACTCATTTTACACACAACTTTTCAGATGCCTTCTCCAAATGACTATCCTCCTTTTCTTTGGTCTGCTCAGTCCCTTTCTAAACCCCATGCCAGGCATCCTGGACCTCTGGCACTGCTCAGGCTCTGAACCCAACGCTTGTAGTGGTACATTTGTTACCCTCTAGGGAGCTGCTTGCTCCCTCTGTTGCTCAATCTCATCTCAAACTGTAACCATGGCAGAAATACTTCTGTACAGGACTTTCACGGCTAATGCTAGAAATCAACATGGAGTCAAAGCAACCAACACTATTTTCAACTGGTTCTCAGTTGACAAAAAGGTTAACTGTACTGATGATTGTGTTATGGCTTCAAACTGAAAGAGAGGAAAAAATTCTTTCCTGTAAGGGTGGTGAGGCCCTGGGACAGGTTGCCCAAAGAAGCTGTGGATGCCTCATCCCTGGAAGTGCTTAAAGCCAGGCTGGACAGAGGTCTGAGCAGTTTGGTTGAGCAGAAGGTATCCCTGCCATGCTCTTTAAGGTCTCACCCAACCCAAACCACTCTGATTCTGTGATGTTTGCTTTATTTAATTGCCTCCTACAAACTATACCCTTACAAGACAATTTTAATGTTCTTCCTCCTTTCATGCCTTGAGAGTAATAACTAGTCCTCTTAGGTTTCCATTCCATATCTATATTTGCGAAAGTTCCCCTTCCTCAGGCACGTTAGTCAAATATAAACACTGTAGTTTTATAACTAACATGATATTTTTCTAATATTTTTCTAAGTATCCCATAAATAAGCAATATAAACATGGTTTTTGCAGTTGAGGATATCTGTTATGTTCATAAAATGCTGTTCATTTACTATCATTATTAACACTGCCTCTGACCAACAAAAGAAGTTATACTGACACATGAATTTATACAACTCCAGCAGATTAACTACACGACACCAGCAGGATGCCATTCAGAAGAAAAATGCCATGTCTTAAAAAATAGATCAGAAACTGATGAGAAGCCTACAGCTCCCAAGCCACACTTGGAGCAGCCACAGGCCTTGATTCTTCTATCAAAGTTTATCAAAGGAAAGGAGCTGCAAAGAGGAAGAGCACTCTAAAGGCTTGCAGAGGCAGCAGGTGGTCATTTCAGGTTACTGCTGTTAAAAGGAAGCATTGTGCATGTGCATTCACTTTTAGCACCCAATTAATATTTTAAAGAAATTCTTGAGCACTTATAATTTTATTATTTTTTGCTTTTGTTGTTTTAATGCCCTCTGAGAACCTTGAAAATGCAATGTCTTTTCCTATTAGTTTTGTCCGTTTCTATTTGACACTCATTTGTCTGAGTTTCTTAGCAAGCCTCAAATTAACATCTTTTTCTTTCCCTGTCCCTTCCTTATTTGGAAAATCTGTCTTGCTTCACATGTGGAAGATACAATATCTTACAGCAAATAGCACAGCACACCACAAAACTCAAAAAACTTCATCCTGACTTCCCAGAGCAAGACAAGGAGCTGAAGAATCATTTCAGAATATTAACAGCAGCAGTGAAACAGCAGCCACGCAGTAAATGGTGAGGGAATAAATACTATTTCAGATAGCTTGGGTCTAGACATTCTAGCATTAAAATTTAGATTGTTAACTTAAAACATCAGAGCTCACAGTCAGTAGGGGCAGCCTTGGATTCCAACTACAGAATTAAGGTAGAGATACCAAATCCAGAGCTGCAGTCCTGAAACACCCAACTCAGCACTTGCTTAACTTGAAGGCCCCTAAAGCCATAACATACAACATGTAGGATTTCCAAGCTGTACTCTTTTACAAGTTACTCCTCATTCCTAATTTGACAGAAGCTTTCTATGCCCCCAGAACTGCCTCACTTAAAAGGAACTGGCACTTCTAAGGCAAAGCAGCACGCAAGCAGTCCCACCTTTGCCTGCAAGGGGGCAAATCCAACAGGCATTCACTGTGCAGTTAAAACATACCAGGTTGGGTGCTGGGTGAGAGGGACTGCAGGCACCTACTGTGGCAAATATGCCACGTGGCAAAGCTTCCCCAGCAGTCAATGGAAAGAGCAATTCAAAGCAAAGAGCAGAGAGGCTCCGAATTGTAATCAGGACAGCACTCTCTCTGCTGACACCTACAGAAGCTTAGCTAGGTAATTTTCCTGGCTAAATTCAATGTGTACAGTAAAGAGCTAATGCCAAACGCTACAAACTGGTGTCCTTTGTCCTAAAATGCAAAGAGAGGGTAAAAATAGCATTCGGTAGTCTTTCATTCAGTTCAGGTCCTGTTCTCTGGGCTGTCACTGACTGCTGAATGTAAATTGCACAAATGCTGCTGCATGCAGAGAGTAGATGTCAGTAGTCTGTCTGCAGGCATGCTTAAACTGTTAGAGTCATCGTGTCACTTGTGCTATCTCTTTTCTTGTGACTATTGCACCCTTTTCTACATAGTGGATCAGCTCCTAGGGTAAAGTTAAGGTGGCTGCTGAGATTGCTGCCCCAGCCAGATTACTTCATGTTTCACATCACTCTCCTGGAGCTAAAGAAAATGCATATGAGGAGAAGCAAACAGCTCTATGATTATCACTCCTGTCCAGCTCTGCTTTAGGAATAAACAAGACAAATGCTCCCTTAAAAAAAAATAGTTAGAAACACTTACCATTAGGAAATCGTTCTTTAGAGTAGAAGTGATGGAAATGGAGATGGCCACTTAGAGGCCTGAGTAGTATGGTAAAAGGTAAGAGGGTATGATTTCAGGCACAGGGTTTATTTGCTATTTTTTACTTGCTAGTTAAAGCAGTTTGCCATTCTCACTGCGTAGTTTCAAATGACTTTCAATCAATTTAACCGGCCACACACAATGTGCAGGACTACAGATTAGCTACCCAGGGTATGCAGCTCATACCTTGCAGACATTTATGCTCTTTATCAGAACTACCCACAGTGGAAGCACTCCCTGGAAGCAATCCTGCTGTCGATAGCACATGACCATAAGAGAGCTAACACGTGCCCAAGTATGAGAAAACAAGTTTGGCCAAAATGTGAAAGGGAGAAAGGGGGGCTGTTAAAGACTACTGAGTGCCTCAAAGCAGATACTTTCTTCTGAAGAGGGGGTGGATTTGTTAATCCCAGGTGGTCAAGAGAAACATCAGATTCGGTTTTGTTCATTTAATGCAGCAGCAATACCACCCTTTGTCTCGTCCTGTAGGTGATAAAGTAACCAAGCATCAACCGAAAGACCCACAAAAGGATTAAATTTGCAATCATAGAATCATTAGGGTTAAAAAAGACCTCTAAGGTCATCAAGTCCAACCATTAACCCAGCACAGCCATGTTACCACGTGTCCCCAAGTGCCACCTCCACATGAATTTTGAACTCTTCCAGGGACAGTGATTCCACAAGTTCCTTGGACACCTGGTTGCAATGCCTAACCACTCATAAAATGAAGAAATTTTTCCTGATATCCAATCTAAACTTCCCTGGTGAAACCTCCCATTTCCTCCCATCCTGTCAGGTTTTTTTTTTACCTGGGAGAAGACACCAAGATTGTTTATGTATATTACCATTTCCCTTGGAGCATGAGGTCTAAGTAAATTATAGAAATCAAATTCCATGAACACTTAGAAAAGCATGTGGCTTCCCTGCCTTCAGGTAAGATCATCTTCCATGTAACCCTCGATCTCCTCTAGATGCTGAGATTCAGGAAAAACTGTCCCGGTACCATATAAATAGATATTTTCTAAGATTTCTCAAGTGGCTGATTTATAGATTATGTTCCAGTGAAGTGGGGAAAGAATACTTCAAACCTTTGTTTTCTTTAGCTTTCCTATTTTAATTGGGAAAAAACCCTCTGTTTCCTTTGTTTAATATGCAGGTAAGAAAACATCATCCACTCTTACCATAGTAAAGCTGCTCCATTATTTTTTCAAAAGTCAAACTCACAAATAAAGTAATTGTTCCATGTGAGTCTACCTATTTAATAAATAAAGAAGCTGTTGATACAATCATCTAACAATCTTTTTCCTAATACCTGCCTCCGAGAATGATTTGAAAATGTGTCATAGCTTTAAATGTAAAGCAACAATAATGATTTTTAATATATTTTCTCTAGTAGACTTTGGTAGTGAAAATCTTTTAAAAATAAAACAGCTACAACCCCGCTATTACTTTCTTTTCCCTAAGATATTTCTGAGTAGTTGACAGTTTTCTAGCTCCCTTATCTATATCCTACTATTAAAATCCATTATAAGCTATTAAATGCTTTAAAAATAGTTGTCTCAATTTTATATAATTTTTCCTTAGGTAACATATTATTCTCATATGGAGACAATGCACTAGCTGCTGTTTTTGGAAAATATCTGCATACAGCATGCTGTACAGAACTTTATTTTTACCCTTCTACTTGTAAAAAAGAAATCAATGCTGCAGAAATGTGTTGGCCTTTAGGAATAACACACCCTTCCAAAAAGTGAAGGCTGGACTGACACTTTCATACAAAATTAAGATAGCAAAATTCAAATAGAAATATATGGGGAAAGAAGCCAGAAGCTGATGGCATTACCAATAACAGAAACTGAATTTCAGCCCATGGCCCTCACTCTCCACTGCTCCCTTTCTTTACTCATATTTTTCTTGTGATGGTTATCCAATCCTAAATGGATTACTTCAAAAATTCTGCTTACAGCGACAGTTTGTTTTATGTGATAAATGCACAGGTTAGTTTCTATCTTTCTTTTCCTTTCCAGAATAGAATTGAAAAATCATTATCCTAATCTCATTAACACTCTGCTAGTCCTACAAGAGGGTTCAGATGCCCCTTGGAAATGTCCCATATTAAAGCATCATGTGAGAAGTACAGTAGGAAAGCATAAGCATCAGCAGGGAGGATACACCCACACATCTGAGCACAATCTCTCAGGTGTCCTGCATTTCCCTTGGCCTCTGGACTCACAGTCCATTAGCCAACATCCTTACTTTCCCCACATTACTTGAAATCACAACTGTGAGATGAGTGGTATCAGTAGGAATTAGTTTCTATCCTGAAACACGCATTAAAACAAGACTTTTCACGTCGAGAATATTGACTTTCATTTAAAAATGAAACAAAACCTTCATCAATGGTGGAGCTAATGAAGCCTAATCTGATACAAGTCAGTGCCCTCATGGCCTTCTCAAAACACCACAATAAATTCTGACTCTTACTTTAATCACAAAAAATACCACAGCTGCTACCTCAAAGGCTGTATAACATGCCACTTTTACCAGGCTTTACTTCACTAGGGATGGCACTGTTTTTGTGGTTTTTCTCTTTGCATTCCATTCACCATTTTTTTCTGATCTGAATTAAACTGGCTAGTTAAGTTCAAAAGTTATTGTACAAAGTGATGAACAGAGGCAGAGAAGTCTTAAATCATCATTTCCTTAAGAAACTAACATTTATAGATATAAAGAAAATAGTTTGAAATTTGACTACGTGTACACTCCCTTAAAAGACAGCAACAGCTCAGGCCTTTTGAAGCTGTTATATGTTTGAATTCTATATTTAGGCAAGACAAGGCTTATTAAAGGGATTTTGGAAAGCACAATAATATAAAATACCAAACAAGAACTCTGTAAAATCTGCCTGACCGTTTTGCCTCACAAGCAGCTTTACTGTGCTCAGAGAAAGATTCCAAAGCAGCTGTGGCTTACAGGGGCTAGGTAGTAAGAAGGTTTCTCACAAATCTAGCTTAGGCCTTTTTGTTCAGAAAAGAGCTCATATTTCTATTGCAGGTAGTATTCTGCTTTGTATGATGCTCTTTCAATACAAAGGAGTACAAAAACCAGACTGTAAAGGCTTTAGGATTCACTACACTTGCTTTTCTTCTTAACAAGTACCCTGTTTACAAAAATCTAATTACTCCAGTCATCTTGTTTGCAGACATTAGATCAACAAATAGCAGGATGGATGCACTTTCCTGTGACTTGGGTAACCAATATGAATAACTCATTCTGAAAATTATACTCGGAGGAGCACTTGCAAAATTCCACAAGCCTAATGTGGTTGTAAGATTATTTGATGAACTACATAAAACACACACAGTCATATAAAAAAATCATTTGCAGGTCATGGATAATTCACGGATAGAAAAAGTTATTAAATCCCAGAGTGTTTATATACAATGAATATCTATGACCCACTCTATTCAGTACATGTGTATTGTAAAAGGCAAGTATATTGGTTCTTTTCTGACACTTCATAGATATTTACACACACTGTTCCAACTAGATTGGAGTGAGAAATTACAGATTAGAGTAAGAAAAAGATGCCAGGTTAACAAGCTGCTTCTGAAAAAACAGCAATTATAGCAATTCATAAACCAAAACCTTGAAAACCCCACAGATTTACTTTAAATATTTTCTTGACTAAGCTATGGAAATCAAAACCTGTGTGTTCTATATTTATATTGGAAAAAAGCCTTCAGTGTTTCAGAATAGCTGTTTGCAGGAGCTCATTAAATTATTATAGGGTTGTTTGGAACCCTGTTCCATTAGTTACTCCATGTGCAAATGTCTATTGATTTCTGTGGAACTCCGATTGCACTATCTGCTGTGAAGTCTTATTTATTTCTCATTTAAAATCCCCACTACTGTGTTTGCTCATTTTGTTTTATTATTGATTCAAATCATGGTGATATTAGAGTCAACATATCCAAGCTAAATCTATGAAATGAGAGAGACTACAAATCAGAATGCTAATGATAAAAAGATGGTCATTCACAAAGTGAAGACTTAACTATTTTTTTAAGACTGCTAGATTTAAAGAAATCTAATCAATTAATGACACTTAATCTTTCTTAGCTCTAATATACCATATATAATCTTATTTTTATCCACTGTTTTTACAGAAACCTCCTTACAATGTAAGATTAATTCTATTTAATAATTAAGCTTACTTAGAAGCAAACTTGACTACTTACAGGTACAAGCACTGATTATGTTAATTTAAATTATAAATGCTTTTTCTTCAGTGCAATCATGCATTTTTTAAGTCTTTCAGACATCATGCTTCAAGCACATTTGCTATTTGGATGGATAATTTTTATATGGTACTAAGTTCCCAATTTAAGGTAAATCTTTTTTTCTTTTCTTTTTTTTAACCAAAAGCATTTATCTTTTATTCATTACCTAATCTTCTTTACATACAAAAGTTATAAAACATATCAGAAATTACCTTTTTTATCCTTTTGATTGTTTAACAATTTCACACAGAACAATTTTGGGTTTGGTTTGGGTTATTTTGCAGCACAGATTTCCATATTTTGCTTGGTTCCTGGGTTGCTTACATCCAAATCAGGAACTCTGATACAAATACATGCAGGCCTGAGTCTGTAAAAATATTTAATGCACCTGTGAGATGGCTGTGGCATAAAAGTACCTACTGGAGTGTTTAGATCAAGGCAAGGTCTCATGTGCTGCAACTTAAAAAACTTAATTTTATATTCAAGGCATTATAGCCAGCCCTATGAGTGTATGATCAGATTAACCTTGTAAATAACCAAGCAGATTCCATATATATGAAAACATATCTATGATACATCATTTACAGGCTGTTCACAATCAAAGATTCTTTTAACCCTTCAAAAATCACTGGTTACTGATTAACAAATTCAGGATTACCCTGCCTTGCTCTGACAGTTCAAATGGATGCCTGAGGGGCTGTGGAGCCACAGCAATGACAGGAGAAATTGGATTTAACTCATCTTACAGTAGTCAAATATATCTAAGGCAGTTGATTATTTGTGCTCTGTAGTCACTTGAAAATGGAGAAGAGGGTTGTATTTGGGAACACAACAGAGCAAATACACTGCTGACTTAAAAGAGTCAATGCATTGAATATAAAAAACAATGCTGACTTAAAAGACTAAAAAAACCCAAAAAAAACACAAACAAACAAACAACATCCAAAAAAACCCCCAAAAATATCCCAAACTCTTTTGGCCAAGTATTGCTGAAGAGAAAAATAGGTGAAAAGGAAAAAATCCAAATAAACCTGAGAACTCTCCTAGACTGTAGAGACATGTGGTGCTAATTCAGAAAGTTGTCCTTCCAGGGAGGTGTTCATTAGTCCAAAACTTTATGAGAGCTCTTGAATGTTCTAAAACCTCTAGTGTTGAGGAAAAAGCATGATCTCTAGTGCAGATAAAGTATAAAAATATAATCATTAGTCCAACTGCTGTAACCTTATTGAGTTCATCATCCAATAGCCTATCAACAGTTCTTCACAAAAGATTCTAAATAACATCTTTTAACTTTTCAATGAAAAGCAGAATTGTGCTGTGTGCAAAGCAGTTTTCCTGGAATGAGCTGGGCATGCAAGCACCAAATGTTTCCTAATTCTTTGGACTGTAATTTGTCTGACAGTCACTTTTAAAGGAATCATCCTGGGTTTTGCATTCCATTTGAAGGCAGAAACAGTTCACAAAGGTCACCCACCAAAACAGAAATGTCAGACAAATTACCAGCCAGGTTGCAAACTCTGCCTCTAAAGGATACTCAGTGTGATTTGCAGCTTCAGGATTTTGGGGTTTTTTATTGTTCATACTCCTGAGAAAAGCACTGTGGAGCTCATTTGTCCCAGAGCCTGCAGAGTCACAACTCCAGCACAAGGAACTCACAGAAGGCAGGGCCACCAAACAGGTTGCTCTTTTGTTCACAGAACAGCATCTTCCAGAGGTCAAAGGAGAAGAACTTTTTTATTTTAGGTTGATGCCAAGTCATACTTCACTGCAGAGATGGCTGACTGAAAGTGGCAAAAATCAAAGTTCTGTTTCAAACAGGGACTCATCCAGTACAACCTCCACAGCCAATTTCTCAGGAACGGTGGAATAAGAGAAAAATCAATATCCTGCAAACAGCTTAAGAGTCTGTGATTCTTGAAAAGAAGTCTGTGGCTGTGTGTTTACAGTCAGAATGCTTAGGTGAAGGTTCAGTTACTAGTCTACATGTCTTTTGGGGTTTTTTTAAACATCCCAACCCAATTTTTTAGCACATTATCTTGAGATTAAAATTATTTACAATATGGATATATTTAATAAAGAGACCATTATTCCACCACACACTAAAAATTTTTATAAAACCAGACTAAAATCTAATTTTTCATAGGAATTTAGGTGAAACTATACCACTTGTCCTACTTTTTAATTCTCTTTAACCTATAGAAATGAGACTTAAGTTATGGACTCCGAGTCCTGCAAAGACATCATTACATAACTTAGGTACATGTGGATACAGAGACTTGACAACTTGCACTTGTGATATTCTGCACATCACAACTGCTTTAGCCACCAGTATCACCTGCATGAGGGGATGAGCAGATACATACATAAACAGAGTACAAATTTCAAAGTACTCCTGCACTTTGATCTTCTGCTCAAGTTAGCAATGACAAAAATCTACTTAGAAATAAGAAGGAGGCACATTTGCTCAAAATTCTAGGCTGGAGGCACTTGTAAAGAGTGGGCTTTAGACGGGTCATTAGAAATTAAACATTATCACCACTTCTGACTTTAGGAGCATGCCCACAAGCCAAAACTTCAGGGCTCAGTAGCTGCAGAGCAGGAGCTGAGTGCTGCCAGCAGTGCCTATTTCATGTTCCCAAATGTATTTATGGTTGGAATTTATGACTAAGGAATAAATAAAATAAAACCATTCTTTTCTTTCCCGGCATTTAGAAATGTTATACCTACCTACAGTAGAAAATATTTCTTACCTGGATCTGGCCTAATTCTGTCTGTTCACCAGACAGATAAATAAAAGGCTATTTGTGCATTTAAACCTGGTACTGATGTTAGCAGGCAGTGCTCACTTAACTAGATTGCACACAGCTGTACTGAGGGACAAAGAAAATTTGGTTACACACAGATTGTTCTGATCTTCCCCTATTGACTTGAGGTGAATATTTTGGTAAAGATCTTTACTTTATTGCACAATTTCTAGGTGCATCATCATTACCTCCTTTAAGTGGTGTGGTTTATGTTTTCTGGTGGGTCCTTTCTCAAATCACCTGAATCTAATATCTGCCTGTGTAGGCAGATACTTGATATTCCACCACATTATCCAAATCTGTCAAACCTATGAGCAGCTCTTTAGACTTACAAAACTCTGGCAGGGAAATAACATTTTTACATTAGGGATGGAGAGCAAAGGCAGAGCCAAATGGAGATGACCAACCCCATCCCACAAAGGGTATCTGTGCCTTGACTGAAAACTGACCCTGGATTTTTTACATTCAAGCCAAGTACCTCAACCTCCAGACCATCCTCCCAAGTGCAAAGATAACTTCATATTAATTAAAACTATTAGACATGCAAGACTTCCACATGCACTCATCACTGAGATTGGTAGGATTAAAATATTGTGCATCACTCTAATCTTCCAAGAAAAGGGACTTAAAATACTACCTCATCCCATCCACAGGCATCTTTTCCATTAACATTTTAGTGACCTTTAACAAGTGCAGGATAGATGGGAGAAAGAGTGTGCTAACACTAAAGTGGTTTTTTGAGGCTCTAGAAAAACATTGACTGAGGATTTGCTTTCATACATTCAATACTGATGTTCTGTTAAAAAGGTTTCTTCCCTCCCTTTTATGCTTTGGCACTTGCAGCAGTTCATAACTTAACACTTTTCAATTGCAATAAAGTTATGCCACGTGGTCTGAAGTAATTTAATTATTCCCAGTGTAAGTTAAATAGTCACATTTAAATGTAGCTCTTGCAAAAAATAAATTGATATTTTCAGTTCAGTTCTACTCCAGCAAAATCAAGCAGAAGCCTCTTGAATCTGAATAAGAATCTGAAGCCACATGAACATACACAAAAGTCCAAAATAAATCTTGTAAAGTAAATACTAAGAAGATAAGTCTCAAAAAATTCAGATCATATCTATATTTCACTGACATAAAATGAAATATGTAGCCTCAGAACACCACTGATGACAAAGTATTTAAGATGGATGGTCTTAAAGATAAAAAATTTTGAAAACATCTCCTAAAACTAGTCTTGAATTTGTAGATTACATGACAGTGATCAAGTAACAAACTAAAATTAATCAAACAATAAGGACCTAAGTCATTGATATTTGACCATGAAAAAAATGTTTCCTTTCATGTCTTGACACTTCCTTTGTAGTTCCTTGAATATCCAGGTCCCAGTACACTGATTTAGAAGTGTCAATCAAAAGATCAATCCCCAGCAACACTTTTAACATTTGGGAGTTTCAACATTTAATAATTCACCTTGTTAGAGATGTTTACATGTATTGTTTAAGTCCTCATGTTTTTCTTTAGGAGTTAGTGCAGTCTAACAGCAATTACTGTATACATTTAAATAGTGTCCATGTTTTCCAAAAATATCTGCTACCTGCAAGAAAATGTCAAATTACAGAAGGAATCCTCCTTCACTGTTAACTATGGAAAAATTTGGTTTTGCCCTCATTGCATTCTGTGTTAAATCTGTCTTAGAGACAGTATAATGTAATTGAAAAGTAAACAAAAGCCATGGTGCAACAAAAACAACCTTAGAATAATTGACTTGAATTTCCACCCAGTCTCATTAAGGGGTAACCTCAGCAAAAGTTATGAACATTTTCATTTTGAAGTATTTACTGCAATTTTTAAAGGTGGATTGTTAAAGATCACTTCAACTCTCCACATTTCTTCACTAATGCTCACACTTTAATTGAGTTAGTCCATCAATGTCATTCACTGTTTGGAGAATGGATGCAGGGCTGGGACTGTTAGCACTGCACGTGGAAAGGACTTTGATTTAATTAACAATAATATCCCCATAGAGAAATCAAAGGCTATAATCATTCTGTTCAAATAAATAGGATTCGGGTTTTTTGTTTGAACAGAGTGGTGAATGAGGTCCATGTTTAGTTCTTAGAAGTGGCAGGACATGAAACAGAGATAGGTTCCAGAATGTCAGTAAGTTCAAAACAGTTAAAAAGTAAATTATTATTTAATTTTATTGGAAATGAACCAGGAGCACTGGCCTGCATACTAGTCCATGAAACTCTACTGCTTCCTACTTCTGTGGTTTTTTCACCTGCTGGGGTGAAAATTCAGTTTCAACAACAATACTAAAAATATCCAGGTCTATAGTTCCATCTTGAATGTACAAGACATTCCTCATTGATTTTGCCCTGGCAGTTAGCTCACTGAAAAGACTGAGTTAAGGTAATTACTCTCATGAAGCAATATTCAAAGGAGACCAAGATACTCTGAATGTGTGTTGATACTGGCAAGAGAATCTCATTCAGCTTCATGGGTTTCCATACATCTCAATTTGTTTTTCATTTTGAACACTCCACTGAGCATCTTTAAAATAATAGCTAAATATATTTGTTTAAAAAAAGAATCATTCTGGCTAATGCATGAAGCAGAGATTTGAGCTTGGACCGTGAAATAGAGAGAAGATAATGCTCACTTAAATTCTCCCCAAATGCAGTTAAACACCAGCACTGGCAGAACTGCTTTCCAATATTTCATAAAGGTACAGAATGCAGCATTAAACAGGCACATGATGGAATTTATCCCCTGCTTTTTATGGTACCTTCTAGCTTGGTGTGTCAGAGGCAGTAACAACACATGAGAGTAGAGGTAACAGTGGTTGCTCTCATTTTAATCCAGAAATCTTGTATTTTAATGGCCAACAACCAAGAGTTGCTTGTTTCACACAAACAAGAAGTGTTTGCAGGAAGATAAATGGAGCACACTGTTTCTGAAGCAGAAATAAACTAATCAGTACCAAAGGGGAGAGACTGATGGTGCTAAACAGAACAGGGGACCTGAGAAAAGAGCAAGAGCTACTCATAAATGCTTTAGCAACAACTGATAGGAGACTCTAAAGTATTGATTCCATCTTTTATTTTCCTAGGCTGTGTGAGCAAGCAAATAAACAGCAGGACCACATCATAACCAAGACTATTCAAATAGAGATCAGAAAGATCAAAGTAATCATGAATATGTTTTATCATTGTTTCCTGCTGGTAAATATTGTTAAGTGGAAACATAATAGGAATCCATGAAAGCAGAACAAGAGTTTTGTATTTTGTCCTAGAAGACAATACACTGAAAAAATAAAAATTAGAGCAACAATACACCAGCTTAAGTTGAAAGACAAACAAAAAAGTGCTATTATTACACACAGAAATTGAATCCAACAATAAGCAATTCTAGAGTATTTTGGAACACTTCAGGTTGGACTTTCTGTGTGTGGTTTGTCTAGCTTTGCTGTGATTTTTTTCCTTTTTTTTTTTGCTTGCTTGTTGAAAGAAAAAGCTGTCACCACCAAAAAACAAGGATGATTAGATGCCTTTTGTTAAAGATAATAACACTTCCTCTAGCATAAAAACATTCTTTGAATTGAGTAGTCCTATGAATAATCCTAAAATCTTGCTGAGGCAGTACTTGATTTAAGGAAGCAGCAATGAAGTAAAAAGCACCACCCAAAAATTGTACCTTTATAGCAAAGTAAAACAAGTTCAGTCTCCAGAAAAAAAATTAAGTAATCTATGCTGCATTTAGCTGTCATGAGAATTAGCATAGGGAAGAATAAATAATATTTTTTCCAGTCTTCCACTAGCTCACTTCTCTACAAGGAAGGCATAATCAAAAATTATGACTCTATTGAATTGTACGAAAACAAGCAATGTTAAATATCTCAAGCATATCATAGAATGCTCTTGATGTGCTATATGTGTAAATTTAATAACAGGAGGTAAATTACTGTGAATGAATTGCAAGTATCTCTTACTAACAGTTTGTTCACTTTCTTATTTGCACAAATTTTCCACTTTTTGAAAATTTTCTGTGGTGCATTTCTTCTGTTAAGAAAAAGAAATATAAAAGCATCAGAAACATTTACACTTTTACAGAAACATTCTTTGGTTCAGGAAGGAAGAGAGGACTAAGATCATTAATACAATTTTAGGGAATATAAATTGTCAGAAGTAATTAGAGGGTCTATAATCATCAACAACCACCAGGTATCTTTCTTTCCTCGCATCTTTGAAGTTCAATGGTTTTCAACTTTTAAAAATTTGCAGTCTACTAAATTTTTCAGAGAAGACACAGCTTGCTTCAAAAACTTTTCATACCTGTAGAATGTTGTGGAACATTAATTAACTTTTCTTCTGCCTTTCTTATTTTGAAATTTTCTTAGAAACAATCACAGATCCTCAGCCCATGAATGACTAATCTCAGACCAAGATCTTCCAGTGTCTCCATTATAAACTATTTGTGAAAGATATCTATGGTAACCAGTCTACAGGTACCATTTGGAAAGATTTCAGTTCATT
Source organism: Sitta europaea (assembly GCA_013400255.1). Classification (NCBI taxonomy): domain Eukaryota; kingdom Metazoa; phylum Chordata; class Aves; order Passeriformes; family Sittidae; genus Sitta; species Sitta europaea. The sequence goes on along the minus strand of VXBS01001140.1, from coordinate 580,216 downwards.
CCTTTATTGCTTTCCTGACTCTGGACTGCAAAGGCTTTCAAGTTTTCCTGCTCTATTTAATACAGATATTTCACACAAAATTCAGTTAGAAAGATTTAACTACCAGAAGATTCAAATAATAAATTTTTTTCTTAATGAATGTGTTGGATAATATTGGACTTTCAGCAACTGTTCAGATTTCAAGCATAATTTTCTAGTGATCTTTAATCTTCCATAGCTTCAATCATTATATTTGTGTGGTCCCATTGCTATATTATTCAAAAGCCACCAAACCCAAATTTTCTTCAGAATAACTGCCATGTTAACTGTTCTTCTGGACTAGATTTGTCCTAAGCAACTCCTATGTGTATCCTTGTCCAGCATTAAAATTCAATGTCAGTGTAGGTCATAGACACCAAACTAGGTAATCATCCAATAACTGGGCATAGTGGGAGTTCTAAGAGATCAGTGTGGCTACCCAGAAAGCAAAGTGTATTTCCTGAGGGCAAAAGGATTTTGGCTTCTTTCTTTACAGATCTGCTCAAATTCTTAAGGTAGCACAAAGAGGACATAGACTAGTTCACAAAAAACTTCCAAAGAACAGTCCTAGAAACAGGAAATGTAGTTAATGTAATGCCAGTGAAGCCTGTAGATATATAACCCTAAGCTCGAAGCTACATAAATTTAATGCACATAATGCACTATATTAATTTACACCAGTATCACCTTGTTTACAGTCCAGATACTCTTTAGACATGGCAACCACACAATAGCACCTGCTTGACATGAAGCATTGATTTAAGAACTTTGGGATTGTTTGGTGAGTTTTTAGTGGTTTTTTGTCTGTTTGTTTTGGCTTTTTTTGGTGGGGGGCTGTGCTTTGTCCTTTCATTTGGTTCCGTGGGGGGTTTTGTTTGGGTTTTGTTTTGGGATTTCTTTCCTTGCAATTTTATAACAATGAGGTGGAGTCATTCTACCACTAAAGAAACAGTGTGACTTAAAGTTGGCTTATCACTGAGCCCTCATGGACAACTAGCATGCCCAATCATTTCTTCTTCTGGACAGAGATGGACAGTCTGAAGCTCAGCAAAGGCAAAGGCAGGGTCCTGGTGAAGAATATTGGTGCATGACAAAAGCCCAACATGTCTACACCCTACCTTCATGAGTCTCAGTATTGTTCTGCTGTCAGCAAGTAGCACAGCTTGAAATCCTATGGCCTCTCTCTGCAGGAGATAGTCTACCTGAGAAACATAACACCTTCTCAACTTGCTGACTTAGATCAAGACATGCTATATAATTCAGTCTCCTGTGCAGTTTCACATAATGGAGTTTTTAATTTTTTTATCCATCACTTGAAAAAGTAAAAAAATTCACATGAAATCATCGTGTTAAAGGTGAAGACTGGAAAGTAAAGTACTCCAAAAGGTAGGAAGTAAAATAAAGATGCACAATGCAACATGTCTCAGCTGCTTCAGCCACAAACACTGCAATTTCAATGTTGCTATACACAACATGCCAAGTGTTCCTTTCCCTTTTCTTCTCCCTGCTCTGTGCCTTCCAGCCAAAATGACCCAGACTCTTTCATTAGAAAAAGGCCAAGCACTGGGAATGAGTCAGTTTTGTCCTTTGCAAAAGAAGAATGGTGATATCAAAACAGGTGAACCTTCTCTCAGGTGACCCTAATACTGACCCATAATGGATATTTCAGATCCAGTATAAGAATAAAAGAAGCATATGGTGAAAAAAGCTCCCTGGAGTCCAGTGATCTGCAGCTCGAAGGTTTATAAAGCTGATGGGATGACTATTCAAATCAGCAGGAACTGAGCTTTGAATTCAGGAAGTACTGTATTTATACTAAAATTAATGGAAAACTGGATCAAGTTTGACACTCAAAATAAGTGAAAACTTTTGGCCTTAAATTCTGTACTGAATGGGAATAAGAAAGGAGAAACAAGGCAAGTCCTGAGATTGCTGTGAGGATAAATTCCTTAGGTTTTTTGAAGTAGTTCAATACTACATTTAACACATAAAACAAAGGGGCACACAAGGAAACCAGTAATTTTGTACTCTGCAGGGTTTGGGTGGCAAGACTTGGGGATATGTATCCTATGATTCAGTACAAGCAAATTTTGAACAATTATTTCCATGGTGACCACTGTTCAGTTGTGTATAAGTGCATATATGAACTACACATATATAGACAGTGTAAGGGTAAGGGGTCCTGTGGAGGGGAGAAACTATGTCAAGTGCCAATTAAAATCTTTCCAGCTACAGATTCATTGAGGAGCTGGATAAAATTTCCATAGATTTCCCACATTCTGACGTTTGAAAACACAATTTTTTATTTTTCTTAAAGTGTGTCTCTGGGGTGCAAAATGCATGCATCTATATTTACACAATTCTGTTTGACAGAATTACTTTTTAATGTTCTTTGACTGACACAGGAAATGCTTTCCCTTTGGTTACGTTGTTTTTTAAAGATGTACATGGAATATACATGCACTTGAAATTTCACTACATTATTTTAAATAATCATAATAATTCATCTTGATTTGTAACATTTAAGCTCTTTTTTCCCTGAAGTTGTTTTCATTAATGAGTCAGATGATGTCTGCTCCCCCACAAGAAAGAAAAAAAAGGACCATTGAAAATATATTTTCATCCTTCTCTTGTAGGTCATTTGGATATATTTTATATAATTATATATATATAAAATCATATATATTATATTATATATATTTTATATAATTATATATATGTATAATTAAGTTCTATATATACAACTTAATTCCTTACTAACAGATTCAAAGGCATACTGAAGCCCCCAGACTACTTAATTGTAACAAGCATTTAAGCACTGCTGAGCCTTGACCTAGCCTGTCCCAACTATGGGACTCACTCTGTGCAAGATCAGTACACAGACACTTGCCTTGGGGCCTCCAATCAGAAACAGAGCAAGCCATACAAGTCACAGGATCTCTACAGTTTATCTCTACAAAACCCCAAGTGATGTGGAAAGACCTACCCAGGATTTTGGTACTGAATGAGTTTCACTCCAAGAGGAAACATTGCTGTGAGCAGTGACAAGACAAAAGGTAACTATCAAAACAATTTTCTATAAAGGATATTAAATCCTTCTTTTATTTACAGTCCTACTGAAATTTCTATATTTGAACTCACTCATATGTATGCACTTCCCCTTAAATCATTGCAGAGTTTTTTCACAGGTTTTGCTTGACAAATTTACTTCCTCTGAAGTCTTGCTTCACCCCTCAGGAGTACATCAAAAGCTCATAAAAGCATATTGCAAACTTTTAAAACTATTTATTTAGATTCTTTGTAAGGAAAGTCTGGGTTATAGAAAACCTGATGATCAGGAAGCCTTTGGGTGCATTCTGATTCTAGACTTGTTCCTGTAAAGACTGGGTTTCACTCCCAGTGTATGCAATAAGCCAGAAGCATCAGAGTATACAAGGGAGCAGCATCTTGCCAACCAGCATCAACACAAAAAGAGAAATGAAAAGTAGCCTTCAATACACAAAGGAGATAAGAACTGTCTGGGTCTCACTCATTCTCATACAGCTTCTACTTCCAACATTCTTAAATATTTGCTTTCACTTCCATGCTGTGGTCAAGAAAAACCTCAGGTTGTTACTAAAATGTCACTAAGAAGCACATCTGGGGACATACATTTGAAATCTATGTATAAAGGTGCAATTGATTCAGCTGACCTTTCCATATTACTGTGAACACATACATTCTCATGGTTAATGCAGGAAGCTACTGCATGAGTCACACCATACTTCCACTTGCTTCAGCCTTCCACTGTACATTTGTTCACAAGCACCAAAATATCAATTTTTTAAAAAAATAAAAATTAAAATGGCAAACCAAAAACTTAAACTATAATAATACCCATGAGATTTTTCATTTGCTTTGGTCTGAAGAGCAAGATTAAACTGAAGCTCTTCAGTAAGTTGCTTGGAATGGACCAAGAAAGACCTTAGAAAATGAGTACATCTGCCCTCCTAGCAGATATCAACACCAAAGAATGCAGAACAACTTACAGACAGAAGCTGCCCCGGCTCTAAAGGAGCTAGGCCAGGCTTCCACATCTCAGTAGCACATGTTGACCCTGCTGGAATGCAGTTTACCTTGTCCTGGTGTATTCCTAATGAATAAATGGTGCACCTCCTTCAGGAAAATGGTGCTCGGTGTGCCAGGGCCACATGCTTGCCCTCTGTTGAAGGAACAGAAAATGAACTGCTACAAATGTGTTTCAACCCAGGCAGCACCTCTCCATAAGCTGCCCTACTTAATGTCAAGCTGACCTTGACTGCCATATGCAGAAAGCAGGACAGCTATTGAGAAATAAATTCTATCCCCCTACTAACCATAAAATGCTTCTTGTTTGACTCACAAAGCAGTGCCTAGGAGCACACACATTTCCAAGGCAGTGATGCTGAAATTGTTGTGTGTTGATCCACCAACACACTTCTGTCATGGCTGTGGGCATGTTCTGGTTTGCTTGTGGGGAAGCATTTTCTGTGTAAATGAATAGCTGTTTCTTCAGCTATCAAATGTACAAAGCACACAAAACAGCCAGAAACCATCCAATAATAGCATATTATCTCATAAACCTGACCTTCATTAGAAATTACTTAGGAAAGCATTACAGTGGGTGTTGAGCAATTTAAATTGTGACTTTCTGGATAGAAAAAGAGAGATTTTTCACTCTTAGAATATGTAGGTAACAAAAAAGCTTTAAGTCCTAAAATGTGCCTTAGATGATTTAAATGCATATAAATTTTACAATAACAAACTAAAGCACAAACACTTGGGGAACAAGTTTTATCATTTGGTGATGGAGAGGTATTATGTGTAAGGTGAGAAAGAAGAGGTTGGCAACTTTAACCCACCTAAAAATTCTCAGAATTTTAAAGCTGGTCTTGATCCAACTTGGGCACCTGCTTTATGCTATAATGTGTTACTTTCCATTGCCAAGAATATCTGGAAAGCAGCAGGCAAACCAATAACAGACAACAAAACAATGGTCAGATCAATCTTTCATGAGAGAACTACACGATGGAATATCCAGTATTTAAGTGAGATTTCTGTTTTCTTTCCTACATTGGAGAAGCAGAGAAAATGCAGGGTCAAGCATGAAATGCAGCACCAGCTGTAGCACTCACACTGTGGAGGCCAGAATAAGGTTCTTCAGTTTTGCCCATAGCTTTTACACTGGATCACACAATAATTTCAATAAAATAATGTATGGGTCTGAGTCTACTTTCAAATAACTCAGCAGCAATCTCATTGTTTTCCCATATGAAGCAACCAATCAAAATTTTAGGCATTTCTCTCCATTTATGCACCTCCAGAGCAGCGTGCACCAAGGAAAAGTTCCCATGTTCTCCATGAATACTTCAGTGACTCACAAGATCTTCTCCATAGTCTTAGCTTTATATCTTCAAAATCCTGCACTGATACTTTTCTGCCTGCATCCATCCCAAGAACACACACAGTTGGGAGACACAGAAGAAATTTAATCTTTGCCATGTACTGTTCACTCCGTGGTGCCAAGTAGAGCAGCAGAGCATTGATTCTGACAGACAATTATCATATATTTAGTGCTGGTTGGTAGCCAGTGCTTCACAGGAAGATGCAAAACACTGCTCAGTGATACAACTGCATCAATCTCAGAATGGTAGCTGAACAACTTCAAAAGGGAAGCACTTGAAAATATGTCTGAGAGACAAGACAACCCTCCTTTTCCCAGAAGTGAAATTACAGACTAAAAAATACACCAGATTATTCTTCCCTTTGTAAAAGGTATGATCAGTTAGGTTTTAGTCACTACAACTTGAAAAATAAGAAATTAATCTTTTTGGTAAAGAGCAAGAGTGAGAAATGCTCCAAGATTAAGGAAAACCAGACTACAGTCTAAAACTGTTTGCAGTTTCTGTGGAACTGCCCAAAGCTGTGTCCAAGGGATCCTCATGGAGCTGTAGCTGGGGCACCTTCCCTCAAACCCAAAATGATTTTATACAGCACAAGGTTAAAACCATGCCATAGCTCATGCTTTATAAGCCATGCTATCTCTCTTAATCGATGTTCAAGCACAGGTGGCACCAAATACCAGATCTTATTAACTGTTACATTGTTGTTTGTAGAAAAGTTTTGTTAAGAGTATTTCAAAGGTTCTCTTGAATTCAGTGAATTAAAATTGTTTTCATCCTCTGAGACTAGAACAAGTAGATTCATGTTACTAAGGAGACCTGTCTGAGCAATTTCCTAGATAGCAAAACAGCAACAACAACGACAATCTCTAAATCCATTGTTAATAAGGTTCTTTTCTCTGATAATATTTGTGGCACACATTAAAGCATGACTATATTGTTACAAAGGCACTTGCTTGGATGACCTACATAGCTCGTTCATGTCCTTGCTGCTCACCAATCTTTGATGTATCTATCTAAAAGAGATGTCAGTAAACATTTACACCATACTTTTTTATCCACTGTCCTGTTTTTATGATAAATGCAAGTTGTACCTTAAAGTAGCCAGAATTTCGATACATGAGGTTTTCAATACTGAATTAAATTTCTGCTGCTATCTCCTTATAAAAGCAAACTGCAAGATCCTAAAACAGGGGCAGACCATAAAAAAATCTCAAATATTCCTTAGGCAAATGTATAAGTATGTAAAGGGGATCAAAGCTGAATATATAAATCCAGGATGTGAAAGAGAATAAAATACTCTCAGTGTCTAAAATCACTGACAGACAATCTATCTGCCTAATGTTAGACTACCAACTAAAAGATAAGGAAAGCATAAAAGGAGGAAAATTATCCTTTCATACTATAGGGGAGAAAAAAATTAAGCCAAAAATCCCCTGAACAAAACCCCATATGTACAATGCTCATAATATGTCCAAGCTTATTTATGCATCCCTCAATCAATGTGTGCATAAGGAAGTATGAACCAAGAACAAACATATAAAGATAAAACATCATAGAATCATACAGTGTGCTGAGCTGAAGGGACCCATCAGGATCATGGGGTCCAACTCCTGGCCCTGCACAGGGCATCCCAAGAATCACACCATGTGCCTGAGAGCATTGCCCTAATGCTTCCTGAACTCGAGACACTGCTGCAACCACTTCCTTGGGAAGCCTCTTCCAGTGCCCATCCACCCTGTGGTGGAAAAACCATCCTGATATCAAGCCTAAGCCTTCCCTGATTCAGCTTCACCAGTTTCCTGGAGTCCTGTCCCTGGCCATAAGTGAAGGGATCAGTGTCTGCCCCTCTGCTTCCCCTCACGAGGATGTTGAAGACTGCAATGAGGTCTCCCCTCAGTCTCCTCTTCTCCAAGCTGAACAGAGCAAGGGACCTCACCACTTCCTCATAAGGCTTCCCCTCCAGGCCCTTCACCATCCTCGTGCCCTCCTTTGGACACTCTCTAATGGCTTAGTGTCTTTTTTATACCGTGGCACCCCAAACTGCCCCCAGCACTCGAGGAGAGGCTGTCCCAGTGCAGAGCAGAGCAGGACAATGCCCTCCCTTGCCCAGCTGGCCATGCTGTGCCTGATGCCCCCAGGACACAGTTGCCCTCCTGGCACCAGGGCACTGCTGGCTCACATTCCACTTTCTCTCGACCAGGACCCCCAGGTCCCTTTCCACAGCACAGCTCTCCAGCCCCTCATTCCCCAGTCTGTCTGTACAGCCAGGGTTGTCCTGTCCCAGGTGCACAATCCTGCCCTTGTGCTTGTTCACCTCCATATGGCTGGTGATTGTCCATCTCTCTAATTTGCTGAGGTCCCTGCAGGGCCTCTTTGCCCTCAAGGGAGTTGACAGCACCTCCCAGTTTAGTGTCACCAGTCAACTGACTTGGTATCCCTTGCAGTTCTGTGTCCAGGGCATTCAGGAAGACACGGGCTGAGGATGGAGCTCTGCAGAACCTGGACACCAGCTGATGTCACCCCAGTCCCTAGAATCCTTTGTGCCCAGCCCAGGAGCCAGCTGCTCACCCATCTGTAACCTGCTGTGTGCTGGACATCTTGTCCAGAAGGATCCTGGGAGAGACAAGATCCAAAGCTTTGCTCAAGTCCAGTATATATTTACAGCAGAATAATGGTATACAGCCATGTCATGTATCTATGGAGATGAAAATAGATTTACAAATACCAAAACACATTTTGTTAGGCTAAATCCCCTAATCGATAAAACTATCAAGCATTCATGCACAGAGGCCCTTCTTTGGGGAATTTAAGATTGTGTAAAATTCCAACTATATATGTTGGTCTAATTCAAGGTATTAATACTGTTACATACCTTTTTTGCTTGTGTCCTTAGGAGTTGCTATAGCAAAATCTCATTACGTCTAACTAAATGTCTATCATTTTTATTTAATATCATCATTGGGATTTGAAGACAGCTGGGATAGTTGAACAATTCACTCAATTATCACTCAATTTCTAAACAAGTAAAACCTTTTAAATACCTCAAAACCACTAAAAATCACCTCTTTGTCCATCACAATATACTTAAAGTTTTTGGGAATTCTTTCAAACATCTAACAAATCTGCCTACAACTAAAATTTTATTTCGAAAGTCAGTGAAAGCAGTTGTTCTACAAACTAAAGAAAGATACAAAAAGCGAATCCATGTTTATCATGCAAAATTCTTTTAGTTAATTTCATAAAGAGAAGCACTGAAAAGTAATTCCAGTAAAAATGAAAGTAGAATAACAGAATGGAGAAGCTATGGTACAAGAAGGAATAGATATTTTAAAATGTTTACTGAAATTAATTTGAAATAATTGGTAAGTAAAAGCGCTTTTTAGAATTTTAAGCAGATGTTTAATCATCAGATGAAAAAATTAAATACTAGATAAAAAAAATTCAGGTTATTGACAAAAAATTGCAAGTTCAAGGTAAAATAAAGTGGCTCAGTTGCCTGTGTGAATTTTGATAGAAAACATTTTGTATAAACTTTCTTATATAAAACCAGTTTAGGCGCCAACCCTGTAAAAAGACTGCTAATTTTGTGAGCTTTGAGTGGTTGACTTTGACCTCTGGAGCATTTTGTACCCATCTAACCACCCCATGCTGCACAGACACCTGTCATTAAGAGTGTTATACTGTCTCACAGTCTTAAAATAATTTGGATTTAATTAAAATTTAAAGAACACAGTTACAGAATAAAGATATAGGCTATGGAGAATTAAAATGTTCCAAATGCTGGGTATTATTTTTATTGTTTTGTCTACTGGATTGTTGTTGGATTGATAGACTTCCCAGGAGTTTTCACAACAGTGAAAGACATTTCAGAGGCACTTGTTAGTGAAACATATATTAAGAGGCAGATGTTACCAGTGGGTTTTGATTGTTGCACCAAAGAGAAAGGGTGCAACTGAAAGGGAAGGGAAAGGGAAGATAAAAAGAAGAAATGCTGCTCATTCCTCAGTCATACAGATTAAAAAAATGGGGGAAGAACTGAGCAGGCATGTTAAAAGAGGAAAGAGACGTGCCAGGAAAATACAAACACATAAATGTTTGTATTTTAAAGAGACTGAATTGTACAAAATGTGGCTGTCAAGAGGTTACTGTACAGGCTGGAACTTGAGTACAGCCCAAGCTGAGCTAGTGGATGAGGAGTAGAAAGCTGTGATGCAGAAAGACCAGGGCAGAATCTGTCACTAGCAGCACTGGAGACAAAGCAAAGCTCTGAGCTGGAGTGTCTGGTACTAACATAAAAGACTTATGATATTTATATATATATATATTTTTAAGCTTTTCTTTCTTACTTGACAGTGAGCTACTCAAATCCAAGAGTAATTATAGCCAAAAAATGTTGTGTCCAATATACACATAAAACTGAAAATAAATCTGATGCAGCAAACTGTAATGCTCACTAGATTGAAATTCTCTTAACCTCCTAAGATAAGATTAATAATGGCAAATTAATTTATGCTCCCTCTAAACAAGTAGGCAGAGACATGCACCCAGTATAGTCATGATAATGTCTGGTTCACTTGTCTCCAGTGCAATATATTTAGATGAGGTATTCTCTATGCAAATTGAAAACAGATACCTGATCCAAAAGAAAGTGATGCTGTACAAAACTATTTGCAGGGCTGTGTCAGGCTATACTGAGCAATGCTCCTATAAATTAGTGTGATATGAAATCCACCTAAGCCAAAAGTACTCTCTTTTTGACCTATACCATAAGATACAAGATTATGTAAGTGCCAGGATGGATAATGAGTGCTGCAATTGTCCACACTTATTTTGTATTAAAATTACAGTGAGCAGTAAGATTAGAATAGTGCAGTCACTTAAGGCTTTTACTTTTTTACATACAGGAATGAATCATAAATAAAGTAACAACAGATGAGTTCCAGAAAACTCAAAGGCTGTGAATTGTAGATCATGCAAAGTCTCAGCTGCTTGTCTGAGTCTGCTGGTTACCCCAAATAGAATATAAGTATTGCAGGCAAAAGCACTTCTGACAGTTCTACTTTCAATGCAACCCAAAAATTGTACAAGAGCGACCCCCATCACCTTTCTTCAATCTTTAATATGTTAGGCGAGCTTCCTGGACTTCCAAAATTAAAAAAAAAAAAAAATAAAAATTTGAGATTTCAGCCCTGCAGAGATACTCTTGGCACACTAGTGGCCAAGAGGAAAGTTATATACAGAAAGTCTCTGTGCCATTTTATACCCTGAAGTTATTTAGATGAGACTGAAGGACACCAATAGGTACCAGCTGGCTACAGTCCCTAGAGAAATATATCGAATAAGCACAGCCCAAATGCTCTGTCATGCCCCTCTTCACACCTCCTGCCTGAGGGGTGAGGATAGGGAACTGCTCACCACCTGAGAGGTCACCTTTGCTCTATTTCCTTGAATTCTAGGCATGATCCACACATTTATTAAGGTCCTGCTGCATTGTCTGAGTGCTTTTCCTGCCTAGATTAAATTTGAATTACATGAAATGATAAAAACCCCAGCATGTAGCCCAGTAAGGTTCAATGTCTGCAAGTGTATAGAAATCAGGTTTGCCTACCTGAACAAGGAGCACAAAGGAGAACAAATTAGGTTCTCACCTAATTTTACATATACAGAACTCTCCCAACAATAAACAAACAACACAAAAGCCAGATTACACATGCACTGTGAAGTGTTCAGTGGCTGAGTGGCATCTTATTCACAAAATATCTTTTACACCTTCCATGGATCTCCTGAGTATGCAAGGTACCTGCACCTACCCTTACAAATACAGCCACCTGATCCAAGGCAGGAGAATTGGGCTGTCATTTTCCAGAACTGCAAATCTGAGCAAGTGCACACTGAATTTCCAGCCAAAAAATCCAGCTTTCCAAGAAACAGTGAGAAGCAGCAGAACTAAAGTCACTTCAGAGCAAAACAGTGCAGATTCCCTTGCTGTCCCACTTTAAGCTTATCAGCAGTTCAGATGTGGAGAACAGGTATCAGTTATAGTTGGACAGCAAGACAAAATTGTTTGAGTTACCCCAAAACATTATACTTGATTTAGAATCTCTTGGATCTCTTGGATTCAAACAGGNTGCATTGCTGCTCTCTGTTCTGTTTAACTGAATATCCTAAATAAAAAAAAAAAAAAATGAAAAAAAAAAACCCAAAGGATTCCTTGATGTCAAATGTGCCAACTGTTGCCTGCAATAATAAAAACATGCAGTCCTTATATTTATGAGTTGGTTGTAAGCCCACTGGCATACTGTCTGCCTTGTGTCTTCTGTGTTCTCAAACTGAAAAATCAAGCTCAAGACTGAAGGAATTACAGTTTAAATGTCACCAAAAGTAACTAAATAAACGTAATTCCAAATTATCTATATGCTACTGCTGCACTTATCATTATATAAGTGCATTTCAGTAAGGTCAGAATATAAAAATCCCATAGTATTGAAAATATGAGCAGCATTTCAGATGTACAAATGGTTGCAGAGAGTCAACCGAGAACTCCTCAACCTGGGAACTTCACCACTGGCAGAGTCAAAAAGAACACAACAAAAATAGAGAAAATACATGTGCTGTTTCCTTCTGTGCTTGAATACCTTCACACATGTGAGGCAGATTCCCCAAATGGAAGGTTTCAATGGATGTTGTAATGCTGAGTTTATCTTCCTGTAAGCTTTTTCTCTTTGTATCAGAATAGTTTAATAGCATTAACATTCACCAGTGTCTATGGCAACTTATTTCATAGCCTATTGTTATTTCACAACTTTACGTTGTCTATACATATTATATTATTTTAGTGTCCTCTGGGCAGATAGCTGGACTCAAAGGGGTTTTAATCAAGCTCAACAAGGTAAATCAGCAAGGCATTTCAGCTTAGAAGCATGAAAAAAGTCACAGCTCAGGTGCCTGTTCTGTCAATTTCATGCTCAAAAATTTTGCTAGTGCAAAACTGAAATTTTAAAATTTATATAGATAGTACCAGAACAGCTTGTACCTATGGACTTGCATCCTACAAAATAAATACTAAAAGAAATTCCCTTTAGTCTTAAAAAAATTCTCAAATCAAATGCAATAGACATTTAATTAGTAAGTTATCTTTATATATATATATTTTTATTTAACTTTATATATAAAGTTATCTTTATATGTATTCTGACTTCTAATGCATCCTAGAGCATTAGAAGTCAGAAACTGACACAGTCATTAGCTTGCCATAAATGAAAAGGTCTGCCTTTGCCCTAGCTGAAAGATGAGCCAAAAGAAAAAAAAAGCAGCTGATAGAGCAAACAATGAAAGGGTTTTTCATCAAATCCCTGTGTTTGACCCATTTTTCATCTCTAAAGGTCCCTTAGGCTGTCATATACAATATAAAAGGCTTTAATAAAAGATTGCAGCCTTTAGCTATAAGCTGAATGATAGTAAAATGTATACTTTTTTAATGCAAAGGTATTAATACCCACTTTGATTTTTTTTTAAATCACAGATTTTAAGATAGTAGAACATGCAAAGTGAAAATAAGTTCATGATCTATGCTATTATCACACATATCCAGTATTAAAGGAATCACAGTGCTCCTGGTCTGTATGAAAAATAAATACCACCAATGCAAGCTGTAGCAAATTAAAGCCATTTAGAAAAACAGAAATATTAAATTTAATACATTGGACAGGGACCCCACTAATTGCATTGTACACAAGCAGGTCTTGTGAGGCAGCAGCTCAGAAAATCTAAAAAATATTCATATAGGATTGATGCTTTTTTTTTTTCTTTTCACCTGGGAAAACACCAGGAGGAGAGGTGCAGCAGAGCTGATATTCAAAAGTCACCAGTATTTTATGTTCAATAACAGATGTCCAGTTATAGCCAAGCCAATTACTATCCCTCTGCATTAGGGTTTAATGTATGCAGGTCTAACTCACATTAGGCTGTCAAGCACACCTTTAAAGTGTTTTGCAGTTGCATGGCACTAATATTGTATCAAGGTGTTTACAAGCACTGAAGAAGTTCATACCCATATCACTGGAATTCTGGATTTAGATTGGTGTCATGTACAATTCAGCTGAAGGAAACGTGCACAGTTTGGCTGGATAGGACATGGATGTGAGATCCTCTTTTTTTCCACCACTGGTGATAGCATGTGCCTCATTGTGCTGACAGGGAGCTTACTCTGCTGCTTCTTTTCAGGACACTAGAACCCTTACAGATTGGTTTGTTTGCATTTAGCCTTTCTTGAAAGCAGGCATTTTCTAAAAAGAAATATCCACCTTGCTCTCCTTTGAAAATGAACAAAATTCCAATTACGGCTTCAAAGTTAAGAATTGCAGGTATTAAATTTGCCCTGAGAAAATGTGGAAATGGTGGCTTGTGCTGGCACCTAAGGCATTACCTCAGTCACACTAATGCAGCACCATTACAAGGGCTCCTATCAAGTAGCTAGTTACCATTATACACCTGCAGTTCAATATTCTTGTTAAAAACCCTTGGCTCTTTCAGAGCTTTGCACATCTGACTTTGTCACAGCGCTTGTCCCAAAATGATTGGAATTGAAATATATATATATATATATGTATATGAGAAATCAGAAATGTTACAGATACACTGCAAGTCTAGAACTGTCAGTTCAGAATTTGAATTTTTTACTCATTCGATGCACGATGAAAGAGGCATCTTTCATTCTGTCTCCATAACATCGTCAGCAACAGCAAATCCCTGAAGACAGTGACAGCACAGGGCATCATCCTTGACAATTCAACAGATTGGTTACAGTTCTTACACTGGGAACACTTCAGCTCAAGTGAATTTATCAAAATAACTGTACTTGTAATCTGAAAAGGATCTACAGGGGTTTCTTAATGTGTTTTTATGCTTTTAATAACCTTGAGTACTAGGAAAAATAAGCTGACATAATCCCATTGATTATCAACATAAATTATCAACATAACACACATTTTTACCTCAAGTTCACAAGTAATTTTGTCCCACCCTGACATTCCAATATGTCCTATGAGACTTCTTTGTGAATCTAAATTTCCAGAAAACAAAGCAAAGCATTTTACTGACATACCCAAATTAACCTATACGCATGCAAGAAAAAAAAAAAAAAGAAGGTTTTCAGGGAAGACTCAGCTCTTCTTTGGCATCTTTATAAATTTATTTTATTCAGTTTTTCCCGTTTCTCACTGAGTTTGAAAATGTTTTAGACAGCTGCTGATCTCAAACATATGACAGGAGCTAAAAATCAAAGCATAGTATCAAAGAAATATGAGTAACACTCTCATTCACATATTTTCATAGGAAGGAAATTTCATTGCCAAAACTGGACTGTCTGATAAATTCTGGGTATAGCAGCAACTGCCTTGTATGATTAACCCCATAGATGGTGATTTTTGCTAATTTTAGGGAACAAAAAGCAGCAACAGTAACAACAAAAGACAATTTTCATTGATATGATTTGCACAAAGCTTTGCCTGTATACCAAAAAGTCTCCCACTGTGAACTTTATATTGATGCTTCTTTGAGAGTTGCCAGGTATAACTTTACACTCAGCATGAGCAAATATAAGCATCTATTTTCCACCTGGCTGCCCTAATTAATTTTTCAGTCTCTATAAATACCATTAACATCTTATTTGTAATTGAAACCACAGGCCCAGGGATTGCCTTCAATGCAGATCTTTCCTGATCTAAGATATTCTTATCTCACTTCATTGTCCCAGACAAATTTTCTAAAGGGAAGACTGTGTTTGAACAGATGAAATTAACACCTGGTTAGTCTGGTTTCCAACACATTTCTATCTTCTTGTCATCCTTGACCTCCTTCATTTTACAGAAATCCACCCAAAATTCTGCACAAAAATCAGTTTTCCTCCTAAATACCACATACCCTGTCAACTCTGTTTTCCTTCAGTGGCTTTCTTTTCTCTCTGAATTAAATGAGAAATTATCTTCCCGTATCACTGGTTCCCTAAAACATCACCCTCTTATTTTGCAAGTGTGAAACACTTGCAAATTTCAGAAAAAACACCTCAATATCTTCTTCATCTTCTCTAAATTTTACCAGAATGGAGCTGGAACATGACATTTATAAGACTTTGGTTCCATGCAAGGAGCAGATAGCATGCAAATACAATTGACCATGACCAGTGACCCTTCTGCTTCATTATATGGCCTCAAATCTTTGTTCTGGGTAACATTAATCCTAGCACAAATTTTGCCTTCTTGCTTTATGAAGAACTTTTTTTGAGTGTTTAATCTTATTCCTGGACACATGGACAGAAGACATATGCTAGAAACCACCAAGCTGTGAACTTCAGTTCTCTACTGTGCACTGTGGATTCCCATTATAATTTCACCCTTGAACCAATCTAAAATCTGAGAATCACATCAGTCCATTCTTCTTTTCCCCCAGCACGTTTTGAAACAGAAACAAATCACAGCCATTTTCAGTGGAAAACATCTAGAAACAAGTATGAATTCTCAATTATTAGATGATTCAAAAAGGGCAACACATCACAAGCATTTCTGAGAACTTTCAGTAAACCACTGACATTGGTTATCATCCAAACCTCTACCAGAGATATTTCTAGTAAATTCACATGAGACCTTTGATGAGGTCACTTCAACATGTTTAAATGATAAATATACTGAAACCTTTGGCTTTTCCTCTTCTGTAGTTGGTGTTTGTCTTTATTATGCACAGACTCAACTTTTCTGCAGTTTTCATTCTGCACATCAAAAAACTGTTTAATATTTTTTTTTTCTACCATTGGTTTCATAGTGACTGGCAGACTTAAAAGTATTCTTGAGAAAATTCTCACCTCATTTGGAAAACCACCAAGAATCCCATTTCTTTCCTCCCTATGGTAACTTCTTGTGACACTAAATCTTTTCAAAACACAGAATATATTTACTTTCAATAGTCCTGTACTCTCTTTGTAGTTAATCTTACTTTTACTTACTCTTTCCTTATTACTGCAATGTTATCACTATTTACCATTATTCACCTTTCTCAGCTCCTCATGTCCTGCTTCTCAGAAAATCATAAAATGTCAGAGCATTGCAATTTCTCATGCATGTTGGAGAAATTTAAATATGCAAATTAATTTATTGTATGCAATGTTGAAATATCTATATCAAAAATTTGATTCCTTCACTACTAAAGTCTAATGAGATTCAGCTTGACATTTAGCACCATAATAGTCATTGCTCAAATTGTACTTTGCAGTGGGAAGTTCAAACTGAGAAACTATCCCAAGTAAAAACATTGATGTTCAAATAATTAATATTTTAGTAGGGTTTTGGGTTTTTTAAATGCCCTATGGCTCTTTTCTGCAATCTTCCCTAAGAGCTATATATAGCCTCACTTAAGGGAAAATGTAATTAGACAGGATTTAAGAGGTCCCAATGGCTACTTCAAGCTTTATCTTCAAAAGGAAACTGAAGTCATTTACATTGTATTGTTTAGTTTTGTACCAAGACTTCCTAATATTTAGCAGAGGTGCTGAAAATCCAAAGCAGCTTTAAACAACCAGGGAACAATGTAAAGCCAGCAGTGAAAATATTTAAAAGAAAAATAAAGAGGATTTCAAATCCATTTTACACAGCTGCATCTGCTGTGACAGTTTATTAAGCTGCAAGGCAAGGGATTTTTCCCTTCCTTTCTGAAATATTTACCATAGGCTAAGTAGAACTGTCACAGTGTCTCAAGCCACTGCTGTTGGAAAACTGAGCAACAGCATTCTCACATGAGAACATTTCTTGGTTGATCCACCAAGCTAAAGGGTGAGCAAAACCAGATCCAATGGGAGCCAAACCTGCAGCATTCAGATCTGCAGAGGGAACTGAAAATGGGAGAAAAACTGGAGAGAGGAAGTAACAGGCTTTGTCCATTAATGGATAGGAAGCAGCAGAGAATTTGCCATTTTTGAAGAGTTTCCAACCTTTGATGATGTACTAAGCAGAAAACTCCTCCATTTGAACCTTTTCAGGAGAAACAGAACAATTTCATGATGGTTTCTTCTTTGAGAAAGTGATCACCTTGGCTGAGGAAAATAATGTGTAAAATAATGGCCTGGAGGACTTCCTTTTTTTTTTTTTTT
>VXBS01001140.1:432301-562613 GCA_013400255.1 Sitta europaea | reverse complement strand
TTTTTTTTTTAATTTCCAAAACCATTAATGTAAGCTATGATCATTTAAGTTGCATCATTCACAAGTGCTGTATTACTGGATTTGGTAGAAAAGCAGAAACACAAATCCCTTCTCCTCCCAGCTAGCCTGTCACTGGAAATATCTCTGCCAAAACCACACACCAAGCACCAAGCCTCTAAGAGACACCATTTTTCTAACTAAATTCTTCTGTGCTCAATCCTTGTTAAATTTACAGTCAGGTGAAATAAATAAATTTATTTTGTGCATGTCACGTGCATGATAACAAAATAAAGGTTTGAACCTCGGAACCAGGCATTTATTACAGTGGATCAGTTCCAAGAATAAAGCAACCTTGTTTTATCTCCTCCATCTCAACAGAGCAGCTGTATGGAGTACAGGAGAGAAGACACTGAGGGGGAAGCACACGGGAGCAAGAGACAAATCCCACCTGCCTGCTTGCTGCAAACTTCTGCAGAAGTTAACAGAGCACCTTGGGGAATCAGGCATCCCCCCCTCACTTTTTCCCTTGATGTTTAGAGAAGTCACTGCACTCTGTGTGTGTGCCACACAGTTAGGCCCTGGAATAAAGATATTGACCTTTAAAAACTTGTTCCTAATTAAAGCTACCCCTTTGAAAGCACACAAGTACCTTTGTCCATTCATGGCTATTAACTGTCACCTGGAAAAGCACTGCAACAGAGTCTGCAATTATAGGTTCTTTAAAGTTCTATTCCTTTTAAATAAGTAAGAATTCGTGCCCAATATTTATTGCATTCTTTCAAGTCCTCTGGAAATATTTTCAGCTACTAATTAGACTTAAACAGAGAGAATAAACCCCTACGATGTTGATAGGAAATTTTGACACAAATTATTGCATTGAAAGGCAAAGGTTCATCACAGCATGTCACATCCCTAAGAAGTTATTACATGGGGTCTAAGAAACTGAAATATAAGCTGTGTCATGACTTACTGATAGCATTAATTTTCCTATCATCTATTCTATTTCTTGAAATTAATTAGTGCTGGAATTTAACCAAGCATAAGTTGCTGTGTGCTCTCCATACAATAACATGTACAGGTTCCTCTATGTTTTCATGATCATCAGAGAATCTTCAGTTTCTTACTAAAGGCTGAACAGAGCTCTAATCCCTTCTTTTTTTTTTAATACAACTTTTTCTTTCAGGGAGAGGTTGAAGAATGGGGGAGATCAACAGGAATTTTCTTTTCCAACCAGTTAGGGCATTGATGAAACTTGTGGATTTAATATCTTTTGTAAAAAGTTGCATCAGCAGGAAAGGGACATCATCATCAGGTACTCAGTATACCAGGCTTCAGAATATATTTGAAAATCAAAGCTAAATTAATAAAATGAAAGAAGGATAATATCTTTGAAAAAGAAGAATCATGGCTGGGAAGCAACAAAAAATATCAGAAAACTAATATCTAAATGTCTTTCTCTTCTGAAACCAAAGAGCTGGGGGCAGGGAAGAACTTAGTGAATGTCCCTAGGATACCACACCTACCCAAAGAACAATAACCCATTTTCATTTCCAGCATGACCCGCACTGAAAAGCTCTCATGTGACCCATTGCCACTGGAAAAATCATTGATTTGTTTGTTTGTTGGTTGGTTTGGGGTTTTTAATATTGATATAATGATGATAAGGATATTCAATGGTCATGAGAGGGTGGAATAATTATCTAATTAAGTCAGCACTGCAGGAAATTAGGCAAATACATGAAATATGCATGGGCAACAGATCAGTTTATTTTCCTGGCTTCTACTCTCCTGTTTCTATCTGCAGCTCACATGCTAAAGGGGAGGAGAGAGGCAGGAGGAGAAAAAGGAGTGGGAAAGCAAGAGCAAGGAAAGCTGGTGTGCTGCATCTGCTTTGTAATCTAAAATAAAAGATTAAATAAATAAAGAAAAACAACTTCAGTTTCAACTGGTTATTGTTGCATGAGGGATATATTCGTTATATATTTCCGATATTTAAAACTAATATTTTTTCATTTATAAACTATGTTATAAAAGTGCAGAGGGACCAATGCAGCTTTATAAAATAACCCTAAAACTTAAAACTGAGGTACACCAGTGCCATATTTAACCCATTCACTGATTTCTATACACTTAGGAATCCTGACTGCCTGAAGTTACTCCGTGCCTGTTTTTAAAATTTTGAAATAGAAGCCTGAGCTGCTGGGGATATTTTATTCCATGTTTTCTCTGTCTACCTTCTGTGACCCAGCACTTGGCTTACACTGATAACTTTCTGATTTATCTAGATTATTCTCTACTTTTCATAATACTCTCTGGAGTCTGGAAAGCATGAAATTCAGTCTCACTGGGCCTATCCAGTGAAGCAAAGGACAAATGGCTGAATATCCAATTTTAACCTGTTGGAGAAGTTTTTCAGTATAAAAAACTTCCCTTATGGAACCCTTTTGTTTAGCAAAAAAATGCAGAAGAAGTGAAAAAAAAAAAAAAAACACTAGCTGCAAAAGAAGGATTATGAGTACCCTATGCTGAAGTCTCATAACAAGCCAAAATCATGGGAGAGTAACCACAGAAACTTCTGAACAGGAAAGAGTGAGAAGTGTGGTGCCAGGAGTGATCTCTTTGTATACAAAGATATTTATTTATTTAGCATGCAAGACACTGCCCTTAACAGGAATTGATGAAACACCCCAGTTAATGAGAACAAGAAGCACTAGCAGCAATTAAGAGAATGTGCCTGAGAAATTCTGCACTCCTTGCCATATCTAATGCTCAACTGATGCCCACAGAGTAAACCTTCACATATTTACCCTCAGCAATATCACAGAACAGCAAAAATCGAACTGGTCTCAAATAAACAGGATATTTACTTTGAATGAACAAAAGGAAGTATTTTTACAGCAGGTTTCCAGCAGCTATCCACCTCTACAGTACATCTTGGTTTCATTTTCTCTGTTTTTGTAAATTATCAAATGAGCTAAACTTAAACCCATCTTATCAGTGAAAATATTTTATCAACTCAAGCCATGATTCATTTAAGTCAGATAATAATTTTATCAAAGTGGGTTCAGTAAACCAACAAGGTGGGAATGATCTTTTTGGTAGCACTCACCTTTGTCTCCGAGCCCACTCAGAGTGGGAATCTTTACAAATATTTGTCTTGCATTTTCAGCAAGCACACTCAAGCAACCAAGAATAACTGCAGACAGTGAAGAGCAGTGCTAACAGAGGCTTTTATCAGTGATGGATCTTTCCTTGAACAATACTGGCACTACAAGGACCACAGAGGAGCATCACCACAGCAGGCTCCAAAGTCGTCCTCCAGCATCTTTTTCACACACTCAGCTTCAAACTTCCAACCAAACTCAGCTGCCCTTTTGTGCCACAATGCCTCAGCTGCAATTCAGGTGAAGGACATAACAATCATGGGAAAAGTCTCTGTGGTCCATGTGCTGCTGGATTCCACTTGGATGGGTCTGTTTTACAGGTGTACAGGAAGTGAGGCTCTCATGAAACCTTTCCTGTGGTTATTTGAGCTTATGCATGAAGGCACCAAAAAGAAATAATTTCAGCCTTGTGTTTTCCCTCTCTCTGTTAATTATCAAGTGTCTGACTGATTGCTCATGATTGATGACTGATGGGGAGAAGATTCAGCAGGTGTTAATGGGTTGGGTGATGTGAGTGACACAGAGGAAAGAAGTGGCCCAGAATTTCATCAAAATATAATTGCTGATGTTGCCTGCAAATGGTTTTCCTCATGGTGGAGTGTGCATGAATCCGTATTATAAACTGAAAATGGAAATTTCTGTAATGCAACATTACTAGAAGGAGTATTACTAAAGGAGGATGATTATTTCTGAGCGTCCCTTTTGAAAAATTTTGTTTCTCTGAACTTTCAAGTGACGCAGAAGTCAAGTGAAAAAGATCCCCAAGTAGAATAATTAAATTAAATACTATGAACCGAATTCAGCATCAGGAAAGAAATTTTGCAATGTAATCCAAAACATATCTCAACAACTTCATATAATTATGAGGAGAAATGCATTCACACGAAAGAACTAAATAGTTTTTGAATTTAACCAAGCAGGTAGTCATCTTAGCAGGAATGACTTCTTCTGAGATGTGGGAAATGCAGAAAAGCTTTATTTAAAATACAAAAATTCAAATTTGAAACTGATTACAAACCAACTAAACCACAGAGCCACCATCCTGATGTCCTCTGCTTTGATGGACTCTATGCTAACATGCTTTTTTTTAATCTGTTCATCAGCATCCTACATTTAGCCACCTCTACTTGGAAGCAGATCCTGAAGGGGGTGTGCTGGTGTTTCTGCCTACAGTGAAACTTTCTTTCACTTCAGTACAAGACATCAGGATACCTAAAATAAATTTTTTCTGTAAAGTATGAGTATTGTATAAATTCATATAATCAATTGCATGCTTGGGATGCCCACAAGGGAAGGGACTAACCCAATTAATAGAAATATCTGTGAACGCAAACTTGTAGAGTATGGATAAGAAACAGATGCCATGAAGATTTTTTCACTTCAGCTCCATTTGTGTATTCTATAAAACTTATATTTTCCTGGTTCCTAAAGGGGGAAAATTCCTAGAAACAATAAAACTTATTCCAGCAGAAAATCCAGAGAGAGATTTTATAATGTTTATGAAAACATCTTAATAAATGAGTAAATGTGCAAGGGGGGACATCTTTATATTAAATTAACACTTAAAAACTGTTCCAGAAGGTAGTTAAGTTTTGATGTCCTTTCAAAACCACAGTTTTAAAGTGGAAAAAATAATCGAGTATAGAGTATACATAGTCATATAAATATATATTTTGATTGTAGTTCCAGTGAGTCTTCTCTTTATGGAAATATTTAAAGCTTCTTTTTTATACATATATAGAAGGCATTTAGCAGGCAAATACAAGGACATACATATTATATCAAATTATTAAAGAATTTAGAAAACTGAGCTCGTTTTGTGCTAAAATGTGTTTTAATTTTGAAATATTATTTATATTTTTTTATTTATTTGTTAGCACAGATCTCTACTTGTAAAGCAAGATAAGTATGATGCAACCATCTATAAATAATCAAATAAGGAACTTCTGAATCACTTGTCATAATTTCATTCCTATAATTGTTTCTGAAATTTATAAAATCCTACTTCGGAACCTCTTGAAATTTCTACCAGTTTTCTGTTCAAAGGTTGATATGATAAATGAATTCCAAACCCAAAGCTTGAACCATGTTTATCTAACACCAGGAAAAAGATAGTTTCCCAAATTAAGTATAACCCAAAATCTGTTGCATTTACAAAGGTACAGTAATTGTTTACTGTTTGTAATGTAATTACTTTTAGCTTTCAGAAATGTAAATTTCAACTTAGAGAAGCATGAAACACCATCTGCTGCTCACATCAAGAACTGTTTAGAAAACTATTATATTAAAAGTAGCTCTTGTGTTTTAAAAGCAGTTCCTAACAGTAGGTATAAAATTCAAGCTTCCTTTCAAGTTTCAATAGGATTTCCACTACTAAATCCAGTAAGAGCCTCTGTAAAATCCCATCCTCTTCTCTCTACCACACTGGCAACTCTTTTGTGAAAATCTCTTGCTGAGGTGGATTCTTTTTGCACTTGAGTCAAAACAATGAACTCCTTAAGGACAAGGAGTATGCACTAGATTCTGAATTCTTCTGTGGGATCAAAATTATTTTAGCATAAAAGAATTAGTGAATGCTTTTACTTTAAATAGGAACAGCAAGTTAGACATCTGTCCTTTACTAGACTTCAGTACATTCAAGCTGAAAATCCATTTCAGTGACTTCAAGAAAACTGGTCAAAATAGAGCTTTTTACAGGGAAAGGGACAGGGACAGGGAAAGGGAAAGGGAAAGGGAAAGGGAAAGGGAAAGGGAAAGGGAAAGGGGAGTTGTCCTCATAGCTGCAAGAATAAGAAATTGGACAGATGAATAAGAGTTTTTGGCAAGTTCGAGGTTCCAAAGGATAAATTTCCTTCCTCTCTTACTCAACCAAACAAATATATAGAAACAAGTATTTTTACTGTTTTCAGTAGTGGTTGGATATAGTTTCAATACTTGGAACAAAACTTAACAAAGAAATAGAGAAACTAGTGAAAAAACAAGGCATATCAACGATCTTGGCAATAAAGTTGCCGAGGTCAAGAATTAAGAAACATGGGAATACACAGTAGGAGCACAGCTTTTTGTGCTGCACCCCAAACAGCCCAGAGCATGCTGTCCTGGATTACAGTCTTCTCTAAAGAGAATTTTTACAGCCTCTTGCTGAAGTGGCAGTCAGAAATCATGATTTCCTGACTGTAATATGTGACCACAGATCAGGCTTTCTGAAGGCAGTAATTCTGGTTGCTACATATCCTATGAAGAATGGCAGTTTTATAGAGGAAAACATTGGGAACTACCACACCTAAATATTGTGATACAGACCACAGATTTCTATTGTTCAGGTCTAAACAGGTAAGGGTTTTTGGATGTACTCCAAAGAAAAAGGATCTGCAGTGGATATGCATAGCTGAAAAATATAAATACACACACATGTATCTGGCATACATACATTTGCTGTCTCCATTACACCAGTAGACTGTTACTTCCCTAACTTATCAGATTGTATCACAATAATTTCCCAAATTCACTAATACAAAATTAAAACATTCTAGGTGTTGCATCTCATGTATGCTGTCAGTATTGTTGCACATTTGTAAGAGGCTGATTGCAAAGACAGAACATCTCTATAACCTACCTTTGAAAAATATCTTATTGTGTAAGGATATTCCAAGTACTAGTTTCCACCCTTCTTCTTTGCCTTTTTTTTTTTTTTTTTTTTTTTTTTTTTTTTTTTTTTTTTTTTTTTTTGGCAAGTTATCAGTTATATTTCAGTTTGGAGAGTTAAATCTTTGGGGAATTTTTCTTCATGACAGCAGTTTCTAATAAACAATGTAGTCTCGTGGTTCTTACTAATGAAAGCAGACATTTCTATGGAATGAAGAGGGAAAAAAAGTTTCTGTTTCTAAGCTCTAAGGCTAGAGCATTTAAAGCATTTAGTGATACTTTTTGGAAAATGCTTATGTTTATTCTTTGAGAAACAAATATGTTTTTTGTAAGAAAAAATTAACATACTGGATTATTATTACTGCAGGCAATTCATTTACTGAATGTTTCTGTCAACCACACGCACATCCAGTGCTCCATTCAGCAAGCCAGCAGTACACTCCCCTCTCTAGGATGTGTTGGGGGCCACAAGAAACAAGAGGCAAGAGGAAGGGTGTTACTACAGGAGATAAACGAGTTATATTTGCACAGCCTGAAAAAACAAAGCAGAATTTTGGTAGAAAGCTTTGAAAGTACTGTCAGATGAAAGAAGCAAAACCATTAAGATTAATGGCAGAAAGAGATGCAGAAGGAATTATGAGTGAACTGCCCTACCTAAGAGTCTCAAAACTGTCTGAACTGTTCAGTTGACTAAATGATCCTGTATTTCCAGTGTGATTAGCATAGTCACAATATGCCTAAATACATCAAAAACCATGTTTATTTTCTGTAGTCATTCTTCAAAACCAGTTTTTTAAAACTATGTGAGTCCAAAGTAATGTTTTCCAGCCTCCTATTCTTGAGGGTTTTGGTCTGTTTTGTTCTTGAAATCAAGTCTATAAATAACATTTATTGCTTTTAGATAACTTGAAGAGTTGTTAGATCAACCAGAAAAGTGAAAAATTGATTAGCAATGTAGTATTATCAACTTCAGGCCATCACCATTACCACTTCTGATGACCTCCATAAGTCTGACATTAGATGTGATCATTAAACCATCTATCTGGTCTGCCTAGCATTTAGGATTTACATTAATCAAGGACCAGGCTAGACTTCAGAATACAGTCCACCAAAATCACCTCTAGGGATCTTTCTTTCTAGCTCATACCATTACTGCTTGCTTCATGCCTCCAGGTATGACAAGCTTTAAGCTTAATTAATTTTATCCCATCTAATGTAACTGTGTTCTCATTATTACCTGCATAGGTATCTAATCCCACTAAGCTCTTTACTTTCTTGGTATTTCATGGCAATAATTTCCATAAGCTAATTACATGTAGGGTAGAAAAATGCTTTCTTTAAATCTCTGTCACGTCTCTCCACAAAAGGATCCCTTAATCTCCCACAGTTCCATAAGCAATTTTGTTCCCCTCAGAAATCCCTTGCTTGGAATTCAGACCCCCAGCAATTTATCAGGTAAGCCTCCAGGTCTCTGGCCACTGCTTCTTCTCATCAAATAAACTTGGAACTCAGTGAAGACACCCAACATTTTCCTTTGCTGATTTCATTCGCCTGTAACATTTTCTCAGCATCTAAAGCAATTGGCCATCTGTGTTCCCCAAAGCAACCACAGTTTTCATTTGCTGATTTTTTGTCACCCACATGTGCCCTCAGCTGACCAATTTTCATATCTCTCTTTTACTATATCTCTCTTTTTTACCTGTCCTTGTCAGCATTACAGACCAAAACGACTTTGTGACTTTACCTGCATGTGATGTTTCTTCCATTCTCCAGAAATTCATCTTCCCCTACCAAGGTTGTTCATTTTCCCCATAATTTCCTGTTCTTACTGTCCTTTGTTATCTTCACATAATTATTTTTCAGACAAACTTTTCCAAACCTTTTGATAAGGTTTTGTATTTAAATAGTAGGTTCTGACTGAACTGTAAACCACAAAGAGGGAAAGCTAAGGAAATACAAAGTTTTTACAACAGAGAGCTGCTATTGGTCTTTCCAAGTTTACAAAAAAAAATTGGAAATTTTGGAAAGTAGAAGCTGGAAGAACTTCCTGCTGAGTGCACAAAAATGTTTACCTTTAGGTTTAAATGTGAATAAACCTGCTAGATCCACCCAGTATAAAGTTTCTTTTGTGTAGGAAAAGAAAATAACCAACCCTGGCATCACTTTTAGTCCAAACCAAACTCTTCAGTGCATGGGTCCAAAATTACTCTCTCAAAGCTGTGAGTGCCAAGACTACAACTCCATCTGACAAAATCCCTTCCTCTGCCCTTATGGTGTTATGTATAAATCTAACCTCTTTGCCTTTCAGAGTATTCTTCACTTGTCCTATCATCCTCATCATCTTTCCAAGTGCTAACCTTTGCAATTAAAACTGAACCACAGCACTCAGTACCCATTACTGGAAAAGAATACTGGAAAAGCTGTGAAAAGAAAAATCAGAAGAAAGCAGCAAGATTGAGTGTGAGTGATGTGGAGGAGATTCAGAGGCTCCAAGAAGAGTAGAGAACAAAAGGAAGTTCTGAAATCCTTCTGTCACCCAAGGAAACAAGTCACATCACATAACTGTGGACAGAGAGCAGCACAATCTCACCACATATAATTCTCTAAGATTCATTTCTTCAAAACATTTTGGGGAGAAATCAACCATTGAAGTCTGTATTCATCATTCATACATACCTCATTCCTTCTCTACTTCATGAGGAAATATTTGTAGGTGTTATCTATGGCATATGAGAATTCTCTTTTTAAAAAAACAGTTTTGATTATACTTCTTTAAAATTGACATAATCTCTGATGGCAAGATGCTAATTTAAAAGAAAATACACTCTGTTTCTTTTATTATCTAAGTTGTCAGAATGACACATCAAGTTAGCAATTTCTAAATTACATTTGATTGAAATATAGGCATATTTTAATTAAATATTTTAGGTACAAATGGGGCCTATATAAGTAGACCAAAAGCTATGACTATAATCACAGCTAAGTTTCCTTGATCTAGACACATTTTATGTTTTCATACACGTGCCTGAAATGTTAATCTTTTTTTTTCTTTTTTCCTCTAGTTGAGGACTCTCTTTTGTCAATAAATCCACTGTTAAAATTAAGAAAAGACTGTAACAGAATTACATTTTTAATTGTAAAAATTTTATTGCCTTCAGGACATACGAGCTAATAAGAAACATATTTAATAAATAAAGCGTAGAACATAATTTACTTTGAGTAATTAAACAGAATCCTGAAGGGCCATGATGTTCTATATAACCAACAGGTAAACCTTCTGGGAGACACAGTAAACTATTTTGCATCAACAAAGCTGCACCCCATAATCAAATAATGGATTAAGTGGGTGTCATGGTTTCACACTAACTACTGTGAAGAAAATTAATGCTACCCCAGCCAAAGCAGCACAGTAAAATATACACTCTATAAAATAGAGTACAACTCTATGTGGAAAGTATAATTTGCTATAGATGGTCTTTGTTGAGTTGTGCAGGACTTAACATGACCTTGTCTGACCACTAAATAAAATGTAATTCTCCATCTTGTCACAAGTGGTGAGAAGCACAGTCTGGGGGGATGCCACATCCAGCTGGTGGCCAGTCCCCAGCACAGGGGCTCCCCAGGGCCAGTCCTGCTTCAAGCCTTTGGTGGTGGGCTGGCAGGGGGGATCACTGCACACTCACCAGGGCTGTGATTGTCCCTCTGTACTCAGCACTGGTTGAGGCCACACAATTTTTAATTTTTTTTTCCTTCAGTGGGTTCTATACTATATAGGACTCATTTCAAAGATACATCATTAATTTAACTGCTTCCAACCTTTCTTTAAAGCAACCTGGAAGCCTAAAATGCTCTCTCATGGCAGCAGATTTTCAGGTTTGTCATTGTCATAGATGCACAGCCTCTGTCAGTCACAGATATATTGGCTGTGGAGAAAAGTCCAGCCCCTTTCCAGGGCATTGATTTCTTTTTGAGAGGATTAGCCTCTTATGACAGAGATGGATCTTTGTAGCTGAAGAAAAAACAAAACACAGCAGCTCACAAAATGAGATTTCAGAATTATTTCGTCCATCTAAGTAGCCAAAGTCATTAACAAATCAGGTCATTAAGCTGTTAGGAAAGAGGCTTTCTTCACTGTATTATTACCTCTGAAATCACAGTTTATTGCCCTAGTTTACAGAATCTAAAGAAAAATTCTTCAGCAAGCAGAGATGGGAAACACAAGATGCAATGCAAACCCAAAAGCAGACTTAAATTCATTACTGCACCCCAAAATTAATCTAAATAATGTGCATCTTCCTTCTGGCCAGCCTGATGCTGAAGTCATATCCAAGTTTATTCTGACCATCCTTTTTATTTATGACCTCTTCATGGAGTCTGAGATAAAACTGTTCAATATTATCACTGCAGAGGTTAGAATGGCAGCTACTAGGATTCTTTCTCTTCCATATAACAAGTAAAACACCTCAGAAATACTACCGCTGTCTAGAAGACCAAAGCTACACACTTCTGCACAATTATTTTGATGCTGAATTTAGTTTAGCTTCATCAAAGAAGTCCAGACAAAGGTTGAAATATTGTGAAGTGGACCATCTATTGAAGCCCAGAACACATATTCTGCAGCTGTAGTTTTTCTGTGGAAGCCCATCAACCTCTAATGGCAACACCAAAGAGAGTAGCACTACTAAATTAAGTGGTGGCCAAAGTAGGTCAGCTTTTATGAATCACTCCAAAACTTTTGATGGGCTGCACTGATTTTGTCTCAAATAATTGATAATCTAATGTGTGCTTTAAGGGCTTGTCAGTCATTTGATATAAACATAAACACTGCTACAGGCCAGCAAGAACTACAGTCCAGTCTCTTAAGAAACCCTCAGTTTTAAACATAAAGTTAAAACACAGCAGTCTGTAGCAGCTTAGTTTCAAAACAATAAACCATCTGCCTCATTAAATCATCAAGACTACTCATCCTTTACTTCCTCTTGGCTAAATCTGCTCTTCTCAAAACTGTTGAGCTGTAGCCAACCCTAATTCTCCATCCTTTCAAGAGCTGTTCCTCCCCTGAATAACTAAGCCTCATCAGCTGGCTCTCCCACTCAGTAACCCATGCCCACCCCCTGCAGCTGGAATACAACATTCCATTATTATTTTTATCCTTAGGAAGGTGAATGCCATAGGCAGAGAGTAGCAGGGGAAAGTGGTGGCCATTCTGATTGGCCCACTCACCTGTCCCTGACAGAAAATACGTGACTTCACAAGAAATGAGAAATACAATGAGTGATTCTTTGTCCTAATATAGAGACTAGCAAGCATCTCCCCTCAAGAAATCTTTCCAGCTAGGTCACTGAAAATACTGCTAATATTCTTATGTGAAAACTCCAGCAAACAAACAAACAAATATCTCATCTTATAGAATGCACTCTGGATTTTTGTTAACC
The DNA here is from genome assembly GCA_013400255.1 of Sitta europaea. Lineage (NCBI taxonomy): Eukaryota > Metazoa > Chordata > Aves > Passeriformes > Sittidae > Sitta > Sitta europaea. Next base: position 550,369 of record VXBS01001140.1, on the reverse strand, counting down.
AGAAATTGACCTGCTACATAATGAAGATTTTATTGCAGAATTAAGAGATGGATGAGACAAATATTTGATAGAAAAAGTAAAAATACATCAAAATACATTTAGAATTCAAAATATATTTCTTTTCCTTGGAATAGAATGAGCTGATTAATCTACAATGCATGGCCTAACATATGAATCAAACAAGACCAGAGTGGCAAATCTTATCCAGAATAACAAATAGCTCAGAGGTTTTATATCAACACTATCAAAATAACAGAAATCATCAGAATAATTAAGAGTGACACTGCAATAAAAGCACAACAATTATCAGAGGCAGACAGAAATGTTTAGCACAGAGTTTTTCAGGGGCAAAAAAATCTGCAGAGAGCCCTTGGATTTTGTGGGAAAACCTAATTTAATAAAATTCCCGGAGAACTTTTGTTGCATGTTTGTGACAGATATTTGACTAATAGCTGCTTAAGAACTTCAATAAACAGTGGCTCCTTTATCTCAGTGGACAACCTATACCAGTGCAAAACTGTGTTTACCTGCAGAACGTTTAGATTTGCTTTTAGAAGTGTGCCTGCATGCCCAAAATGGGCAAAACATTTAATGGGATGACCTCCTGAGCCCTGAGGGAAGACAGCCGTTTAAACTATTTTTATTTTTTTTTTAATATATGTAAATATGATGTTTTCAGTGACTTCAATAACACTGTTGATGTAGACTCAGCCTGTAATTCGGTCTAAACTCTATATTTTGAGGAATTATTGCTGGGTTATTACCCTCTAAGCATAGCATTTGTCAGCAGGACATAATTCCAAAGAGAAAACACCATAAGAGGAAAAAACAGCCAAACAAGCAAGAACCTGTTGAGTCAAATTTTCTTGTTCTAATCTCAGAAATAACTGGAGCCCAACTAGGTTTGACACTATAAATAAACGGGAGAAAAGTGCTTTCAGTGCTAACACTGGGCTCATTAACAAAACACTGAAGGGAATTGGACTCAGGATAGGTCCTGCCCTGAACAATGGACATCCCCAGTCTGGCAATGCACCACCCATCAAATAACTTTAGAAGTTTTATCTTATTTAGTGAGCAAAATGCTGATTATCTCCCCTTGCTCAGAGAATTATGGGGCGTTTGAGGAATTTATCAAAATCAGTGCTTCCTTGGTCCTTCATGCTTTAGAAAAAGTAAAGTCTTGGACTCCTATAAAGACAGTGCCATTGCTATTGACTTGGAGTCTTGTGGATCATTTTTATTCCAAATATTGCAGGTTTATTCAGAACATTTACTGAGCTATTTTATTCTGTAAGACTTCATCTACCTGTGGACACTTCTTCCCCTCCCTCTCTGTATTTACATTAGCCATTGTGCCATTTTGTTACATAGCAGTTATTCATTCCTGAAAATTCCACTTCCTTTTTTCATAGTAGTGATAGATGCATCCAGGAAGCCATAGAAAATAAATTTGAACACATTTTCTTCTTCCAACTCAATTTCTAATCTGTTTTTACATTGACTCTTTCTCTCCAGTTAACAAAAAAATGCTGTCTCTGAGCTCATATCAATTTTAATATTTACAACCTGCCAAAATGATTCACTTTCCTCACTGAAGCCTTAGCTCACGTGTTTAATTGATCAGGTCCCAAACCCCTTTCTTTAATATGAGCATTAAATCAATTTCTTAGCGCTGGCAACATCCCTCACAGCGGGCAAAAAGACATTTTTAGTACAGATAAAAGCAAAATACCTAATTCCTATTTAGTTAAGCATTGATCAGTGACAACATCTGAAGTTTCAAGAGCCCTTATATAAACAATTAGCTGGAAGGGAGAGGCAGTGCTGTGACAAGAAGGTGTTTGTTGCTCAGCATCAGTGTCAGGCTCCACCTTTCCTTGTGAGCACACGCACACACGGAACCACCTGCCTCAGCTGGAACTGCTCCCAAAGGTGGGACCTCGGTGTGCACAGAATTACACAGGCTCTTCATCCACCTCTGTGCTCCCAGTTTACTGACAGAAGAGGCAGAAGGCGAGGGCAAGCCTAAATTTCACACCACGAGAAAAACTTAAATGGCGATGAGTGGGGATGCTCAGGTTCTGAAATCTTTCTCCAGAAATCGAATAAAAATGGTTTGTGAAAACAGAAAGCTCAAAACCAATTATTTTAGGTAAATAAATACAGCTTTCTGCAAGCTGTAGTAGTGCATTGTCTCCTAACAGCTTTATACTCCATTTCAAAGAGTGAGAGATGCAAGCTGAAGCCAGAAACCACAAGATTCCCCAGCCTTGAGTCATCCTGCCAGCCAAGTAACTCTGCAGGACAAGTGCTACATGTCCTGTTAACTTTAAACTGAATGTCAGTGAAAAATACAAGAAAAAATTGTGATCTTATGTTTCCATAAATCACCTTGCTTCTTTCTATCAGCCTTATTTATTTAACATAACCAGATAAACACACAGACCTATCCTTAGCTGCAGAAGGAAAGACAACCAGCAGATTCTTGCAATCCATTTGGAAAGATTCCAAACTGAAATGACCACAAAGGTTTTATAGCACCTTGACCGCCTTTAAATTTCCTCACTTACATCTCATCCTTCAGACAATATAGTTAGGCCAATTTCACATTTAATTTCTCACTTTTATAAAGTTTGATTTTCCACCTCAGCATATTTTAAAAAATTGAAGACATTCCTCACGATAATAAAATAACTAGTTTCAAGGATACAAGAAAGAATTTGATGATCATTCTTTAAAACAGGAAGTTAAACCTTTTTACTGTGGAGTTGATGGCATAAATTTATATCAATATATAAATGCTCTACTGCTCCTTTATTATCACATTGAAATACTGACTTCTCACAGTTGGTCTGAAACTATGAGGTGAATCTTGAGGTCAGAATTTCATAGGAGCATCTGCCTTTTCTGTCAGTCATTACCAAGAGGGAACCTGTAGATTGATTTTAACACTAGTAATTTAAGGGTTAGGCTTCGTTTGAGATCAGACCCCGTAATTTTTGGTTGATTTCAGCAAAACGTATTTTTATGATGTAAAGAATAGTTCCACACCTTGACGGACAAGGATTCATTTGAGTTTCATATTTAAAGGTAATGTTATATATGCTTACACTCCTACATTTTTTTCTTCTTCTATTTTGTTTGGGTTTTTCGTGAAATACAAATATCTTCTTGTTTACTGAATATAAAACAAGAACAGGATAACATCTCTTTGCAAACACATCTGGGTGAGCAGGCTTTGCTCCTCTGGGTAATTCTTTCAATAGAGCTACTCACATGAAAAAGCAGCTCATGTGGGTGTGCAGTGAGTTACAGCACAGTGAGGATTGTTATCCAGTAATACAGATTTTCACCATTTCCCAGAAGTCTTAACAAAAGAAGATCATGCAATAATTGCTCTATATCCTCTTGCTGTCACTCATTATCCATTTCTCTCACCCCCCCAAGCTGTTCACCACTATAAAAGAGAGAGTTACAAACCCCAGAATTGTATGAAAGTGGCTGAAAGTTGAAAACTTCTTTCCTTTCCTCTCTTTAATTGAAAAAATGTCTGGGGTTTGTGTTTCTAAACTTAAAACTGTTCCTTTCATGTGTCTTTTATGACATGCTTCACCCTAGAGCAAATGCTTACACAGCTAGGAACAGGGAATTGTAGTGGAAGCAGAAACAAATGTCTGAACTGCAGCAGCTCTATCTGGAATGAGCATAACTGGTTTAGGTCTGAACTGGGAGCTCACATCCTCAATCTCTCTATAAACTTAAAGGCAGTGTCATGTTTACAAAAGTGATGAAAAGGTAAATTCAAGCTGCAGTGCAAAATAGCAGGCAGTGATGTAGCTGTGCTGTCAAAAGAGAGCCTGGCAGGAGAGAGGTGAAAAAGCATCAGTGGTAATGACAATGAAGCAGCTTTTCTAGAGCCAGCTTACTAAAATGAGGAAAAAAAAAAAAAAACCAACCAAAAAACATAGAGCAGCATTTCTTCATGTGACATTAAAAAAAAGTTCAAAAGCAAAGAAAAAAGATGGGAAGGTTTGTATCTGCCTTTTGGTGTCACAAGTCTTCGAAATTTTTCGGTATTTTAAATCCTCATGTTTACCACAGATAAGGTTTAACAAAAGTAAATTGGGCTAGCATTCTAGGACAAGACTGGATATGTATTTTAGCATGCTTGAACACTAAAGCAGGGTCAGTGTTAGTGAAAAAACCTAATTCGTGCTTTATGACAATATTAAATATTTTTGTACTGTATAAGTTATGATAGGACTATGTATGTAATTACCACTACCACACTTCATCTGTGCATAATAAAACCAAAACTTTCCTTTAATGCCCCAATGTCTATACCAGTTTATTCCATATGGCAGAATACTGGCAGCTATAAAATTTTAGTGAGGGGAGAAAAACAAACAAACAAAACCAAACACGGACTTTTTTCCTAAACAGGTAAAAATACACAGTATTAAATGCTGACCCTTTAAATAGGACCACTTCACCACAGGGTTCACTAAGGCAGGAAATCCATTCTAAACACTTTGGGGTGTGACTAAAAAGGGTTCTTATCTTTCCTAGTGTTGTATTTGCCCTACAAAAGAAGCACCTCTTGCAGTGATTAAGCATATGAATAGAGTTATTAGGATAATTTAAAAAAAAACAAACTAATTTTTGACAATAAGATATTAAAGCATATAACAGTATTGTTTGCTATCAACTTCTACTGAAAGGTCAGTGGCTAAAGTACAGACTTAGCAGTGAAATACAATCCTCTCTTCCCTCAAAATGCCACTGAAATTCACCTGGTCTGTAGAGCTCCTTTCTGCTCACTCGCTGCTAGGAATGCACATAATCTTCACTGTAATAAATCACACTAAACTCACAGGAAAAAAAGGGATAGATAACTAAAAAGATATGCTCTGACTATTGAATTTTGACATTTTTTTAGCAACTTTTGTTGAGGATTCAGAACCTTCAATTCCTAACTGATTCAGTATATGTGTATGGGAGAGCAAAAGCAGGAAAAAGGTCATTAATAGGCAGCAGGATAAGATCTAAATTAAAATTCCCTTCATGTACACTTCATTTAGGTCTCAGAGGAAACCAGTACTATTTTCATGGCCCTCACATACTGCTGCCATAGAGTCAATCACACAAATAACTAATGTTGTTGCCCCTATTTTCACTAGAAACTATGCCATTAGCAACAACAAAATATTCTGCACTGTTTTATTAAGGCCAGGAAATTTTTTACTGAAAAAATAGAAGGTGTGCACACCCATTCACACACAAGTTCACATATATATACTTATGGCATTCACAACACTAATGGCTTAATCCTTTTTCCTTTAATCCCATAGCACTATTAACATTCATCACTGACTGTAGTCAAATCCAAATCCCAAGTACCTTTACAAGAATAATTTATAGTTTCAAGTTCACTCTGAAATCAGTGAAATCTTTACTGTTCTGGTTAGCAAAAAGTAAAAGACAGTTTTAGTTACATCCCAGAACTGGAAAATGATTACAATTTTCCTTTAACAAAGCATCTTACATTAGAGCTTTCACGACAGAACTTTCATTTGTTTCTGTCCTCAAATGGAATTAAGTGAAGAGAGAAATTTTTTTTTAAGCACTCTATTAAAAGGATATTTCCACGGAATAAATTAATTTTATACCTGCATACAGAACAACGTGCATCAGCTGTGATGTAAAACTTCTGCCACCCAACCAGAGTGACAGCTCAGGAGATTTCACACTAACCACTGCCACTTTCCCATCTTCCCCAGGGTTGGTGGGGGACTTGCAAAACTACTTATGAAGATCAAATACTTTTGCTTTGAGCATACACATGCTGGCCCCAAACAGCAGGTGTCTCAGCTTTGAGGGTTTTTTGAGGGAAAGACACCTTCAGGCTATGTTGAAAAAATCTTCACATTTCCAAGACACAGCTCGAATGATGTAGATTAGCTACTGTTGCATTATCTCTCTGCCAATGGTATAGTTTGTAGTGATGACAACTACAAATAGCTGGTACTATTTATAGAAATTTAAATATTTAGTGTATATTTGTCATATGTCACTATGTTCCTCCTTGGATTTCAAAGAAAAAGTCTTAATTTTGATTACAAAATCTCAAATAAGTGGACTTCTTGAAAACATTTCCTACTTTTCTCTGAAGTGGAAGTTTGTTTTGACTAGTACATACATTACTCCTCCACATACCACAGAGAACTTGTTACAGATGCTCACAAATCCAGAGTGAACCACTCCTGCTATTCTCAGGAGCCATCACCATCATGTTTAATAGCCAAAACTCAAGCGAGAGGAGATGAAAGTGGTGAGAAATGCACGGAGGGCCTGTTGGCCCTCCCGTTTTTTAAGCATCTCTCCCAGTCAAAAATAGAAATAAATTCTTCCTCACTGTTAGTGAATTCCATGGCATTCCACAGCACAGTATTCTGAACTTTACTTTTAATAAGGTTTCAACCATCCCACTGCAATAGGGAGGCAAACCCTGATGTGACCGCTCAAGTTCGGAATCCAAAAAAAATCTTCATTAAAATTTTTTTTCTGGTTTACCATACTGATTCATGGTATGCTGCCCCTACTAATTAAATTAATAGCTACACTTGCTCACTAAAGAGCTTAACTGCTGCATTGCCCTCACTCGGCAGGTTAGTTGCTAGGCAGCTCTCACTGGGGATTTGGCACCGTGCTCTTATCTCCGAAGACAAAGGCATCTTTCACGAGGAGAATGAATGCTACACTGCTCTCACCCACAGCATTCATCCCCATTTTTAAATCTCAATAGCTCTCCTTTAATTATTTTAATCGTTCAGTGCATTCTAGTGTTGCAAGCCTGTTTAATCTGGAGTACATTTCGTCTTCTATGCTATGGAATTGCTTCCATTTTTCCCTCTCTTGCCAGTTTACAACCTCAAGATTTATTTCAAGTCACACACCAAGGTCTTGCACGCCAGAGCACGCCACGATTGCTCCTGCAGTAATACTCAGTCTGATGTTTAAGCCCTTCTCAATATTTTTCTATCCACTGAACTGTTGGGTTTTATTTATTCTTTTTCTCCCTTGCTCCCACTCCCCAGTTCACACCTGGGCAGCGGTTCCTTGGCTCAGCAGCCTTGCTGTGCTTTGTCACTGTGATGTGGCCAAGGCTGGGGTTTATGGCACCAACAGCCTGGCCCTGCTTCCTGCTGAGCAGCTGGACCTCCAGGTATCCAGAGGTGGCTGCACCAACCCCCCTGCAGCATCCAGGTGACTTCCAAATTAAAAAAGACAGCTTTTTTGTTTGCTCATGGGCAATCTGACCTGGTTTTCCTAATAGATCCACATCCTTGCACCACATCAACAGCTGGGAAAACACAGTTTATCTCCTCAGATCACAGCAAAACTGAACACACAATTCCTGGTCTCAAAAACACCCCAGACATCCAGATCCAAGGATTTAGTGAAATTTTCAGGTTTAAACTGGAAACAGGATTCTTTCCTGGACTCTGTCACATATTCTTAAAAAAACAATACAGATTTCAAAAATGATATGTGTATCAGTGTTTTTCAGAATGTGCTTTTAGTGGCTCTACTTATAAAATAATATAGTGATTACTGAGTGGGAGAAAACAAATTGCAGCTGAAAAACACAGTCCTTTTTTCATTTATTTTCTAACTTACATGAAGACTTCCCAAATAATTTATTTAATAAATAAAAATAAAGAAAAGTATTTAATTATTTGCAATTTTGTATAACCATACCACGCAAATTTATGCCAACTTGTGTTTTGCTATTTTGTTTTTTGTCATGCATCCATTTCTGACTACTCACTACATTCTAGATACTACTCATGTAACTTTATTATTCCAGAAAGCTCCATTTGACTGGATGGCCCAAATGTTAGAGAGTTTGAGACAGAAAAACCTGAATAATTAATAAAATATCCATACAAATTCAAATTCCCTTGTTGAATAGAGAGATAATATAATTCATATTCTTTGTAATGAATATGTGAGCACAGTAAAGTTGGAACATTTTTTATAAATAAGGGGTCTACCTTTTTGTCCAGTTGTGACAACTGGCAAGGTTTCTTGCAATTATGTAAAGTCAAAACCTGTCAGCAGTACTGCATTTTTTTCCAAAATTATACAGCCTGTGAATAATACAAGGAAAAAGAAAGACAGCACAAGTCAGTCAGTTCTGCTTCTGAAAAGGTCAAAATATGGGCATTTTAAGGCTCAGCTGAAACAAAGGAGAGTGATCATATCTCTACAGCTAGAAAAGAAGATCATGGTAATGTTGAATTTATAAGAATTATATTTCATTCCTCTGTTTTTAAATAAAGGTTAAATCACGGTATTAGATGCATCAAAGATTTTGATCTTTTTCAGCATTCAAGGAATTGGGATGCTACAACAGCAAAATAAATATCAAACTGATGACTGCTTAGAGAAAAACACAAGGTAACCACCCTGCTAGCACCTTTATTTCCTCTAATATGCCAGTTTCCTTGACATTTCATGGAGAAATATTAAAAATATTCAAAAATTTGCCTGAAAATTTACCTCTTCTGGGACATCAGTTTGAAGGAGGATCTGCTAATGATGCATTACTTACAGGGAAATATTTGAAACTGACATACATAATTTATACTGTAAAGTCACACATAAAACTAGTTTTTAACTCTTTTATTAGCACATTTAAAAGTGCTTTAGAAAGATGAGAATATAAAGCAGAGCCTACAGTTTTAAAAGTCAAGGAAAAATTCTGCACTTGAAACTCAAACAACCAGGATAAAATTTCTGGGAATAGTGAATATATGTTCTGTGACTTAAAATAACTAAGTATCAGCCAAAATTCTGATAAATCTTACTCTTGTAACAATGGTAATTATAAAATAATCCAACAATACATTGATTCTTGATTGATTTGTGTGCTCTTGAAATCCTCTCCCTTTGGACCAATATTACTGGTTTTACACAGACAGCACATCCATATCCACAGGCTTTGCAACTCAAGATTTGCAGCTATGACCAAGCAAAAATAAAATCCAACCAAACCAAATCAGCCAGCTGAATAAATCAAGATTATTAACTTTCACCTTGGTTTGACATCCAAACAATTTTGAAGCATCAAGCTGCTGGAAAAATCTACAGAAAGCTGTACAAGAGGTGATACATAACAAAGGGCTCAGAATTCAGTATGTTAGAACTGGCCTACTTCCACATAAAATATTTTGAAAATAATGACACAGTCAGACAACAGGTTTTCTTTTTGGCTTTTCATAAATTATTGGTTGGGGTTTAGCTTGGTTTTTTTTTATTTTGGTTTATTATTTCTTTCCAGAAGACTCTTCACCTGAGGTGAAAGTGAGCACAGGAAAAAAAGCCTGGAAGCCAGAGGAGCTAGAGCAGAAGACATCCAAAGACCACTGTGAGAGATTCCTCAACATCTGATGATCTGTGATCAGGGGCATTCACTTCATGACTGGCTCACTGCCCACTGAGAGGCTATAAACTGTTTTAAGATGCAGTAAGAATGAAACACTTCTTATGTACTTCTTTTTCAAAGTACATAAGAAAAGAACATTAAAAGAAATGCTCTGTGGTATTAGGAAATGACTCTGTGCTATCCCAAAAACTTCTTTCACAATAATATTAAGAACATGATAATTTTCAATTTCTTTTTTGTTTTGTCTCTTCCAAAAATGATAAAAACCTATATATTTAATTTGGCTATAAGACTAGTGCAAAGTAAGCGTGATTCTGTTTTATACCTACATAGATTTAATTGCCACCCAAGCAGGCACAAGGACAGAATTCTCCAGCATGCACAAGAGAAAGAAAAGCACATACACTCCTACCAGAAATCAAAGCTCCTCCTGCCACTTCCAGCCTCAAGAGTCACAGACTCCAAAATCAAGACAGTCCATTGTTGCATGTTTCCTGTAACTAAGAATTATATCTCCCATAAATTACACTTTTATGATGAAAAACAATAACTGCAACATTCATGGTGATGCCTTAAGTTTTAGCTTTTATATTTTTTAGATTCTGTGCTGTTTTAGTGTGTAGTTTTGGGTTTCATATTAAGTGCTAGTAAGCTCTCTTCACAGAGTAGGCGGACAAACAATTCCTTTTTTTAGCTTGGTACCAAGAACAACCAATAGAACTTCAGGCCCAAGAACAAAAACAACAGTGAAGTGAGAAGGAAAAACAGAGAGGATGGAGCTTCATAACCTGAAGCTGTCATTGGACATTTAACTCCAATATGCTGATGGACCTGAACTTATAAAAGTGTGAGACCTCGTGACCCCTCTTCCATTTTGGGGTTCACCTTGGGTGTGGTCTGGCCGGGCTCTTGTGCTGCCCAGGTGTTCCCATTGAGGCCTTTTAATAAATCCCTACTTCATCCTTTTGCTCTGTGTGGTCTCTGTTCCAGGTCAGCCTCCAGAAAGCATCAAAAGAGAAAGAGAGAAGGTGTCCAAGAAAGAATGTCAAGTAGTACAGGCCAATGTACTTTATTAGAAACAAAGTAGCCATTGAAGAATATTTTTATTTTCTCTGAAAGGAGGCATCAGGATGAAAATCATAGAAAGGAGGAGGTGCACCCTAGACAGAGAGAGAGAGAGAAATTTAACCTCTAGCAGAACATTTAAGTCAAAAGAAACATCCTAAAATATCCTCCATTTATCAACTGACAAAAGAAAAATGGCACAACTTTATTGTATCTCCAGCACAAAACTCCCAGGTTATGGTGGCATGTTATGAGTCTGCCTGCTGTGACATCACTTGAGTGTGAGTTTTGGAAGTATTTTTACACAGATATTTAGACAGGGCTGCCCCTGGGTTCACGTGTCAGTCTAAAGAGCCTGAGAAGAGCTCAAGCCAAAGCAATTAAGCAGCCCACATTTTCCCTCTGCCCTCCCCCTGCTGCTTGCCTTCACCTCCAATCACTGCTGGCAGCATCCAGACATTTTAACTCCAAATTGTGGAAGAGATGCATTAGACCTCAGAACCTGCACTGATGATTGCACACTTCCAAGTGCATTAGGTAGGACAAGCCTGCTGCATCGAAGATGTCAGAACTGGGGCTTTTGACACTGCCTGAAAAATTGGGCATATGCTATATTTTTAAGGACATGAGCTTCATAAATCAAAGGTATGAGTGAAACTTTGTTTGCTCTCAGTGGTATACCAGCACATTTTTGTAAGGATGTTTTCCCAGATGCATCTGGAACATTCTGCTGACACAGGGTATCAAGCAAGCCCAATGAGGTAAACGATGTGACAGCAAAAAGAATATAGAATATATGTCAGAGCAAATGACTGATGCAGCAGCTAATAAAACCTAATAGAAATACAGCTTTTACCAGGGACAAGTAGCACGAGAATGCTGGTCTCTCAAAATTAGTATGATTCCAAAAGTATAGCCAGTCTCTGCACTGTGCCATTCACAGCATGTAATGAGCCATGATGACATACTGTGCTAGCTTGAGACATTTGGAAGGTTTATAAGGGTTATTTGGAGCAAGAATAGCTTTTATAAACTGGTTTATATTATCAGCTGAAATGCTTCTGAGGATGAAACTTCTTCCCTATTATTACACTTGCAAGATTGTTGGAGAAGAAGAAAATGTCTTCATCAGTTGTTCTTGTTTAAAATTTAACCATGCAAGATTACAGGGAGAGAGCTTTTGTTGTAGGCACTCCAGATATAATTCTGATTGAATACAATTTTGGAAAAAGCTTTCTCTGTTTTCATTATTGATGTTCAGAGAGAGAGTCATATTTGCACCCATTGTTTTCATTTTTTTTGGTCACAATGATTAATCACACAAGACTTGTACCCAACTCATGCACTGAAACTCTCAAAGCCTTTCCAGAATTATGATAAGTAGAACAACACCAGACAAAAAAATAGACAAGACATGACTTTTTCCCCATGATACACTTTTGCCACTACAGAGGCTGCCAATACCACTGAACCCCAGTCTCTTTCAGCTATCATGAGTGAAGCCAGATATTTTAATATGAACAAGATGAATCTTCAGAAAGCCTCAGAACATTGTAAATAAACACATGCAATCTGGATTCATTAAACTTCAAATTTCAAGTTTAACAGTTTAACCACAATGAAAAGCAAATTTTTTCCTATTTTTTTTTACAAACCTAGATAATATTTTAAAGCATCTCATATAATGGAAATTAATGAAGATAAATACTTGAGAACTCTGGTGCTATCTTGTCTTCTTCCTGTTCATTTTAGCTGAGGTGAATCAAGGTGGTGTTACAGTGGAAGCACATACTTCTGACAGACAGCATACCTCCACTGAATAAACAAGAAAATTCATCCTCTCAACAGCAAGGACCTGAATGAGTACTGTCTATACAGAGGGAAAAAAAAAAAAAAAAAAGAGACAACCTGTCTTACTGTTGAAAACTGAGGCAAAGAAGGTGTTAAATAATTCAGACTTTTCCTATCTTTGGTGACTACATTCCCCCCACCACGTAGAACAAAGAATTGAGATCTTTCTTGCCCCTCCTTTTGCCATTAAGGTATTTATAAAAACATTTTTTTTTAATTAACCTTCACAGAAGTGGTCAGGCTAAGTTCTAATTGGGCTTTTGCCTCTCTAATTCTCTTCCTACATGACCTAGCAACATCCTTAAATAGTTCTGGAGTTTCCTGCCCCTCCTTCCATAGGTGATGCACCCTCTTATTTTTTTCCTTAGTTCCTTCAAAACTCCCTGCCCACACAGTCCAGTCATCTTCCCTGTTGGCTCATCTTTCAGCACACAGGGGCAGTCAGCTCCTGCACCTTCAGGAGCAGGATTGAGGTACCTCCCTGAGGTACATCCATCCCTCCTGGATGCCTTTGTTTTTAAGGGCTGACTCTCTGAATCAGTCTCTTGAGCAGCCAAAGTCTTCCCTCCCAAAGTCCAGTGGTTAAACGCAATTATTTGGTTTCTACCTCCTATTCTCAGAGCAAGGCTTTAAAACTGGACCTAAAAATCTCCAGCTGTTTCTCAATATGCCTAGGTCTGAAAGAATAAAACCAGTACATGGGGGTTTTTTTTCACCCACTGAAAAAAAACCCTCCTAAAAATTTTGTTTGAGAAGCATAAGCTGCATTATTCATAGAGCTCCAAGCAAAACCCTACTTAGAAGAATCCCCCAGTGTCAGTCAATGAGAATTCTGCAAGATTAAAGCAAGAAGGATTTGGCACTGAACCTCACTGCCAATGTATTGTTTTCCCCATCTCACTCTTAACAATGGTCATGACACCAAAACTCTTATTTTATTACATTTTTGACCAAATTTTTAAGACAAAAAATGTTAGTAACTCAATTTCAAGTAAATAAGACAATCCAGTTTATTGTACAAGTACATTTCAGATACCTAATTTCATAAAAATAGTGACAGAAAGGAATTTCTCCCTCTCCCTTTAATGTTGCAGATATTTGTGAGTCTCCTTATCCTGGGAAAAGGGTGATCTACACCTATAGCAAAATATGAGCTAAAGTTTTCTTCCCTTTCTCATTTTGTTTTCTGTTGAGATTTCTGAATCTGATGTTATTTCTCACTACTTGAGTGAATAAGAAGTTCATTTTAAAAATAAATAAGGTTGAAAAGTCCAACCTAACACAGTCATAAATGTTGAATAATTTAATTTCAATGTATGCCTGCTTTTTTGCCTCAGAACTGAAAAGGAAAATAAAAACCCTCTAGATTTTCTCACAGATGAACACATACCACGGCTGCTTAGGAGCAGTTACTCACACCTTTGAATATAGTATTTTCCATGCACTTTGTGGACCATTAAAATGATCTAATTTATGAACTGAAAGGGTTGCTACTAAGAAAGCTTGGTCCCTGTGCTGTTTGCAATGCCAGAACACTCAAAATTACTCAGTGACTAAAATCTCACAAGAACATCTGATATTTCATTTAACTTTTTTTCACTAAAATAGCTAACTCTGCAATCATCCATGCCATGCTGAAATAAATCTTCTCCCTGATACTGAAACCTGAGCCTCCAAAATGACATGTTTGGCACTTTAGGGATTATACCTTGAAGTTGTACAATCTATGGGGAGTATCAAGTGTGTGGCAATGAGCATGAACAGCCTGGCAGTAGAGGCAGCTAACACCCACTGTTTCCTTTTATAGTAACATATGTGAAAGCAAGAAAAATAACTCAGAAAAAAGTTCTTTATTTAAAGCTCTAGGCAAAACCTGCTGTTACCAGAAACAGTTTGAGTTTTTCCCCATCCATAAATCTGAGACCAGAAGCTACTTTAATCTTCCTCAGCCATCTCTGTTTGAAGACAGCATCAAATACTAAGTGTGTTTATGAGAGCAGAACAAGGTAGGACTCCCTGCTTGGGGATCACACTTGCTTCATTTTAATTAAGGAATACTTTGCCCAGGTTCCCCAGGCTAATGCAAGTCTAATTGAAGTCAATACTATGTCCAATACCTTGCCATATGTGCAGTCTAAATTCACATCCTAAGCTCACCACAAGCAGATGAGAGTACTGTACACAGGCCTAATAGAGCTTGCAAAGGGACAAAACCAGTTCACATCCCCTGAGATGACCAACAGCCAGCACCTGCAGGCAGCTGGAAACTGAAAATAGAAAGGGAAGGTACAGCATCAGGAGGAGTCAGGTGCAGTCAGTGAGCTCAATATGCACTCTTCTGAAAGAGATGGGTAATTCAAATTATTCACCTGGGGCTACAGTGATGCCAGTGTTAAGCCTTCATGTTTCTTTTCTCCAGCATCCATTTCACAAAATTTCTGAGTGCTAAAGCCACCCACTGCAGCAACTGGGCTTCTGGACAGGGAAAGGTTAATTCCAACTAACAAATAACCACCAAACCCAAAGAGTTTATCAATAATTACCAAAGCCCTCCCGTTTCAAAGCAAAAAGACACAAGGGAGAGGAGGAATCACTGATTAAGAATGAAAAGCACCTCAAGTTATGGCTTTAACCCCTTTGTGAACAGATCCACTTACTGAAGGAACTACTTACAGTGCTCCAGGTAGACAGCTGGGAGATAAAGTGATGCAGGTGCAAGTCCATATTGCTTACAAATTGTTAACCCTAGAATCTAGTTGCAATTTAAAAGAAGTTTTAACATTAAAAGAGGTTGTCATCATCACTTCTCAATAGCTTTAAGCTCTGGAGCTTTCAAAAGAATAGACAGCAGATGGAATTCATTAATAGCCTTCCACCTTGGAGAGTACAGAAGTCAGAACCATTAGCTCAAGAGGTGCCCACTGAGGCTGGTAGACTACTTTTGGTCCCCAAAGTGTTCTAATGCCCCTCACACACTCCCCAGGCTTCCTCACTCTTATCTTGTTGGATTTCCCTTGCTCTCTGCCCAATTCACAGTGAAAATTCAAGTGGTCAGGAGTGCCTGACACCTAATCCTCCTTGTGTTGGATGTTCGTGTACATCAGCAATGTGGGAGCAACACCAGCTGCAGAAAACAGCATTACCAGGTAAAGATGGCCACAAGCCTCTCCCACACTTGAACAGTGATGAACACAGGGGCTGGAATCTGAAGTGTGATCCAGACAAGAAACTTGCAGGAGACTGCTATTTTACTGGCAGCCCCCATCATACACCTCAAGATTTCCTAAGCAGAAGACAAAGCAGAGAAAAGAGGGTTTCTAGACATGAGACTTGCTTGTCCTGTCTCATGCATGGCTTCCACAGCAACTGATGCTGGTCAAAGGCCAGGTGAAGGAGCACAGGGAGGACCAGTGGCCCTTTGTGCAGTAACAAAGCCTCACAGCCAAGTACAGACATGCCTTAATTATGTCTGTGTCAATTATGCCAGGGAAACTGGCTGAACTGCAGAAAGGGTTATGGCACACGTGCCCTATGCAAGTCTCACTAATGGTTCTAAATGTGAAGCTACAGAGGAGCACTTTCAATTCCCCAAGACTTTAGTAGGGGCTGATAACACCTGCCCCTGACAATGCACACCTCAAAACTCCTCTGGACCTCTGTAGTCTGTTCATAAGCTAAATATACCCAGGGAACAAACACCTAAAATATCAGTCTCTTTTCAGAGATAACAGCCTGGACTGCTTTGATATGAACAGCACAGAGATCAGTTGTGGAGAATATAAAACAGCTGAATTCAACCAGAGCACTCTCTATTAGAATGTTTTTATTGCTTCTACCTTTTAGTCAATGTGTCATCAACAAGTCAAGAAGAGAAGCAGCAACAGAAAAGAACCATTTACAAGGGAAACTTAAACACTGTGTACTGCATATCTGTTATGGATATTTGATATTAATGTAGACCAATCAAACTGGTATTAACCAGAGGTCATTGGACTTCAATGGACAATGTGGATAAATATAGTGACTATTACTACAGATCCTTGCTAATTTTGATAAAGAAATTTTGAACCATCAAAATTCAGACTCAATATGTAGATACTAGGCACCTAGTAAAGAAAAGAACAAAAAAAACTACAGGAGTTTCGTGTTGAGTAACTGTATATACAATCAACACTCCCAAAATCCTTAGATTTCATTTTCCATGTACAGCTTGCTTCACCCTTGCTCACTGCAAATAATTATGTACCAATGCATACAGCTGCACTCTCAATAGAAGTTCCAGAAGCAGAAGAAAATAGAAACAGAAGGAAGAAACTTGTTTCTCATAAACTTCTCTATTTTCTTAAAGCCATATTTCAGACACACATGCAGAATTATATTCAAATTTTATGATTAAGTCTTACAAAAAGCTGGAAGCAAGGCTCATTCAAATCCACCTAACATATTGACAACAGCTATTGCTGGATAGGTCGTTGAATTCACAGGACTTTTCAACCCCATTTAAAATTTCAGAGAAGAAAACAAAAAAAACATCAAAGTCCCTTGTATTTAGCATACAGACCTTTTTGCCACTTCAATCTAAAGACCTTTTCAAAAATGCACTGTCAGCAGCACAGCTTTTAAGGGTAAAATGAGGACTTTAAAGTCGGTATCCCACTGTGTGTTCTACCACTGTGCTGCCTGTGGAGTGTGAAAAAAAAAGGGCAAGGAGGGTTCCAGAAGTCTCCAACACTCTCTTACAATGACTTCTATGCCTTTGAAGACAGAAGGAAATGCAGCTAATGTGTTTACAAACAGGTTGGAACCTGCTACTTTTTAAAGGAATCTCACAAAGGGCACAAATGCCTCCTGGAATCTCATTATGTTACTTAAAGGGACATTTCTGGGGCTAGCACTTCCCTCAGTTTGAGCTCTCTTTTTAACTTCACCTCTTTTAAAAGTTCGTGCAGTTTCTCAGATTCTTGTAATGATTCATAACTTCTGCCTCAAAATTAAAACAATTTAAACTATCACTGATCTACGACAAAAACAGAGGGAAGCCTGTCTGTGACAAGTTACAAATCCATCCTTACCCTGCATCTTTTGAAGGGAAAATGTTGAAAATTTAGCTGACAATATATTCATCACTTGGCACCTTCATCAATACAGTCATTCATAAAAGCCAATTAAGCAACATGGAAATAAAACTCAGCAGTCCCGAATGAGTAACTCTGAAACAAGCCAATAAGCACAAGTAATAAAAGACAACAAACCCTGTGATGATAAGGACTGTAAATGTAATCCTTCAGCACACCCTAGAAATGAACATTAGAGTGTGAAGGAGGGGAAATATGTTGCATACAGGAGCCCAGCAAGTTTATTTAAGAAACCCTGCAGAAATAAAAGAGGAGCGGGTAACAGGAACAAAGCCCCAGAAACAAACATAATTTCTTATTATCTTGTCCCCCCTTGACTGTAGTGTACAATCACTGCTTAAATAAAAGGTCATAAAATTATTTGGGTATCTGTGTTTTTAATTCCTGGTTTTCCATTTGAGGGCATAAAATCTACACAGTAACTTTTTTTTTTCCTCGATCTTCTGTAATTTATTCATTGCTTATTTTTCAACACAAGTGTTTACTTAATTCTGGATTCTTCAATTGCTTTCTAGACTCTCAATAGGACATTTTCAATCAGTGACAGGGACAAAAGTTTTTCCCATAACTCTACTGTTTTAAGACTCACATTCTGGCAATATTAAAACCCACAGCATCTTACTATATTTTAAATGATAAAATATCACCAGAATCCTCAGCAGAAACATTTCCTTTTATCTAATCTAGTAGCAGAACGATTAATGTTAAGGCACCTGAGTAATTGAAAACATATCTGTGGGAAATTGATGCAGCCTTCATTTCATTAACTGTATGCAATGCAGTTCCTCATAACTCTAATTCTTGCCAAAAATATCATTTTTCTAGACTTCATTTTATCTATGACCATTCCAACAATAGATAATGGTTAGATAATGAATAATATCAGAATGGTTCAGTGTAACACACCCAAATCTGGTTTGCCTAGCAATACACAAAGGTACCTCAATATGTCATTTGTGGCTGAAATTAAAGCACATGTAATGTGCTTTTGGTCAATAGAACTGCAGCCACGTGGTATCAACAAACAATATTTATGGGAAAACACACTTTCTCATCACTCTGGTTGTTACTAAGTTGCCATTTATACCTATAATTTAGCTATGATAATCCTCTTTTCTAATCCTGTGACATTGTCTGTAACAAATGCAGCTAAATCTGCAGCCACCTGCACACATGAATCAAGCTGTAGACTCCTGAAGTCAATAATTTTAGTAGACTTTGAGCACTTCCATCTCACTAGTGCACAGAAGTGACCACACAAAGGGGAAAAAAAAAAAAAACAGGTCCAAAAATATCACCTGTAGTATCACTTTGTTTGGAAAAGAAAGGCAACCAAGGGCAATCCTGCCTTGGCCTGAAATCTTTAAATGGCAATTAACTAATTCTGGAATTCATCAACATTATGACATCCACTCTTAAAATATCAACAATAATGTCATACAGCCACACAAGTTCAAAATGAAATATTCTTTCAGGATAAAGGAAAAATAAGGGTTTCCTTTTTAAATCTCTCAAATACTCAACTCTAAAATGTGTATTGGAAATGCAATCTCAAGGAATAGTTTCATACCAACACAATTTGAACCATGAGAAATCTCACATCAAAGCAGAAAGGTGACAAGATCCAGATTTGCCCTTATTCTGAGAAGCAATGGCAGCACTCAGAATTTCTAACTCTTATTGCTGACTTTCAACCAGTTGTCTGAATTCTTCTGCACTACAGCTATTTTTTGACAGTTTCAAACTGATTGCAGAAGTATTTCAATATACTCCCAAAGGTGAATTTAGCAGTGTGGTCTAGTTGTAAATTCATCTGGCTTTACTTTCTGCATGATCTGTAGGTTAAAACCTGATACAATGTAATTTGAGAAGACCAAATCTCTGTTACCATTAAGAGCATTCTGAAGAATTAAACTGAAGATATTTATGATATGTTTTTATAAAAACAGCTCTTCTGGGTTTTCAACATTTATTGCTCAGAGTGGACCAACAAAATGCTATTCCTTAAACCACAAAAAGCATGCCAATTAAAAAATGCTGATCCATTAAGGTTACACCAAGAAAATTCAAACAAAATAAGCCTCAATATCTAGCTTGCATCGATAATGCAGTGGTTTTGTCATTCATCTTTGCTGGAGGAGACACAAATTTGGGTGAGTTTCAATCTTGCATCAGGGCCAGTCACTCCTGACTAACACTAGGACAGGTAGATCCATAAGTTTGTTCTAATTAATGAGTTGTTGTAAGGTGTAAAAATCTACAGCTTCCCAAAATGTACATCTCAGAGGGAAGTTCCAAAAGATGGCTGGTTCACTTCCTCCTGGATTAAGCTCATTTCACCACACCCTTCTCACTGTTGTGCCTTCATGCATCATCTCACTCACTGATATCAGCTTTGATATGGCTCACTATATTTATGGAATCCCTTCAGGTCTCTAACTCAAGAGAAAACTATTCACAGGGTTTTTTTTCCCCTCTGGGAGAGCATTTCACACTCTTTATTAGAGTTGATACAAGCAAAAGATAATTTCTTGCACTGTCTCCCATTATGTTTAGAGTTGCTTGAATCTCTGAAGAATAACTCAGCAAAGAAAATTTAATTATATATCTTAATATTATTTTCAGCAAAGGATCTATGGTATTTTTTCCTCAGTTCTGCTAATTTCTGCATATGAAAAACCTGCATTGCATTTTAACTATAAACACTGATCTTATAACACTTCTGAATATGAGCATTTCATACATTTAAAACAAAAGAATAAGGTAAATCAGAAGTAAACATCATAAAAATAAGATGCCATTAGTTGAGTCCTTTTGCAGTTGAGAAAGGGTCAGAGGAGAAAGAGACACCAACAAGGCATGAAGAAAGCTGGGTGCTCCTTCATCAAGGAGTTGAGTTTTGTCAAGGACTGATTGTTTTGTATGTGCAGTGACAATTAATGTCAGGTGAAGAACTAATCTTTGGGCACTGTCAACCTAGTAAAGAGTCAAGTCTGTAGTCTGAAACTCTGCTGATCTGCCTTTCAAACCATCCTGTCACAGCAATTCCTAACTCCCAGCTGACACTCAGACACATTCAGGTGCAACAGAAGAGAGTGCAGCTGTCGAATGCTGCCTGCTTTTCCTCAGAGGCCAAGTGCTCAGTGGTGTGTGCAGCAGCACCACAGCATCCCTCCAGTTCCTGCTCTGCCTGCACAAAGCTCTGATGAAAGCACAGGAGCAGCTACAAGTCAGGGCAATAACTCTGCAGCTGGAAAGAAGGCAGCTAACAAAGTATAAAGCTGTCAGCATGAGGCTTGACAACTCTGCATTTGTCTATTCCAAACAACAATCTTTGCAATTATAAGGGAAAGCTCTAACAGCTCTACAGCAGTGCTTCACCTGTAATATTCTTATAAAGAGTGGCAGTCGTGTACAGTGTTTGTATTGTATACTTGAGGGTGTGTAAGAATTACATATATATATAAACCTCTCTATATAGGTATTTTAACTACCTATTAAAGAAGATGTCTTTCTATAGCAATAATATCTGTATTTGGATTGAAAGTGATGCAATCTTCAAAACTCCCACTGAATTTTTAAGGCCATGGTCTCAACACTGGAGCTTCCTAAAATTCATTCTGCTGTTTTCAGATACCATTAAATCTGCTGACCACAGTACATTGTCTCTGTGTTCTGAAGTGCATTTATAAACCCTGCAGTACCATTCAGTAATGGCTGCAGAGCAACTGTGGCAACATACAAACAAAATATGAAAGAAAAAATATTTTTGTTTTCATGTTTATATTACAGTCAAATTAAGTTTAATATCATTCTGTTTTATAGGTTAATAAAATACAGGAGAAATTAATTATTAGCAAAAATAAATATTTATGATGCAGGCACAATGATAACAACAACAAATGAAAAAGCCTCTTAGTGGAAGTACTTGCCCTAAAGGGTAAGAGATATGCCAACCTAATAACCTCACCAGGGGTTATGAAAAATTTGCACATTGCCTGACAGCCTAAGGTAAAGTCTTATGGTAGCTCTTCAAGTGGATAAAAGGGAAAATGGAATGCAATGCAAAGTGGTACCGTTTATCTAAATCAATGGAGACACCTCCTATTGCACTGACCTTCACTGCATCTTGAGGAGCATAAAAAGCATTAAGGAACGTTTTAAAAACACCCAAGGGTTTTCTTTATCTAGGTTTGCTCCCTGATCAAATAAACTGGAACTCTTTATTACAGCTATTTCCCATATTTCAAGTTAATGTACATTTCTCTGCAGCACAGCCACCTAAATAATCTCAACACTTGGTGAGGGCCCTGACAGTCTCTCAGAAATGTCATCTTCCTCCCACAACACACATCCCTCAGAGCAATAGCTCTGCAATGTCTCTTTGCACTGACACTGACCCAAATGATCATCCTTAGGATGACCAAGGAATGGACTCAAAGGACCAATGTCCAACATCAGTGCAAGATCTAAAGGCTGAAAAGCCATGGGTGTGTGTAAAGTGATATTGCATATGTGATAAAGCTCACTTCATCTGTTCTCTTATCCAAATGTTGGTGAGAAACAACACTGCTGACAGGAGGGCCATCTCTCTTCCCAAAGCAGCAGAGTAAACTGTTTACTCCTGGCTCTTCCCTCCTGAAGACTCAGATGGAAATCGGGCAGCAGTAACATTGCTCCCTAACCACACCTTCAGTGAGCCAAACTGAGCAAGTCCTGGAGCCCATACATCACCTGGGCACCACTGAATCATTCTCTGTTCAATCAATTTACAAAAGTGTTTGGCATCAGAGAGCATGCAGACATGAAATATAAAGATATACTGCATTTAGAATATTTATAGAGCTTTAGTCTCTCAACTCTTTGATGTTGAGCCACATGAACTAGGAGAAACTGGTAAAAACAAACTGCACACAGATTGCAAAAGTATTTCTCCATAGTGCTCTTTATATCTGTAGGATTCAAGAGCACTAATAAATGAGCAAGGTTTAAGTAAATAAGCCAATGACAAACCCACTTCTCCTTGTTCCTGCTTATGGTAACATACAGCACTGCAATAAGCTATGGCTCTGACTACATGAGGTATATTTATTTCTAAAAATTATCTTCCATGTCTGTATTCTTTCCAGTAATTCAAAGCAGTCTCATTGGGCAATATTTCTAAGAGAGATGAAACACAGAATAAACAAAAGGTTAGATTTATGCAATTTCTTTATCCATGTTCTCTCTTTTTTAATTACTCCTCACTGTTGCCATTAAAATACTCTGTTTGCATCTGAATTTGAATATTTTCATACTTTTCTTTTTTCATAAGTTCTCGTATTTATCTAGCTAAAAATGGAGCTCTGTTTCATATGTCCTTTCCCAAATTTCTCAACAAATATGTACTGAGTTTTAAGCAGAAATCTGGTCCAAATCTAAAGTAAATTAGCATCTTTGGTAGAAAAATGCAATGAGGTATGCTAAAGCCTTTCATTTAATACCACAGGAGTGATAGTATATCAAAAGTAAATTTTATCAAGTATGGGCTAGTGAATTTCAAGCTCTTTATATCCTTTTCATACATAAATTATCAAACTTACTTCCATGCTTTATAATTTTCAGTTCAAGTCACTTGAATTTATGAGTTGCTGCATACGATTAGTAGTTTCTGCACTGCTGCACTGTGTAATACTTGCTTTAGTTCTCTGGGGTTTTTCTTTACTATTCAGACATTTTTTTCCTTATTACACTTCCAAAGCATCAGATTTATTTCTGAAAAGCTTAAAAGACATGTTTTTCTGCTTACAAAGTAAACTTCAGACAGCAATAATAATAATCACTCAGGTGATAAGTTTATTCCAGAAAACCTGACAACAGTATAGAACAGTGGGAGAAAAAACGTGCATCAATGACATTTATTAAAAACCATCGATCAGAATATTGGAAATGCATTGCCTTGAGACTTGTCATGGGGATTCATGTTTTATGTCCAAATCCAACAGCTGCTTTTAAAATTCAGGGTAAAGACCTGTGTATCTTGCCTGTGTGTTTCTTTGGACTCCCTGCACCTAGTCTCTAAATCCAAGGAGCTCTTGGGTTTTATCCTCTCTTCTCCTCAAAATTAATGCAAGCCGTATAAAGCACCTGACACCGGTAATCATTCCTTTATATTTAAAATATATGTAGCTAGAACAAATGTGTGAGAGGCTTGGCCACGTTCCATGGCTGTGCTGCTGAGCTGGAACAGCTCTCCACCTCTGGCACACGCTGCATGTTTTAAAGCTGTCTGGTGTAACAGATAAATCTGGGCAATCGCCTGTTCTGTAATGATTTCTCCTGACATTCTCAATTACGTTTTGGAGAGCCTCGAGTACAACATTTCCAGCAGTTCCCTCAACTGATAGCATAAATTTTCTTAAACTGCAACAGACTGCTGTGCAAGATTTATTTGCTGAGCAGTTAACTCTGGTTACACCATCAAAAGCGGGAAGTGAAATTGCATCAAATTTCACCAGCGGTAATTAATTTTTTATTTTGAAGGGAAATAGTAAGAGACTTGAGCTACAAACAAAGAATAAATTCCTATAATCACAGCACAGAGGCACTTCTGTACATTTCCTACAAAGCAGCATGGAGTGCAAGCCATCATGTAAGAAGGTCACCATAAATATTATTAGGGACCTCAATGGCATTTTTTGGCAAGAGGCTAGAAGTTAATGAAGCTATGAAGACTGTGATCTGGAAACACCACCCAACAACAGGCAAACTTCTATCAACATGCATACTTTTTACATCAAATGAAAACCTGGGTGACAAGAGTGATAGGAACTTGGTGGATTTTAACCCTTGCATGTAAAACCTCACTTGTTTGAAAACTCACAAACTGGCCCAATTTTGGGGGGGAAGTGTGGAGAGGCACATTTTTTGGGAGTGGGTTTTTTTGTTTATAAACCATTTCAATTTGAAAGCAGCTCTTAAAAAACAAAACACAAATGTACAAATACTGACAACTTCTTTTTTTCACTCAACTAGAAAAATACCCCAAGCCACTACTCTTTAGAATGGTTCTGTGTTGACTTGTGACATTATGTTTCTTGAATGGCTGGGTATCCTAGTACCTCTGAAGAGACAGAGAGTTGTCAGCTGTATTTCTGCAAAAGACATCCCTGTACAATTCTTTTCCCACAAGAGACTGGGAGTATAAGCAAGTGAAGGAGAATTATAGTTTTTTAAAAGGACCAAAGTACAAAATTAACTACAGACAAACAAGAAAGGGCATTGAATAGATGATTTTATAGACAGTCTTGAAAAGACTGGTGAGAAAGAGCATGTACATAAACTGACTTTTACAGAGAAAAGAGTAAAAAAGCACATTATACTGGGCACAAAATCTAACTGGGACAAGGGAAAAAGTAACTTTTCCACAAGAAAATACTTACCCTAAACACAGTATTTCCATGAAAGGCCTTGAAGGGAAAACAACAAACCCACAATGAAAACAACAAAAACCACTTTTAATAGCTGACTTAGCAAGATATTCTAAGATACTTTCTACAATCTTGATCTTTCATTAAAGTCCAAACTTATAAGAGGTCTCCTTTTGAAAAGTATTTTCCGTTCCATGAAAAAGCAGTCTGAACTAGAAAGCCAGAGGGAGAAAAAGAGAAAACATCACCAAGAAAACACATGAGGAAACTATACAACAAATTAAGGATGTCCTAGTGCCAGCATCTCCAATTTAAGTCAGTCTCTGAGCATTTGTGGTGTATTAGAAACAGGGCATTTTACAACAGAAAGATCAAAGGCTTGGTTTTCAAAGTTCAACCTGAAATACTTTTGCTTTGGTGTTCTCAGCCATAAAGAAAGATAATAGCATCTCCCTCCCCCAGATAAGCTCCAGGATACAGGAGCTTATTTATATATCTTGATAGATGCAGGCATCTATCAGGAAGTACTTGCATATGACAGTGATAAGTACTCCCTTTTTTGTTACAGAAATAAAACACATTTTGCTACACGAAATAAGCATATTGAGTTCTATATTTGTACTGAAGGTATTTTTGGACCACCATAGGCCCAGTTTAATTTGAAGCAGTGTCTGTAGCCTCAACTGTAAAGGCAGACAGCCCATCCATGGCCTCAAAAGAGTGGCTTTCTCAAGGAAACAACCTGTAGGTGCACAAGTACCCCAGCCACGAGAGTAGAGCGAGAAAGGTGACTGAAAAATCAGCTGGTAGAGTTTATTTTAGCAGGTGGGTGTAACTAAGCCCAACACACAAAACAGAAGTTTATAGAACCTATGGAATGTTGACTATACACATCTCCAAAGTGGTACTCATGATGAGATTTCTGACTCTTTTTGAAATCTTACTTTGTTTTACCTTTCCTGTACTTAATTGTTTTTCATGTCTCATTTTCCACAGCTCATCCCCATTTCTCAGTTACAAAAACCACTTTATATTCTGTCTTCTTACTCCTCAGTTGTGGCTGTCAGAAACCCTAAATTACTCACAGTTTTACCCACCACCTTTCCCTCAGACTCTTCTCATCTTTCTTGAGATCTGTTACTCATATTTAAATTCATTTCCAGGGTGCCAGCAGCTTCTCAAAGTTGTCAGTAATTTTTCTCAGGGATTACATTCCAGCAAATGCAATATCTTATCCAATAGAGAAACTGACTGTGTACAAGGCAGAGAACATCTGCCAGTCTAGCAGGAACACCCCATCTGCAGGAGAGGAGATTTTGTCTGCACTGAACACAGCTTGGGTCTTCCAAGACTGAACCAATAAAAGTTTATTGCTTCATCAGAGGAGTGCAGTGATCTTATAGAGAGTGTTATTGAATATTGTGACAAGCTGTCCACCGAGCATGCCCTGAGCTGCAGGAGCAGAGCACTCTCTACATTTGCTCCCTCCAGAAGCAGCAGCTCGTGTCAGTGATTAACAAGAACCTGGTGGAAGCTCAGCACAGCTGGAGGACAGCGAGCTACAAGCTGCAGTGGCAACTGCAGTAAGTGAATTTAAAATTAGAGACTAAAAACTCCTGAAAAACAGAAGATGAGGGGGAAAGAAGAACGTTTTAATGCACTGTAATGGATTAAAAAAATGTTGTAAAACATTTCTACGCCTGCATTTATGGAAATTTCACCAGCAATCTTTATTCACCCTCTACTAATGTATGTTAACAACCATAATCTCTGTCTTCAATTGCAGTGAATTATGCTTGTTTACTTTTAATTTGCTCTTTGAAAACACTTACATAAAAATAATTGTAGCACTTTGCCTTGAAAGGTTTAGGTATAGAGGCTAATTGATAGATTTGTCTCAGAAATAAATATGTCACTCCAATAATATTGTTTTAACTGGTTTTTTTCCCCAGGCTATAAGCATGGCAACTTTTTGAACAGAGTTATACATTGCTCCACTACTCCTCAGCTTTAAAGAAAAAGGAAAGGCCACTGAAAGGAAAGAATTATTTCAGCACAATTATTTTAAGGTTCATTGGCTTAAATTACATAATATTCCATTTCAGTATACTGTCATTGACAACATGATCATCACATTTGGCATTTAGCTGTTTCTGTTGTCCCACACACACACAACTTTGGTGTTTTACTTGTATGATTTTACAAGAAAAGGTATTTTATCAGAGACTAATCCATAACAATTCCCCCAACGCTGCCCAGATTTCATTGTGGAAGGATGACATCCTCTGAGATCTTCCAGGGATCAGTGCTAAAGTAGTAATCATTTAATTAACACACGGAATATTCACCAAGAAAATGAGACATAGTATGATAGCCAAGAGATTCTTTGAATAAGAGACCACCTGGAGCAGAGCAGAGGCAGTGTTGCCTCCACAGATGTTATGAACATGGTAATATCAAGGCAGTGCCACACACTGTGGCTCACTTTGATGACCTCTGATTCAGAAAAAGATGTTGAAAAATATTCAGAGGGAAACCAGATGGATGTATTAAGATCCATCTTCACCAAGGCAGAAGATCCACAGTCACTTCTTCTGATGAAGGAATACAGTATAACTTGATCACAAGCAATCTGGACAGAAAATCTAGCAGAGATTTCTGATAGCAGGAAGCACTTTAATCTAACAGGTACTTATAACAAAACCCAATAGTTAGAAACTGAAAGCTAGCTAAGCTCAGGGAAAGAGGTGAATGCTTTTCATAGTGAGAGGGAGTACTCCAGCCACTTTTCCAGGAATGTACCTAATTCTTAGCATTTCACAGACTCTGAAATGGTTTTGAACGCTGCAAGTTCATGTCATAAGATAGAAATGTGATGCAGAAGCAACTGTTTAGATTGCAAGAGAATATAATTATGCAGAGGTTGTACTATGAGGAAGGTCAAATAATACAGAAGGTCATAATGGACTCCTACCAGTTAGTCCTATGTACATGTGAGAAACAGAAATATTATTCTTTGCTTTGGAAAAATTTAATGTCTGCATGGGTGGTGAGGTACTGGAACAGGCTGCCCAGAGGAGATGTGGATGTCCCATCCCTGAAAGTGTTCAAGGCCAGGTGAAGCAGAAAACCAGGTCTAGTGGGAGATGTCCCTGCCCACAGCAGGGGGGCTGGAACTCGATGATCTTTAAGGTCCCTTCCCACCCAGCCATTCTGTGACTCCATGGTAGCAAAACTAGAAAACTGCAGAACGTTCCTTACTCAGCTGGAGTGCTATTGAGTTCAATACAGTAACTACAACAATTTCTGATGAACTTAAGTTTGGAAACTGCTTTGAAGCCTACACTAGGCTCAAGCCTACATGACACTGTTTTCAGCTGTCTTTGCATATTGATTATGGTTGTCCAAATTAAATTGTTCCACACCCACAGCATCCCCTGAGATTTCTTTTGGCAGAGGGATTGCCAATATGTGGCAGTGTCTTAAATGTCATTTCCATTCCCTTAGGGCAATCTTGCTCTGACAGAAAAAAATACCATTTACTCCTATCAAATCAATTTGCCTCATTTTAATTTCAGAACCTGTAAGGTTTAACTGTGTCTGTATTGAAGCTCATTTAATCAGACATTATTACCTACAGTGTATTTGTGTATCACTCAGCAAAGCAAGACTCTCACCTAAGCAGATATCACTGCCAAAATGTACATGTAAAGACAGTGGCTAATATGAAAATATCAAAGTCAGGATCTTCCTATCTGTTTTAAACTGCTGATCTGAATTTTGTAAACTACTTCATATTTGCTAATGTTCTCACAAGAGACTAAATTCAGATACCGTGGGGTTCTTAAGTACCCCAAATGTCACTGATCAGTTAGCTGCATTAAAATAAAACACTGTAAATCTCACTCATGTAAACTCAAAACCTTAAATCCTAATTTTCAATACAACACCAAAAAAAAAAAAAATAGCAAACTGTTTCTTATTCTTAAATACCAGAGA
Organism: Sitta europaea; assembly: GCA_013400255.1. NCBI lineage: Eukaryota > Metazoa > Chordata > Aves > Passeriformes > Sittidae > Sitta > Sitta europaea. The sequence goes on along the minus strand of VXBS01001140.1, from coordinate 521,456 downwards.
GCTAGATTTGTTTGCTTACCAAGAGGACATTGGGATTTTCCATTTCCAAAAACAAGAGCCTTCAAAATACAGGACCGCATGAAAACACAGACAAGCCCAACAATGCAGAAGACAAAAATGACACCCTGGAAGCCTTGTACCAATTCAGTGACTGGGTTGCTTTGTACAAAAGGTTACATTTTGGTCTCCTTTTTCCATTTTTCAAAATGCAGAAGGAACTAGACATTCCAGACTGCACCCAGCTAAACATTCCTGTCCTGATCTCCTCAGCCAAGCTGGAGGACTTCCAGGAAGCAGGAATAGAGAGTTGGAATATCTCAGAAGCAGAGCAGTCATCTTTTACAGCTTGGGCTTATGCACACCACTGCCAGACATAATAAATCCAGATAAAATAGAGTCCCAGATAACCCACATTAAGAACTATTCATTGAACTAATATAATCTACACCATGACCAAAGAGTGAGGAAGGCTATTAAGCATGAAGTCCATGAGTGCCTTGTGAAGTACCTTCAAGCTCTCAGATGAATGGAAGTAGGACTCAATTTTTCTGCAAGATTTTAACATCAAATTGCCTGGTATTGGATTTTGAATGCTTTGGACTCTTTATGTTAATGAATTTTTTATAAATGATACTTAATATGCAAGTGCTATGAGATTGTACATTAGCTGGAGAAACAGCATGATTTCTGAGGGATATGAGCAATTTTCCAATTCTCAGACAAACTGAAATAGAGAGCCAGGCTTTTAGCATATGGTTTACCCTCAGCCCTCATGGAACACAGATCTCTTTGCCCAGATAAATTACATGCTTTTACCACCAGCACCCAATTCATCCTGGCAGTTTCTGAATCTTAGAACCTCTGCAGAGTTGGAAGAGACCCCTGAAGGTCATCAGGTCCAAACCCCTGCAACAAGCTGGGTTATTGCCTCTTCACCTAGATCAGGTTCCTCAGAGCAAATGTTGCTGTCCAGCCCAACCTCTGATGTCTCCAGGGATAGGGACCTCCTGCATGGGTATAACCACCTCCTCTGGTCCCTTTGTGCTCTGCTCTGCACTTGCTATTCTGGCCACCACACAGCACACTTGTCTGTTCTTCGTGTTTATCAGACTTAAATTTCACTGTGATGGGGGGTAAACTCACATGAAGAAATAACAGAAAATAAAGGATATGCACCCGAATTTCAACCTCCTGATACAAGCTTTCCAAAGAGAATAAAAAAAAGCAAATGCCCTAATTGGAAACTTTTCATTCTGATTTGTGTTCTGGATAACCCACACATCTTCCAAGGAGCAGAGGAAAACACAGTGTAGAGAATTTCACATTAGTTTCAGCAGAAGGTTAAAGGTCTTTGGCCTCTGTAGCAGAGCATGCTGCAAGGCAGCCAGAATAATTATGGAGGAGGGAAGGCAGTAAAGAGTCCTCCTTTCTAGGTCACTGAAGGATGCAGCATCTCCAGGGCAGAGACAGATTTTGCAGGCATATGAGTAGAAAAAAAGAGTGTTTGCAAAGAGGTAGATCCTGCAATCCACCTAACCCACCTTTGCCATATTCCTTTGAACACAGACACAGAGGATAGCTGCCCTGAGGGTGATACACATGGTGACACACACAGGAAATGCAGATTTTGGTGACAAGGAGATTCTGCAACATCAGGTAATGACAGCTGAATTTAGGCACCACGTTTTGAATATGTGTGGTCCTCACTGAAAATGCCTACAGAAATTTAGTGCTAGCAAAAACTCAAAAGAAATTAGTGAAATTAAATAAATGGTCAGGTAGAGCCATAACCTGGATGCACTAGGCAGGTAACAAACACTGCTATTTTATAATTACCATTTACATTATTGAAAAACCTATATAAAATAATAATAAAAAATTACTCCTTGTAAGATTTATCTGCTATCATTGTGTTTTCTCTGGAGAGAGAGAGGGATTTTGCTCTGCAAAATGAGCACATCTACACTTGGATATCTTCTCTGTCTCTATGCCTTTCCATAAAGCCATACTGTTACTAAGAATGGTTTGGTTTGGATACCATTTCCTAGCATTCAGAAGAATCCTCCTCCTATGAAGCTTTACCATGAGTTGCTGTACTTAATCCTTCTTTTTTCCCTTCTCATAATTTTGCATATCCATAATAGGCACTTAAAACAACGAAGCTATAAGCTATAATCACCAGCTCCAGGGCATGGCTGTACTTTGCTCTTAGAATGAAAATAAAATTATATATCCAAGGAAAAAAATAAATATTACCCAACAGTTACAATTTTGGGGCACTTTTATGCAGAATTTCTCTTTTGGATGGAAGAACAAACACCTGTTTCCTTTCCCCTAAGCTGCCTCCTCTAACAGCTTATCCTCCTTAAGAGATCTCACTACCAGCACCAATGAAAGTGTCTACTCTGCCTACTCAAATGGCATTTCCATTCTTGCCCAAATTCTTCTTATTTTCTTCAGGCTTATAGAAATCTAAAGATATGGTTCAGGGAAATTGCCTGAAAACATCATTCTGTGTCAAAAATAGTCTGAATCAGTGTTGCTGGCACTGTCTCTGAAGGTCCCAGCACCCTCTCAAGCAGCCATGATCATGCAGACCTTGCTGTATTATTTGTGCTGATAAGAAATAACAGCTTGGTTGTGTCTGACATGTGCCAGAGTGAGAGTAGCATTCCAAGAAAATTAAATACTTGGCATTCAGATGTATTTAACAGCATCAAAATGCAAACAAACTTCATTAAGAATGTGCTCCTCCTTCAGTGGACTGCAGCAGCTCCCACTAAGAGTTGCTTCTGCAGTCTTTGCTGTGGTGAATATGGTTCCTCCAAAAGTCATGTCAGGCAGCTTATGCTTTCTCTCTGTTGCCTTTATGCCTTTGAAATTGCCAGAATGGCATGTTATGATTGATCTAGCTCTTGGTACTACTGCTCTGAACCAAACCATTCTTGTTTCCAAACTCTGGGAATACTAACTGCCCTCGCTAATAATTCTTTTTTTTAAATTACAAGCTTTATGCTGGGCTTTTCATTAGCAACATGGGTGCAAGCAGCTGCACAAAGGCAAGAAAATTTGAGTTTTTGTTGGGATCTATTTCTCACATAGGTTGTTCTCATTGATCCCCACTGGAAAATACTAATATTACCAGAATTGTTTAGCAAACAGGACACTTATTTTACCAACAGAGTCAAAAGATCTTGTGGCAGAGCAGAATTCAGGAGTGGCATTTGTACCTAAAAGCAACAAAAATCCATTCTGTTGGCTACAGGTCAACTTTTGCTTTTACATACTTGCTACCTGTCATTGAATAAAGACCAAGATGTTTAGGCTGCTTTGTTTTCTGAAAAAGGTAAAAGGCACAAAAAATATCAACATTTTTTAACATTAGGAAAGTTAGAGAAGCTAGACAAGCCTGAGGGGATTTTCTATTACTAAATTGGACTACAGGATTAAAAAACTAGATTTTCCCTGATTATTTGAAGAAATTGAAGCTCACATACGTTGTTAAATCCTGAGTGTTCTATCTGACAGTGAATTGAGAGAATTTTATTAGGCTCTTGGTACGAAAACTAGCAAGAGGAAATACATTAGGAGATGTCACTCATCCAGGAAATTTTAAGTGAGCTGCTGTCTTTCTTCTGATGGACAAAGCTTCCAAACTCCAAAGGACAATTCTTCCTCACAAAACTATTCACAAAATGTGACAACAAGTATAAAAATTACTTGTGTTTGTGATGATATGTGGCCAAAGCACGATCTTGTCTTAGAATATTTTTCCTAGTTGTGGAATGACTCTATGATAATCTCAACTAACTCAAGTGGCTGAGTTATCTTTCTTCTGTTCCTCAGGTATCTGCCAAAGATCATCATTTCATGATGCTCACACACTTGATGGCAGCAACGAGATCACTCTCTAGCTGATCTGTTAATAGCCATGTAACTCCCTTTGAGTTCTTGCAGTATTCCTACAGGATTGCTATTTCTCTGATTTTCCTCCTTTAAAAGCTCCAGTTGCTTTCTCCAGCACAATCTGTAATCTTTTCATCTCTACAATTAAAATGGGAAGCAAAATAGGTCAGCTCTTCACATAATCATGGCTATTTAAAGCTTGTCAGTCTCTCTCATACAAACCTGCCTGATCTTCCTGCATGCAGTTCACTTTAATGGATTATCTATCAAACCATAGCTTGACAGTATTTTTTTAAATTCATTTGTTAAAAGAACTTGGGAATTCAGGTTTTTTTTATTTTAATTACATCTAAAATTTTCATCCATCATTCATCATCACCTCAGTCTGTTTTTCTTTTATGAAAAGTGATTGCATAAAAAAATTCTAACAATACAATCCCGCAGGCTTGAATTTTACTTGCATGGAATTATTGATAAGAACAGTGTAACATGTCCTTCTGATAAAACATGTTTTTTCAGAACATGTGCTTATTCATTTATTAATAATGATAAAAACAGCCAGGAGCTGTATTTTTTATGCCTCTGTGTAAAGAACGAACTGCCTCAAGGCTAAACATCTCCTACAAAATGTCTTCCCCTCTGGAAAGTGGCAACATCTTTATGCTAATTATTAAAAATACTCCCTGGATCTATTTTTGAATTTATTTGAAGAAAAACCTTTTCGTCCGCCTTTTTTTTTTTTTTTTTTATTTTGCACATTATCATACTTCATTCATAAAGAAAATCCCTGTAATGAATCAAGTGTGTTATAAATCACATCAGTGTGGAACATTTCAGAATTAACCCCTACAATGTCTAAGGAACATGATATTACGTAAGGTTAAAAGTGTCCAAGTGTCACATATAATGGCAGGATGGAACATGGATCCAAAGAATTACAGGTTTTTGCCATCATTTGAACTGTTGCCTTTAACAAATCCAAATGGAGAAGGAAAATCAATCTTTTGTCAAGCATGTAATGTGAATTCCTTCCTAATCTCTCCAATTTATGAACCCAGCAGCCTAGAGTTCTCCCTCATCAGTGTAAAAGGTCAAACTGGCTCATGTGTTCATCACAACGTGTCTGGAGACATCAGGTGTTACCCTGAGCTTTTTTACAGCTAGCTGACCTTATGCACCTTCTATTTTGAAATCAAATTATAAGTATTTAGTATATTATTTAGTATTTCTCCTGGATTTCTAATTAACACATTCATTAAGTTTATATGGGTTTCTGTTATATGGTAACAGATGTCTCCCTAAGACTCCACAGATTCCCATTTATCACCACACTATTTTCATCTGCAGTTGACAGCAGAAGAGCAAAATATAACTATCACCACTACACTGAGATCAAATCCCATAGCCTGCTTTTCTCATATCAAAGTCAATATCACTTGGTTTTATTTTTAAATATTAGTTCTCATAACAAGTTCTAAGAAATTCACTGCATAACCTATCTGCTGAGAGAGGAAAGGATCAGCTACCAGAATCCATTTTCTCTATCACAACCTGATAGCTCTTAAAAGAAAAGACAGCTTTAATGCTGAGCCAAAGGAATCACCACACCTTCTTGCCCTCTGCCAGGGTGGTGAATGAGTGCTATAGCTAACTGTTAAAACCAAGGATTATATAACACATTCCACAACAAATTAATTAAAAATTAATTATTGATAAGGCTCTTGGCCAGTTCCTAAGCACAGATTCAACCTCAGTGCAATAAGGGCTTCTCCAAGCCACCATGTAAATCAACAGAAAAATATTTCCTTGTAGGAATAACTCATTTATAGAACCACTGTTACATTTTACAGAATATAAACATGCATTCTGCTGTTATCAAAACTCATTAGACAAACAAAGGCCAGAGCCAAACCAGTCAGTCCTATTGTATCAGCATTCTCCAGCAGAGCTCTGTCCTGCCTGGAAGTTTCTGATCAGGTCTAATTATACTTCTCAGCTTTGCAAAGGCCTTTTGGGAGTTGCAGAAGAGGAGCACAGTACTAGAACAGCTATTGTTATTCAACCCTATTGACCTTTCCTCTGCAGGCTGTGAGAAACAGAAGGAAGGACAGTTTACCTATTAATAACACTGTAGGTTCCCACACCTAGGGAAGAACTGAGTTTAACTGTGGCCTCACACACTGCAACCATCATCCAGATTCGAGCAGGTGGAGAAGATGATCCCTCAATCAACTTGCCAATAAGCTGGAAGCCTGAAGATTTCCCATTGTGCTGTGGGATCCGTGCATGGCTCCATTCTGCTCACTGCACCAGAGCAGTGCCACAGCACGGAGGGCTGGAAGCTGGCTGACTCCTCCAGATGTGCCTGAGCAGCTCAGCCAGCTGTGCTGCACTGCCAGCAGCAGAACAGACTCTGCTTTTCAGCACCCACAGCATGGGCAGCCTGTCTCCCACAAATAACCAGCACCTATTTATTGCTAATATTTACATTAAAAGAGCTCTGCATTAAACTCATGCTCTAGTCTCACTCCATATAGTAAGGAGATAATAACAGTTCTACCACCACTTGTCGATACACATTTCAAACCTGTCCTGTTTCTTAGCTCATCATCTTGAATGTCACAAGAGTTATGCTGCTGCCACCATTATGATCTGTTAATAAAAGGTTACTGCATGGAAGATGAAGTTTTCCTAACTTACAACATCTGTCACTTTGAAGAGTCAAGGGCAAAAATACTGTTAGCAAATTCGTTCTTGCAAACATTTGTACAAGAGTCTCTAAACTACAGTAGCCTTTAAAAAACAAAAATAATTTTAAGCACCTACTTAGTTCCTAGGATACATATTTCTTCTATACTCTTTCGTCTGTTCTGTGCAATCAACTACATGTATTTCATTATTTACTTATTTAGTAGGCCATAGGCCAAATACTATAATTTCAAACAGATCAGAACAATTAATTCACTGCTTATATACAAAATGTCTGTTCTATGGGACAAACCTGGCATACATTCTAAGAATACTGCATTATGTACAGCCAAAAGAGAAAGAAATTCAGGTAATGACATTAAACACACAGGGTTTATTTACTATTGTTTTATACATTCAGTATACCCTAGCACCATCTAACACCTTCCAAGAACATATTTTTCTTAGACTTGATAGAATTATATCCTCTTAGTGGGTTTTTCCCCCTGGGACACTGAATATACAAGCCAACAACTCACCCTGAGCTGCTGAAGCAGAATATTACCTGAAGTGATGTGCTCTCCAAAGCTTAGCAACCATTTAGAAGATTTTAAGTCTGATCTCTTGGCCAAAATCCAATCAGGTCAGTAATCACCTGGCCTTCACAAACCTACTTGTCATGATACAGAAACAAGATTGACTCATGAATGTTTAAGAGAATTTGGGCTTAGCTGGAGACTAGATTTCCAGATTTCCTCACTCCAGCTTCACATCAAGCCCACAGTGTGTGCAGGGGTTTCCCACCAGGGTTTGCCTTGGGGCAAGGAAGACAAGGAAGTCAATCCTCCCCCCAGAGCATGAAGAAAGCACATAGCAGACCTCCGGGGTAATTCTGGGAACATGCTTTAATCTTGACCAAAAGCTGGGTTTCCCAATGCCTCTGCTTTCCAGTTACCTGCTGCAAAACCAGAACCTCTGGAGACAATAAAAGAAGAATGATAAATGAAGATACATTTCATTATAGGGCAACTCGAAACTGAAGTACTCACTTTGTAAAATGAAGTCTAGGAGACTGCAGTCTTAAATATTGATTTTGTATTCATTGTCATTGACAGAAGCAATTCTATTTTTTGCAGAATGTAATAAATACGACTTTAAACAGAATAAGGCCCTTTCAGCAAGAAATTTTCCATATATCTGTTTATAAGCCTAAAATTAAAGCCGCTAAAACTGAAAAGAGAAAAAAATAACCAAGGGGGTTTTCAAAAATTTAAAACTCTATCATGCATAAATGGAGCTCATCAGCAAAAGTAATTTCCCTGCAGAAAACACTCCATCTTTTGTTTTATGTAAGTTAGCAACATGAATATTTCATTCCTAGTGAAACTGCCGTTACCCTTTTGCATTTCATAGCTATGCTTGGTGTCTCAGATACATAAGCTTTTTTTTTTTCCTCACTTTGCTGTTCAAGTCTATTGCAATTACAGGTTTTTCTGTATCTCAGTAGATAATAGAGTTTGGAAACTGATATCAGCAGCAACTACATCCTTTATCCCTAACATCCCCTCTTGAAAGTAAATGGGAAGAAAGGAACAGAAAGGACAAATGATGGTATTGAGGATAATTATTCTCAAGATACCAATCATCATTTGGAAGGCACATCAGGTCACTGTCTTCAAAGAGTTTAGGTTTTTGTCAAAACTACTGTCACCTTTGGCAAAATTTTACAATTAAACAAAAGGTAGTTAAAACACCTACACATTAAAACAGTGGCCTAAATGAATACTGAACTTAATTTAGCTGTGAGATGTATTTCAACTCCAGGACACAAATAATAAAAAGAATCAGTAGAATCAGTAACATTTTATTGCTGACAGCTCTTGTACAAATCTGTGGCCAAAACAGGTTGCACAGGAATACAGACCCTATACAAGCTTGCATTTTAAATGAGTTTAATCTCAAGAAGCTTAAAAGTAAGCTTTTCTATCAAGATGAAAAGGTGAAGAGAGACTATTTGACCTTTATGTGGCTCCATTACCATTGCAAATTCTCTTCTTTGAGAGCAATTTTATTCTTAATTTTGTTACTTGGCATGTCAGAGTCCGGGTGGCTGATTTTCTCATTTAGCACTGTTGAGGTTTTTTCAGTCATTTTACAGGATTTTTTTTTTCAAGATTGCACTCATCTGGAAAACAGTTGCATCATGTCTCAGGTCTTCCATCTAAACAGGAATATGCTTTATTCTTTAAATGCAGAAGACTTTTTGAACTGTGGGGAGTGAGCAGGGCTGGCCAAGGGTGACCTAATTTGAATCACTCTACAAGGCAGACCACCATTTAAAAAACCACACAGGAAGAGGCTGCAAGATAAAAATCACACTACAACTGTAATATCATCAGCCAGCAACCAAAAGATTTCACTTTAGTTACGAGACCAACAGGGGGAGACTCACGTTCCAGAACAACCTGTGTGTAATCATGTACAGAGGAAAAAAAAACAACAAAACGAAACAAAACAGCCACTGTCCAACAAAATTCATCTGGTAACAAGAAGAATTGCATGTAAAACACGACTCTGAGATCACTGGTGAAGGTGCAGGTTTCTCTGCTGCTGTATTTCTGAGGACTTTGAGAGGCAAGATACATTCCTAATTACTTTTCATGTTATTTTAGCCATCTCCTTTTCCCTTCATCCTCTGTATAAAGTTTTCAAAATTGTTTATTCTGAGCATGAAAGCATTTGCATAGGCAAGAACTCACCATAAAGACATCAGGACAAGAGCACTCCATGCTTAGAAAGCTTAAAAATTGTCTCTAAGACACACATCAGCATTTGTGCCTTGTTCCACAGTGCAAGATCCACAAAAGTAACAAACCTCTCATTTGTGACTTACTGCAAAAACAGAACTGCAAAAATTCACCATTTAACTAAAGTCATCAGTGTAAAAGGGAGAGGTAATCAGTGTATAAGGCAGAATTTTTAAAATTGAGTTGGGTGGGAGAATGCATGACATACTAGAGAATTTACTTTGGTATTCAAAGTTTAACTACTGCAGAATCATAAACTGAGTATGACTGCTCAGTTTTAGAGTGGTATACATGAAAATTATTACCCATCCCTGTGAGCCCTGCTCATCATTAGGAAATGGCTGATCCTGTAATGCAGCTCCAACTTGGGTGTGGTGATGAACGTTTCACCTACTTTGTAAATCACCGCTACATTTTTACATTCATTTGTTAAAGAAATTTACTGCATTCTTGTTTTATTTTACTTTATGAGGTCCTAAATCATTATGGATAAAAATATGCTGTTACATCTCAAATGGCATTCCATATGGACCTAAAATCATTACAGGTATTGAAGATATTAGCTAGTAAGCCTCATGTCTCTTTAGCTTTCCCTCTCTCCTCATCTACTCCAATTTGTCTTTAATTCTTCCAGTGTCCTTAAGCTCACTAGTGGTCGTAGGGACTGAGAAATTTACTTCATTAGAAAGGGTAGTAGTACCATATAAATAGCAAATCACCCACTATTTGAATTGTTCAAAAGGAGTTGGCAAGAAGGGACACCAGAAAGCAGGTGCCTTGTCCTCTATAAAAGGTTTTTATATAACCTCTTGGTACTGGGGGAGGCCCCCTCTATGAAAGATCTTGAAGATGTTCCAGAATATAAATACTGAATGATGACCACAAAAGTTAGTTGATGACATTTATAAATTAATTAACAAATGTCATGTAGGACAAGATGTTGGAATTTCCATAGATAGCCCAAACTTGGTAGAGGTCTGCAGGGTCTTCTGCATTTCAAAAATCACCAAGTGTTTTAGGTCAACTGTCTTCCCAGTCTGCAGAAGAAACTGAATTAGAACTACAAATCTAATTTTCTAATTGCAGATGGAGTGAAAAAAGAAATTTTTCCTTTTTTTTTTTTGTTTAGGGTTGGTTTGTTTGTTACATATTAGAAGGTATCTCTTTACAACCTAAAACCCTATTCAAATAAACAATAAACACCAAAATTCATTCCTGCCTGAAGTTGCTGTATTACCTTGCTTTTAAAGACAACTCTATATACAGGACAAATTATCAGTGAACAAACACATGCTCTTACAAAGTAATGCTTTTGCAGAGAGATGATTTACTAGTTCCTTCATTATCTGATTTTTGTCTTTGACTGCCATTTACAGCCCTAAATCAGTGCTATTTCCTATATTTTAACATAAAACAAAAAAATGGTATCACTCATAAACAGAGTCTTGTGCTAATACTTAAATCTGGCAGCAGAGTCTAACTTTGTTTCAAAGTGCTTACCCAACTTGTTCATTAAACCATATTTCACTAAACAGCACAATCTTATTATCAGGCTCATATTGCTTTATCCTCTTTACCTTTTATGGCATTACATTTAACAACAAATATTTTACACAATCATTTAACTGTGTTTTTCAGAATGTAGACTCAGATAGAAACTAATGCAAGGAAATTATTTTCCTAAGGAGTTGGATGGTTTCCTAATTGTTTATTATATATGTATTCTCTTGCCAGAAATCAAGATTTAAAATTCCATCTTCTCCAACACTTTAATGTTGTTTGGATCTCTGAAGCATTTATATTTCATTTCTCAGCAGTGTTTCAATTCAAGTGTTATATTTTAACGTCTGCAGCAGCCAATTGTTGATTTATTTTCTTTCAGGCAAAATGCAAATAAACTCTTAAGAGGTTTGCTTGCAACCCTTGTGTTTGAGTTAATACATTTGCAGTGAATAAATTAAAAGTCAAAATATGACTTTTTAAGGCCTTCTTGAATTTAAAAAGTCCATCTAGTTTAAAAAAAAAAAAAACCAAAAAAACAACACCACACATTATCCAGAACACTTTCTACAAGAAGTAACTAGAAACAAACTTGGGTCATTTTCAGTTAGGTTTATTAGGTTTACACCAACCATAAACCCCAAGGGTGTGGAGATGAGCAGCTCTGGTGGCCCAGCTCCCTTCTGAGCTCTCCCCTAGAAGTCCATCCTTGGTTGTGAAGACATTCCATAAACCATATTTTCAGAAACAGGTTACACAAGTTGGAACAATCTCTTAGGGTTAGCTTCCATCAGAGATAATAGCTAGGGAGGACATAAAGTTGTTTTTTTTAAAGCACAGATGTATGCAAAAATTAATGTTGGAGGGGTGAGAGAGTCTAAAGCAACTTCTTCAAATATCATATGTGCAATAACACTTGCTTTCCAATCAAAAACACTTTTCTTCATCATCAGGATTTATTAGGATGAGCTTGGTCTTTCAAATAAAGCAAGGAATTGGAAGGTTTGGGTTTTCTGACAACTGTCTCCTGAGCACAGCAAGAAAATTTATCCAACTTTTAAGAATATCAGCTCATTTTTTCAGTGGTGTCTTGTGAGATGATTTAATTTTATAAGATTCACTAACACCCAAGAGCACCACACTTCTCCTTCACAGAAAGATATTTTTAAAACCTAGCAGCCAATACATCTGAAAACTACCCGCATCAGAAATATTTCAAATATTCCTTTTTTTTTTTTTGCACTATCTTGCAGCTCTAACACAACAACAACAAACCTACAAGAACACTTGAAGAGCACCTCTGGTCTTATTAGAATCAATTGAAAGAAATGGGATGGAGTCTTAAAGTAGCAATGCTGTAATGAACACAAGGTAGTGCAGAGCCAAGCAGTTTTTAGATTTCAAATCATCTTGAGGCAAATTGATCCCTAGTACATCTCTTTCTGGTTTAAAAAGCCTGTTAACTCTGCCTAGAGGGCTAAAAACTAGTCTTCAGACTTGTATTTACTCAATTAGTTTTTATTTTATTTTTAGACTCAGCTAATTTATGAAAAATTGTTAGTGTTTTCCACTCATTTTCATTCAAGAAAACTCCTTTTTATACAAATTGTTTCCTATTTAGAAGTGTAACCATATTTATAAAAAGAGATAGATTCATATTTGAGGCATAGCCTGAAAAATTGTTACTTTTTAGAGGAAGGAGTAAAGATTATTACAGAAACTATGCAAACTGGTTTTTTTTTAAAGGGAAAAGCAGTATTATTTTAAATAACAGATTTTATAACGAGGTCAAAAATTAAACCCTCTGAAGTTTATGCCAGATGGTTGTTAACTTCATAACTTCTACCTTCTATTTTCATGAACATTGAAATGTATTCTGAAAATCAAATTACTCTTTGGAGTTTACTGACTGAGAGGATTGTTTCATAAAAATACAGATTCTCATATCCTTGCTAGAATAGACTAAATAAGAGTTTGTACCTGGGCAAAAGTAATTCATTTACAAGTGGATAATCACAAATGGTAGATGAATACTTCCATATTAATGCTTAACTCCTCCTTTGATGATTTTTATAAATGAGAAAATAACTTAATTCTTTAAGGATGTTTATTTTGACAAAGGAATATGTATGGACAAATAACATTTCAATAAGTCAGTATTATTAGATCCTCCCTCTTCATTTTGTGCATCTCAACGTGCAGCATGAAAGCTGAGAATTGTTAAGGCAGACAAAATCCAAAGCAGAAACAATTCACAAGAAAGAACTGTCAGGAGAGATATCAAGAACTGAGGAAAGGATTTTACATTTTGTTCATATTTCTTTTATCTATAAGCTATTGATAGCTCAGTACAATATAAAATATCAGTACTAGAAAATACCTATTTAATGCAGTACCTCGTGCACTGACCTCCAATATTTCTGGATCAAGTTCTGTGGCAGCCCAGGACAACCAACTATCATATTTTTTTAAATTTCATCTCCAGCCTACCAAGATCAGTGATACAGGGGGGAACATCTCTCTTCTGAAACCAAATACCAGCACTCAAAAGACACTAGACCTGATATTAAATGAAGAAACAGCAGCTTTGCTTCAAGCAACTTGTTATCTTTCTGTATTTGAATTACAATGCTGTAAGTACTAAAGCTTCTGGGTAGAAAAACGGTCTCCAGCCTGCAAAAACTGGATTGATCACAAATTAAGAAGGAATTTAGTAAAAACTGGGAACTAACGAGAAAAACACACACATTCTGCAAACTTTCATCTGGGTTCAAAAGGAATCACAAATCTGCATCATCAGAATGATCTCAAATGTCAACAGCAACCTCTTCCTTTCATCTGCCTAACTTGCAGGAGAAACATCTCAGTTAATTTGTGCTTTGATACACAGAGGCTCAGAAGCCACTGAGAGTTGAGCACACATTTAGTTATGACAAGGTAAAACTAACTCTTCCATCTCTATCCATACTCTTCTTTTTCTCCTTTTCACAGAATTGTTGACAAGGATTGCCTCTTCCTTAGTGCATGTGGTAGTAATCACATTAAGAATTCAATCCTAACTGTAAAACTCTCAGCTTTCAAAATCATAGCCAAAACTTGCTTCTACTATCCTTGTCAACCAAATGATATCACACTGCTCCCCAATTGCTACCAGAATCCTACACAAGTGTCAGAGGTGACATTCCAATGACATGGGCATCTTTAATTTTTCATAAGCTAATATGAGGAAGATTTAGCTGTTGTTCAGAAGACAGAACACGTGGTAACACAGACCAAGTTACAACCACCTCCATAATCACATGGCTCCAATTTTGAAATTGCTTTGACATCTTTTTGTTTCCATTCTTTACCATGAAACACACTCCAAAGATTCCCAGTGACATGATTCACCAACATCTTGACATGATGTAACCATGATGAGTTTGCAACCCTGACATCTCTACGGACTTGGAGGAGCATTTCATCTGACATTGTAGTATCATGTCTGTGAATTCACAGTGACATGCAGGAGAGATGGTTGTGATAAAGCCAAAAAAAAGCCAAAAACAGACTGCTGGAGTGATTAAGAAATTTTCAGCACTATCAAACAGAATAAGGAAAAATAACAGACATTTTTTTTAACCTCAACTTTTTTCGAGCCTTTTAATTAATGCAGCAAAACCTTATCTATGTTCACTGACTAGACAAATAAACTACAGCCAAAGTATGCAAAACTACAACTCCACTGCATGTAGATCTTTTATCAATTTGAATTATGCATGAAGACTTCCAACCCTGTGGAGGTTGATCACCTCAGAATGGGAGCTCTAAAAGGCACCAATCATAAAAACACGTTGCAGATTGAAGAGAAGTGCCAGAGACAAGCACACTTAAAAGATGTTGCACTTCTTGCTTTTATTTAGACTGGAATGCCTTCCTCTTTTAATGATCTAAATTGTGACTTACTATAACTATGATGATTAAATATTATTAAAGCCCTGACCTGTGTATTCCAGTCAAACACATACATAAATATATATATATATATATATATATATATATATATATATATATATGGGGTTGGGGTTTCTTTTTCTTTTAAAGCTAAACAAAGGTGACACTTTTCCTCTAAGAATGGCAAAGGGAAAGGCCTGAACTTTTGACTATAAACTTTTTACTTACAAAATTCACCCAGGACTCAGGAAAACCCTGCTCAAGCTTCCTCCTCTCTCTGGAACATATTCAAGTGGCAGCTGAGGGCATTTTTCAGGCTGAAGCAAGAAAGCTAAAGCAGTCAACCCCACATCCTGGGGAGCTGGCTCCTTCGAGCACAAGGTGTAGGATTAACAGGATGGGAAAAAGGGGTGGTGAGAGGAAGGCTCTCATAAAGCACTTGATGGCTCAGCTGTGGGAAGAGCAGGATCTGCTCAGCCTATCCTGGACAAATTTTCTGGATCAGCCTCGTCCAGTGAGATGGATGAAGGTTTGGGCACACAGACATGCTTCAGCATGCAAAGAGTGAGGGGGTGTCTCTTCAGTAATCCCCAGCACAGCACTCCAGTCACCTGGAGAACTTTTAGTCAAAAACTGTCAGCATGAGACATCATCTGAGTAAAAAGCTCTCACTTCCTCCCGAGGGTCATAATTTCAGATGTAAGACACTGAGGTAAGACTTAAACCCTTAAGCCATTTTTTGTGGCACAAGCTCTAATTGCCTATAAATCATGCTGTGTTACCTGCTTGACACATAAAGCTTGTCCATAAATAACAAACTGCTTTAAAATCCATATTCCTGCATGGCACTGAATTGGAAAGATGGCAGAGTTTTTTTGTTTGTCTTAAAGCCCCAGCTTCATAAGAAAACACTTTCAAGTGAGGCATCTTTTTTTGATTGCTGAGGTTTTTAGGTGGGATCCAGTCAAGTGGTATATCAATAGTTTCCAAATTTCTCTCCTCTCCTTGGAATTTATAGATCACAGCAATAATTTATTGCTCTGTGACTGAGAGACCATCAAGATCATCTCTTCTGTGATTTGAAACCACCTACACAAGCCCTTTAGAGCTATTTCTGAGATTCTTGGAGTTGCCTTAGTGTGTGTGAATCATGAAGCCAGTAAAATTTTTATAAAATCTCACGGATCTTAATTTTTTTATTTTTTTAATCTTTCTTTTACATATCTGGAACAAGAGTCTGCATCTTCTGGAGGTACCTAGAGAGGAGCACAGCTGAACCATCTGGGGCAATGTTGCTTTCAGCTGGAACACCAGCCCCAAAGCTCTCACACATCATGGCATCCTCCTGGGCTGTGATAAGCACAGTTCATCCACAGAGCTCTCAGAGGAAGAGAGAATAAGGTGGATTTTAGACACATTAATAGGCCACATCCTATGGCCTTTTTCTCTTTTTTTTAATTAAAAAAATATAATAATTTCCAAGGTTAAACAAAAGAGCCCCAAAAGCAGGGAAATCTGTTCCCAGAAAAAATTACACATCCCAGTACAGCCTGAGCATCCTGGGTGGCAGGAGCACACCACTTGTGAGTTACCCCTTTCCTTCAACACCACCAAAAATCTGGTGTCCTGAGCTAGATCCTGAGAGGGGTTTTACCATCACCAGATGTCCTTGGCTTGGGATAACTGACAGCAGCCTGTACCTGACATAATTTCCTGGTCTTGCATAGTAAAGAGTCCAAACTTGATAGATTTTACTGTTTTCTAAAATAGTCTGTATGGCTACTCTGCCTTCTCTCTGTGCTTAACAGCACTCATGCAGTTCAGACTAGGCTCAGGGAGACATCATCTACAAAATGCCTCATAAAATTGTGCTTGTACCTGTCTATGCAGAGAGAAAGGCAAGTGGAGCAGAAACCAGGTTTTCCTCGGTAAAAGATTCTATGTTTATGCAGGAAGAGTTAAAATGAACATATCCACTGCAGCAGATTCTGCTGTTGTGGCATCTAGGGCAGCAAGAAATTAAAAAATAAAACAAGACAAACGTACATGTTTCAGTCATGTGAGCCTCTCAGAGCTGTCAGTGTAAAAGATGAGCCCTTCTGCCATTCCAGGCAAGAGAGAACCAAGGCAGAGGAGAACTCTACATCAGGACTTGACTAAATATTTTGGCCAAAAACTTTCATTAGAAGTGTATGGACAAAACAGTTTGGATTTTAGAGCCACTGGCCACTGCCAACAGGGAATAAAGACACAGGGAAAAGTCAACTGCATTTTAAAGAGGCTTATGCAGAGCAAAGGAACACTTAATTGCTTTATCAAATTAGGAATTTTATTGCATCCTCCCTTGTCTGCTTCTGTCTCATTGAAAACATTTACAGGAGGATAGAAAAGAAATTTGGACAGAGAAACCTCAGAGAGCAGCATCTGAGAGCACACAGGCTGTCAGAAACACACTTTTTTGATCTGGACAAAAGGAAAATGTCCATATTCAGTTTTGAAAGTGGTATTTAACAGCCATTATTTTAAGTATTTCTTTTGTTACAATACAAGAATCACAAAAGGCCATCCACAGCTTTGTTTTTATTAACAAAAAATGTGAATGGCTTGGAGTTATTCAATGCTAAATAATTTATTTATTGTAATTCTAAATATTTTTCTGTTTTTCTACAAGCAAATGGCATTCATGCAATGCAGATGAAGGTTCTGCACTGTAATATAAAGATGCTGTGCAACTGCATTGGCTGCAACCAAAAAACAGTAAGTAGGGTTCTAGATTCTGCAAAGCTATTGAAAATAGTTTCTCTTGATTCCAATGCTAAAATAAGACACTTGGTATAAATCTAAAAGCATTGCTTAGCAATTTTCATTCTTCTCAGCCAAGCCACTCTAAGTCTCACTTCCAGAACTAATTAAAATGACCACCATAAATTAGATCCAACACCTCAAATTGGTAATTCTCATTCTAGGCTCCTCGAAAAGCACAGGGCAAAATCCTGCAATTGAACCACACAGGAACACTGGATACTTCCAGGGAATACTGATAGCAAGCATTTTACAGCACCTCAACAGCTGAAACTCCTTCATGAAAATTTAAGGGGCAATTTAAAATAGCAATAAAAAACCACAAACAGAACTCACACGTGGGCTACTCACAAAGAGGAAAGAATCTCCATTAGTCTAATTAATTGTTATTTCAAACTGCTCACTCAGCTCTCTGATATTGCTTTCTGCCATTAGCCACCCAGGGTGCATCTGTGGACAACCATCCTGGCAGGCCTGCCCTTGCTGCTCTGGTGTGGAGATGATTGCCCCTTCTGGTAATCATACTCAGCAACTCAGAAAATAAAAATAAAGTCACCTTATAATCAATCATGGTTTTAAATTTCCTTATCTTTGTTGCAGATTAATACCACTGTGACCTACCAGCACTGCTCCAAGCAAAGTGCAAGAAAGAAGCCTGCAGCATGAGCACTGCTTGACTTGCATACTTGTAACTTATTTAAAAATCTGGACAGAATATTAATGGGACAAGGTAAGAAGCAGCTGAGCATGTTAAAGTGTTAATGCACCTGTCTTACTTCATAGAAATAAAGTGACACTTCTGGGTGGTTGAGGTGGGTGACTAACCCACTGTGAAAGCAAAACCTTTGTTCTTCTGGTTTATGTCACAGGAGTCATAGCAGGTATTAATAATTGAAACACCACATTTGTACAATTGTCTGATTTTTCTGTGTCACACTTTCAGCAACAATGGAATATGAAACAATGCAAGTAGTGGAGAGTTAAAAAACACTCATCTAGTTGCCTGATTAGAAATCACAGAATGGTTTGGGTTGGCAGGGGACCCTCAAGACCTTCTGGTTCCAACCCCTCTCTAAGGGCAGGGACACTTTCCACTAGACCAGATTGTTCCATCCAACCCAGCCTGGAACACTTCCAGGGCTGGGGCATCCCCATCTTGTCTGGGCAAGTTATCCCAATGCCTGCCCATTTTCACAAAATTACCCTTCCTAATATCTAATTTAAACCTATCCTCCTTCAGCTTACAGCCATTACCACTTGTCCTATCACTCCATGACCTTGTAAAAAGTCCCTCTGTCTTTTCTTGTGGGTCCATTTCAGGTGCTGGACTGCTGCTTTTAATCTACCTTTGTTGCCTATGGAACTAAGTCACTGTTTACAGTGTGTAAAGTATAATAGTGTGGAAAACCTTGACAAAATCTAAACAGTTAGCATCACTCTAATAAAACAAAATCCCTGTGTTCACACAAATATATAAACCTCAAGAATATACACACATCCCCCAGGATTAACCTTAGAATTCCCACTCATTGTTTAATATCTGCCCCACCCTCAGAGTACTTTCAACAATCTTGCTGTGACAAGGCTGCAACAATGCTAAAAGAGCACTTGAGCAAAGCCTGTGTGAAATGCATGACACCTTGCATAAAGTAAATATTTCCTTATTTTTCTTTTTACACATGGATTCTGGAATCATGATCTTCATATTTAGACCAAATTTTGGAGAAAATTTCACAGAATTGTGAAGAACCTTACTTTGTGTCAATAAAAACATCAAGAAAACCAGATTTTTTTTTTCTTTTTTGCCATTCCTGTACACCATTTTCACAGAGCTGTAGCTGTTTGTTTCAGTGCATTTGGGGTGGGTTTCCACTAGCTCACCTGAGATAACAAGAGAATTGCCCAACCAGCCCAGACTGCAGGGTACAGGTCAATCACCTGAGGTGACATTTGATCAGTACCTGGGGATTAAATTGATTTTCTTTTTCTTACATCATGCCATTCCAGGAATGCTGTCTGTGTCTATCCCAGTAAATAAACCAAGTGCTTGCATCTGAGTCAGGATTACACCCTGGTATCAGTCAGGCTGGAGGATGAGCAGATGGGAGCAGCCCTGCCCAGAAGGACTCGGGGTGCTGGACGTGCCCCAGCCATGGCACTCACAGCCCAGAGAGCCAAACATGCCCTGGGCTGCACCCAGAGCCCCCTGGGCAGCAGGGCAGGGATGGAGGGAGGGGATTCTGCCCCTCTGCTCTGCTCTGCTCTGCTCTGGGGAGAGCCCACCTGGAGCTGCACCCAGCTCTGGCTCCAGCACAGGAGGGACATGGAGCTGTTGGAGCACGTCCAGAGGAGGATGACCAGAGGGATGGAGCACATCTCCTGTGAGGAAAGGCTGGGAGAATTAGGTTTGCTCAGTCTGGAAAGCAGAATGCTTTGAGGTGACCTAATTGGGACCTTCCAGTACTTGAAAGGAACTTACAGGAAAGAAGAGATGATGTAAAGACAGGATAAGTGGGAATGGGTCCCACTCAGGCTCAATTAGATATTGGGAAAGAATTCCTTGTTGTGAGGGCAGTGATACAATGGCACAGGTTGCTCAGGGAAGCTGTGGCTGCCCCATCCCTGGAGGTGCCCAAGGCCATGTGGGATGGAGCAACCTGGTCTAGTGGAAGGTGTCCCTGCCCATGGCTGGGGGTTGGAACAAGATGATTTTCAAGGTACCCTTCCAACCCAAGTCATTCTATGCTCTGTGACATTAAAGAATTGGTTGTAGTGATGTGTACTAGATGATATAGTATAGTTATCAGTAAGGTTAAAATCCCAGGACAGTCTACCCCAGAATATCCCAAGAAATTCCTCAGTACAGCTGCAGGGTGAGAGCACTGTGGAGCCTCTCCACAAACACAGCCACCCTGGATTAGGGACTCTGACCCCTGTAGCCCTCAACATTCCCTCATGTTCTTACTTTGCAGCTCAGACATAGCCATGAAGCCTCATAAATACCCCACTATCTCATGATGAGGTTCCAAATGTGTCTCATCTAAAAATAAATTATTGCAAAGAGGGTGCATGCTAAATTTCACCATAGCAGGAGGTTGTCCAAACCCCTGGAGTTAAGATATATATACATATATAAAAGCATAGTACAATCTGATGGAAGATTGAAATGTTGAAACAATCTCTTTTTAAGCCTTCCTTTAAAGTAAAGCTCCTTTCCTGACTCAAGAAAATTGAGTAATATTTCATGTCTACAGTTATTTGTGATGATGAAAAGGAGCTCATCTGCTGACAGCCTGTCCTTTACACAAACATTTCTCTAGGAGTGTGAGGGAAGGAAGGCAGTCAAGTATGATTTAAGTGAA
Source organism: Sitta europaea (assembly GCA_013400255.1). NCBI lineage: Eukaryota > Metazoa > Chordata > Aves > Passeriformes > Sittidae > Sitta > Sitta europaea. The sequence goes on along the minus strand of VXBS01001140.1, from coordinate 500,458 downwards.
AAGAACCAGGTCTCTGTACATTCTAAAAGAAGAGTTGTTTATAGAGTATGCATGTGTCCTCATAAATTGGTCTACTATAACTAAAAGTTACTCAAAAATGAGCTTTACTTATCCCACCCCACAAAAATTTCACTGTTACAACACATCAAAATAGCAGACAAAAATCCCCAAGACAGGTTATAAATTTAGCCTCCTGAGAGCTAGAATTCAATTACATTTGCTTCAGAGAATCATTTTCTTTAGTAGAATACAACACTTGTGAACCAGCACAGCAGCATTTTCAAATCAAAGGTTTCCAGCCTTCTGCTGAAAGCTGAAAGTTCCTGTTTTCAGGTGTTTCATTTTTTCACTCAGAAGTCAAAACTGTCTGTAAAAAGCACACATTTCTCACACAGAAAATAATTTTAATAAAGAAAATAGTTTCAACAGATTTCTTTGGGCCATTTTTACAATGACTTCATGCTGGTTTCCCTTTTTCAAAGCAACAGCATGAAACCTCAAGGTTCAGATCTAATGCTGCACAGCAGCCTCAGCCCCACTGATTTTTTAATCACAAAGTGCACCCAACACAGCCACAATGGCCAACCTCTCATTATTCATTTAAATCAACAGTCAAAATAATAATAAAAAAAAATATTAAAAAAAAAAAAGCAAGAAAGCAAATCCTCACTTTTATTTTTTTCCCTCTTGGTGGAGCCTTCTTACATTTGGATGCATTTGAATGACACTGTTTTATCTCCAGTGACAAATCTGTTATACCTTGGCTGCACCAACATCCCAGGCACATGCTATTTCTTTCATGCATTTCCCTGGTGCTTTTACCTCGCTACCTAATGCGCTGTCAGAATCAGAGAATCCATCCATAAGTATTATGTGATGAGCAGCTGCTGTGTATGTAAGCACACAGGAGAAATGAGCTCTCATTCTTCCCCTGCAATCATTTACATAGAGAATATGATCCCATTTAAATTACTGCTTGTCATCTCGTTACACTTGATCAGCTGAAGGATCATTTTATTGAAACCAGAAGAAAGAAAGGAAAAGGAAAACTACCAGCAATTTGACACTCCTTTAGACTTAAGAGTTTGAAGGTTTGTACAGTTTTATATTCAAACTGCTAGACTTTCTGATGGTTTCTCCTCTTAGAAGAGGATTCCTTTGATAGTCAGACAACTTCTATCTTATCCCTCCAGGCTAAAAATCTCTGTTTTCACTACTTCCCTGAGAAAATTAGAAATTCTGTATACCACAATATTAAGTGAAGAGGTGTTTCTTAAGCAGTTACAACCCGACAAATGCCTTAGCTGTGGGAGAACTGACAAAAATAAAGAGTACTTCTGGAGGCTGGAAGAACTCACAAAGCCTACATTACTGACATACAGCTTCCCACCATAAATATTTTACACATCAATATCGGTCTTCAGATGAGTTCTCCAGGAATTTAACACAGAGTTACACCTTGACAGGATTCATCCTAAATCACATCTTTGTCTGCACTTCTTAATACAATGGAAATCCACTTTGCATTAAAGTGACAAAAGGGTGTGATTTAAATTCTTAAGACAAGGCAATTCACAGATGAAATAACTGAGCAGCATATCTTTTTCTGTAAAGGTTTTACAAGGTACTTGCCATTGGTGACTAATTCTGAATACACACTCCCATTTAAAAAAATAAATCATATTTCTAATTAACATTTTCCAGTGTCTTTAAGGTGGAAATGTTGGCAGTCAGGTGGAGTTAGTTTTTTTTAGTGCCATTTCAGCTTTCTCTGACAAAATTGTCAAAAGACAGAGCACTGTCCTGTGATATGACAGAAATAATAGAACAGGTTTTGCCTTTGCTTGATAGAAATTAAAGTCTCCCAAAGTAAAGGGAAATGGGCCAAATTCTGTTAACTCTACTCAGTACCTGCAGTAGCAGAATTCAGAGGATGAGAGCAGCCACAGGGTATGGCTCACAACACTTCTCATTTTCATCCGTGTGACCAAGATGAGCAGCTCTTAGCACACCTGAAAAACCCTAAAAACACAAACTGACACTTTTTGGGGGTTTTTTTCTACGTGAAGAAATGCTCTTCAGCTATGACCCACTACTTTCCTGTCCAAGAAAACTAGACAGACTGCAACTCCAACAGGTTAAAATTTGCATGTAAACTGCCTGAGAAATTTTTGACAAGCCTACAACTAAATTGTCAGATTTGGTTGAATTAGTACTTAGGAGACAGGACAACACCTATTAGTTCTGAAAAGGTTCACAGTTTTTAAAGAATATTTCAAACACACTGCAGTTTTTAATGCATTCTTTTTCATAATTCAAAATTGAACATCAGTTATCTGTTGCTGATTATTTTCTGATTTAAGGAAAAAAGTCCAAATTTTTGTATCAGGGATTCTTTGCAATGATATGTGATCCAGCTGGCCCATCACAATACAATCAATAAGAAAATAAAGCCCAATGAAATGAAAAGTTGGAAAGTCCAGTATAAGAATTATTCATTCAAATTACCCAATAAAATGCCTTAAAAATAGAATGCCTTCAAGGAACACCACTATGACAATCTGGTAAATTCTGAGCATTAAACTTTATGTTTAGAAAAGAGACAAAAAAAAATGAGGTAATGTCCTTTAGAAGACTATCATACCCTAGAAATTCATTTGCCTGCAGGAGCCTAAGCAAAAGGACAAAAGAATTTTGATGTTTTGCTACTTTTGTATCTGCTTTTTCCTTTGTGATGGTATGAGGATTTTATATTACACTGCATTTTATTTATGCAGTTCATAACACCTTCATTGTATTTTTTCAAGCATTGCAGCCGGATTTAAACTTTTTATTTCAAAAGCACTTTTATGTTGAAAAACACCACACACAGAAGTCCTACATTGTCTTCACAAAAAATCTCTCCTGTGATCTTCATTGAAGGAAAGTAGGATCAGAAAAGAAACCCATTTCCTCCTAATTTTGGAAAAAAAAAATGGCCTTCACACAAAGCAAAATACCTAAAAGCCTGTGGCCACTAAACATCTACACTGCACCTTTAGATCAATATTATTCACAGATTAAAGCCTTTGAGCTTAGGCATCAAGGCTTCTTAACAACTGCACTGAGTACAAAATGCCCCTTACAGGGATGCTAAAACACGAGCAAACATGCATATTCCTTTCCAATGCACTACAGGAATCACTGGGTCATAATCTATGTAACAATAAGCATAGCAGAAAGCTCCACAGATATATTTCATAAAAACAGAGGGTTTGTTTTCTCAGCTCTGCCCAAATGATGTAATCTGTCTTGACAGGCAAACTATTACAGTCAACTTTAGAACAGGGCTCTCTCTAAGATTTTGGTCTGTTACAAATAGAAAGTTACTGATATTTCATTTTCTAACACTGTTACTGTATTTGTTTTAATGGTTTTGTTATCCTCCCAGTCATCTAAAACATTGACCATTAAAATTCATGTCCTTTCCTGCATTATCTTACATCTCATCTGAGCTGGAAGTCGGCTGCCATGACAATCACAGACATCTCCAATAAGCAGTGGCATGTCTTTGGGCAGAAAAAGCCTGTGAAGGAAAGTGTACACCAGAAGCACAGCAGAAAACCAGCTCACACATCAAATTATTTTGGAGGAATATCATGCACAGGCCTGTGAGGGCAGTCATGCATCCACCAAATCCCACTGGCTGCTTCCCACAGTTCCCATCATGTGGGAACTCTCTTATTTAAGAGATACATCTTCCATGATGATTAAGGGTCTGCAAATACTTTTTTCAAAATATGTCTTTTTTCTTTCGAGCTGTAAGTAAACTGGTGCAGAGCTTGCTGACTGACCAGGAAATACAGGAGGGGGGGTGAGCAATATGTTTTAAAACTGCACTCTCCACACAGTTTTTCCAGTCCTGAGGGCTCTAGCAGGTTCCAATAGACCTGTCCCCCCTCTCCCAGAGGTCCCATTTACCAGCACAGTGCCTGTGCCCAGCCCCAGCTCCTCCTGATCCTTCCTGTGCAGGACCTGACCCATCATCTTTTGCCTTATCAGACATTCCCTGGGCTGTAGATCCCACCTGTCACCAGCCCAGCTAGTTCACCAGAGGACTTATGGCAATAGCTCTGCTGGTGCTGGGGTCACCCCCACACCCCCCTCATCCTCCTTCAGGGACAGCACTGATGTGTGTTTCTGCACTGTGACATATGAGAGTACTGAGAATGTTTTTAAGAGACTTGTTCCCAGCAAGAAAAAGAAAAAATGCCACTACTTGCCAAAATGTGCTGCTTTAGCTACAAAAGCACCACTGATAACAGACCCAAGGTAAAGTTTCTGGTCAAAATTTCCAAGGCAGCTGCTGCTCAGCTGTAATCCTGAATTAAGCATAAGCAGAATTCTAGTCCAAGATTTTTGCATCTTTGTGAAGAGGCCAAGTCACCAATGTTTTACATGTACATGCAAAATCCCTGTGCACTCACACCTGCAGATTTTCCTGTCCAGGTTTATTTAACCGTAAGACAAAAGTGGAAAGCTAATTGCATACCAGAGAAGATAGGTGGTGGTGACTGGGGTGTTTTGTGCTTTGGGTAGGGGAAGGTGGATCTGATTCTGGTAAAAAAAGGTGGATACTTCAAAGTTCTCACAAGGAATTGGGGAAAAGGCTTATATGTAAGAGGTTAACCCACAAGGAGGAGCCACTGCCTGACTCCAATTTACCAATTGCTTCCTAGTCAGTGGACTAACAAGAACTCCAAAGGAAAACTCATCAGGAAACCTATCATATTTTCAAAACAAATGATTTTAAGTCAAGCCATCCAAGAATATGAGATTAGCTCAGTTGGCTAGAGATTGATGCTAATAAGGCTGAGTCTGTGAGTGATTCCTTTTGGAGTTGGTCTTGATGATCCTTGTGGGTCCCTTCCAACTCAGAACATCCTGTGATTTCTGCCTTTTGTTAAAATCCAGTCATTTTCCTTCTTCATACATGGCAATTTTGAAAACTTGGCAAATCTCAGTCAAGACATCTTTCATTAAAAACAGTGAACATGATCCTTTGAGAAATAGCAACACTTTTAGAGACGACTTCTCTTAAAGTGACCTTTTCATTCTCTGCTTCATCTTTCATTTCTAGTGCCGGCCATAAAATATCTATATGCATCTGCAAACGTTGCTTCTAGGGAGAGCACTGTGGGGACAACCTTCCAGCTCCATGCAAGGCCAAAAAATGGCTAAAAGAAGAGCCAGGTCAATACCAAGCAGATCCTGGATGAATGAGGCAGTGATCTCCACGCTGCAGCTTGAGAATTGCCAGTTAAGAGTACACCCAAGCTGCATCCTTTGAAATCACAACACTATGGAAAATACTCCGGGCTCCTCCAAGGCTACAAAAGTAACAAGAGGTCTATATGATCTATTTGCTCTTTCATCTGATTTACAGAAATGGCTCTTGACAGGAGGCAAGTTGATAATAAAAAGCGAAGCTTTACGACTCTCCTTTCAAGCACATCTTTAGATGCTGTCTCTCTCTTCTCCCCTCCATTAAGCCACAGATCTGAGGAGTAAAAAGGAGCAGAGGAAGTGGCAAGATCTAACGCCTGTTGGACTAAATACGTAAATTATGAAATCAAGTCTCAGAACTGGGAGATCTTAACTCAGACTACTGGTAAATCAAGAAAGTGATGAAAGCAGCATCCCCCTCTAGGAAGGGTGCTGATTTTAGCTGTGACATTTCTAGCCCTCAGAAGTCTACAATATTTTTCATAGAAGATCAAAGAAAGTGCATTAATATTTGCATATGGTTTGCTGTATATTTCCCCCTTCTATTAGCATCTCACTCAGTCCCCGACTTCAAACACTGGATAATACTGAAATCTTTAGTGTAAAGGAAACAAAAAACCTTCCAGCTCAGATAACTAAAATGCATATTGAAATTAATGGGAATCATTTGATTCCTTCCTGTGACAAAACAAAATTCAGACACTTTCTGGAGAAGAAGCATCTTTAATCTCCTAGGTGAAACATGAGAGCAGAGAAGTGTGATTCCATAATGAAAACCTTTTTGTTTTTCTCACATTTTTCTGCATGCAATTTTTGCAATGTTTGTTTGTTTAACTCAGATTTGGCTTATGTAATTTGAATTCCTTCTCCAAGCATTTTTGCTTTTATTGTAATACAGTTTTATGATAATTAAAAAGAAATTGTCATTTTTAAACATTTGCTACATGATTGGCATTAGAGCATTCAGCACTAGGAATTAATGAGAGTATTGAATTAAATCTGTCAAATCATCCAATTTTTAAAAACGCAACACAACAAACACAAAGCACAGAAGTTATTTTGTCTGCATAAATGATCTTCAAAAGCTTCAAGCTGTTTCATTATATGGTGCTCTTTAAAATCTGAGATGAGGTTACTCTTTATTGTATCTCAGACCCGTAATGAGGGGTTTTATTAAGATGTTTACATTTTTCTATTGGCTCACAGTGAAACAAAGCTGGGATGTGCCTTGCAAAGATTTGTTGAATGCAAGTGGCTCTGTGTAGGTGACTTCAGTTGTCTAGCTCTGCATTGCAGAAATGAAGAGACCTTCCCCAGCCTAAGTACTCAGCAACCCAGCTGCATTCAAGCCCTGACACATGGTGGCAACCTCATTTCTCTGCCCAATCTGTTTCTCGTGCAATAAAAAAACCCCTCACAGCTCTATTCAGCAAAACCAACGCTTTTGTCTGTCTAACCATGAACTGCCAGACTGACATTTCAAGCCAGGTAGAAGTGCTGAAAACACAACACAGAGTCATGCACGCAGGAAAACCACCAGGGTTGCTCAATGGAGTCACTACTGCAAAAATATTCCTGTTTGGTCCACACAGGTTATTAACATCTGAGCTTAATACTGACAATCTTCCAAAGGGTGGGTTGCAGGATTAAAACAAAGTGTTATGAATTTAAATCAAACTCTCAGAAAACAGCCAAGCTTTTTACTTTCTCAGCTACTTTCTGCTGTCAGAATGATGATTCACTGTTAACGTCTCTTTCTCTGTACTGATGACCCAGCAAGACCATCCACAACACAGTATTTATGTGCTTCTGTGAAAAGGTAAACCAGCTCAAACAGAAGGCATGATTCCCCTGACAAACAGAAGGCATAATTCCCCACTTCTTTAATTTTTTTATTGCAATGTTGTACATCCTTTTTACTGAGAAGAAAATACGCCTAACATAATGAGTGAATAATTTGCAGATGTCTCCTGAGAAGGTTTAAGCATCAATATTTGTCAGTTCACAATCAAAAACCAAAGGGCTAATTAGGAAATTTCCTACATTTTGAATTTTTGTTTAGCATACCACAGCCATCATTCATTAGCAATTGATAACAAGTAAATTTTTTCAGGATAAATTTATTGATGCAATTTCTATGCAAGTAAGAAAAAAAATATATTTACCTATCATCAATGGCAGATCAGGGGAAGCTCAAGCAAAAGCTTTTCATTAGAAACAGTGTAATTTTTTATCTCAGTGCCTTTTGAAAAGTATGGAAAATAATTAAAGCTGTATGACATTAAGCACACTGGTTAAATCAAAAATCCTATTACATACTTAGGAAAAATTAGCTGTGGAATGACGTAAGACACAGCCTTCAGCTCTTAACAATCTAGGAGGAGCTTTTGTTCAACCATTCAGAAAGTCCAAATTATATATAATACTACTAAACTTCATCCTTCTCATAAATCTTTCACAGATTGCTCTCAGGAGACTGGTAAGGAATCAGGGTATTGTGCTTCTCTTTTAATGTTACAGTAGGGACATCCATAGCAAAATAAAATAGGTGGCATGACAGAATGTGAAGAAATATAATGGGAACTAATGAAATACCACACTTTAATATGCTTGTTTCAAATTTGTTAAGAGCAGCAAAAAAAGGGACTGTATTTCTTTTCTATATGAATGTATGTAAGAGTTCAGTATGGTATTGGAATACTTCCTGTGATTTAGCCAATAAGTAATATTTGTCTGCTAAATGCTGATAATCTGTAATTCTTTCCAAACTCTGCATTTAAGACTAACCAGGAGTCTGTTACTTTGAAGCCCACCATTTCTCATCCTAAATGGCTTGGGCTGACAGCTATTCTGGAGGCAGAGATGTAAAGGGACACAGCCACATACAGGAATATAAGCAAGTTACATATAAATATAAGAAAAAAGATATGTTCAAACCTATTTATAGAAAGCCACAGGAAGTAAAACATCTTGCCATCTACATTATAGGGATTTGGGCAAAGTGAAGATTAAATACGTTTAACTAGATTTTTTAAAATTTAACTTACAGGCTACATGGATAAATACACTTTTAAATTCTCAAAGGTCCTCTAAGGCTGCCTACCCACTGCACAGTCAGCAGAGGGAGGCTGGGCAGCCATCCTGGCAGATGGCTTCCCTGCAGAAGGGCTCTTACATGGGAGCTGTGGGTTTCCATGCCCCACGCTGCTGCAGAGCATCCTTTCCCTGGAAGGTGTTAATGGCTGCCAGCAAGGATGCCTCTGATACAGGGGAAATCATGGCCTCTGCAAGCAGATGTGCACGCCAGCAGCTCTTTTTTTCAGGGGAATTAAGATCTTGAATAGAGTAAAACAGCTCAAACAACAGAAAGCCATGTGGGGAGGCCCAGGGGATTGATTGGAAACATCGAGTCCTGTATTGACAGGAGGTAGATGTGTTGGTACAAGCAGGCAGAAAACCACCAGGAAGCCAGAAAAACAGATGTAGGCTTGGCCTTGAGAATAGAAATAGATGTCCCTGGATGCAGGAGTGAAGTGAAAAAATAGGTGTAAAAGCCTATATTAAAAAAACTGTTCATTATTATCCATTTCCGTTCTGTTTAGGAAAAGAGGATACAGTCACTCCAAATGACTAGGGATGTGCCAAAAAATACCTGACTGGTATAAGCAACTTCTCCTCCAGAAAAAAAAAACAAAAATACAACACTAAAGCCCAGCTAATAGTGCAAGGAACTGAAAAACTTGGAGGAAAGTTCATCACAGTCACTATGAGAGCAATCTACTCACACAGGAAGGGTGCAGCCAGCTCTGCATCCCTCCAAGCCTCCAAAACAGGAACTCATAGAATGGCCTTAAAGATTTTCCATGAGCAAGGCCTGTCTTGGTCTTGGACATTTCTAGAGATGGGGCACCCACATCTTCTCCATGCAAGAGACATGATCGTGGTTAAAAACACAGATACACAACAGTAGATAGCCATTACAGATTGATTAAATTCAACAGACAGCTCCTTCACTCAGGTATGGAGACACACAGACAGGCTGCTGCCTCACACCACAGCATCATTTACCAGTGAGATCACTGGAATGAAGGTGGGCTGTTCCTAAACCAAATCATGCTGAGGGCAGTGACCAAAGGGAAAAATTGCTGCACATGATTTAAGTATTTGCCAGATTTATGAGAAGAAAAACTTCATGAGAAATTAGACATCAAATATATGGGATACTTTTATAAACAAGCATGGGCTGAATACTTCAGAACACAAATAAACTGTAGCAAATCAGGCCCTTCAAAACCATGCTGCTATTGAAAAGCAATGGGCCCTAATAAGGAATACATTACTACAATTTTTCCAAGTTGTTTGCTGTGCATCTAACATGTTATGTCTCACTGTACTGCTGTCCCATGAAATATTAACAGCAACTACCAGTTAAACACTAAATATATACATTTGTGCTGCATTTGCTCACACTCGACATGCCCATAATATCTAATCTAACACCAGATGATGAGCTTGATGTTCCAAAGCTTGATTTCTCCCTGGCTAAATTGACTAGGAAGAGGGAGTAGACTGGAGAGAAAACACTGCTAAGTTTTCCACTGGATGTACTGTTGACAGCACAAGAACATGTTTATTTTTGTTATTCCATCTGGTGCTCATTATAAGCACCACAGTTTTGGATGAGTTATGGCCAAACTATCTAGCTATCAATAAAACATGGGCTTACTGAATCTGCAGCAACATGGGACATAAGTGCAATAATCTCCTGTTTACTGATCGTGTGTTATGCAACATTACTTTTACTCAACCCCAACTATTGGAAAATTAAAACAACTTTGATCACTTTTGGAGGTTCCGGGCTAAGATTTCCATTTGTAACTATCAATTATTTAAAGAACAGTTTTAAAAGGTTCTTAGAGGTTTAAAAAAACTGCAGTAATTTAAGCAGCAATGGCAGATGATTATAAGACTTAAGCCTCATATGGAATAAAAAGTCTGTATAAAACAGTCACATTGCCATCTACTGACAGCTCTTTATGAAAAGGCTTACAGTTTTTATTAGCTGCCTGACTATATACTTAATACTCTTTTTCTTGACATAACAGTAGCACAAAAATTAGGGACATACAATATATGTTGTTTGGTACAACCCACTGCAATAATCCTGCTTCTGTTTGAATCCATCTGAAGCCATTCAGGCTTTCACAGTTACACACTGAAATTAGACACGTTTATTAATTACATTATTGCTCAGTATTTCATAGGAGGTAAAACTGTTTTCAAGAAAGTAACTACAGAAGGGTATATTAATAAATCTGGATCGTGTGCACAGTACATAGAGACCAGCTAATAGGATTTCCTTAATAACATCATTTATTTCACTGCACATAGTACCAATCATAGTACCAATCACAGTTCTCATTAGATTATGTGATAAATTGATTTTATGTTGAGGACACTTCACAGACTACAGTGTCACCAATGCACCTGCATATTAAAAAACTTTTATCTCATCCTTATACTGAAGTACATTTTGGTCCAAGACTGAATGCCCTAGTTATTAAACCAGCAACATGCAACTGCACTTTAAAACTGAATGTAGGTCTGATAGCTGTTCCACATTCCCAAAACCCAGATCAACAGGTCCTAAAAAAGACCTGTCAATGAGGTGATGCAGGGCTCTTCCATGGCAGCAAATATACCAAGCTGGGATTTCCTTGCTATAACCCAACCAGCATGATAACACCCTGCACAAACTCAAGGTCTTCCTCAGATTCTCAGCTCCTCCTTAGAAATTCTGCAGTCTCTGATCCATGACATCATGTGCTTGTTCTTCACCCTTGACTCTTAATTATAACATTCAAGTTCCAAAGAAGAAAATAAAACAGCAACAAAGTAGTTGATCAGGTCTTGCCTGCTTGTGCCCAGTTTTTCATGCCTCCAAATCTGCAATTCACAAGAGTCTCTAAAGCTCTGCACTATCTGTAAGACTTCAGTGTTTTGTCATTTCTTACACTCATTTGAACATATTGCAGTGTTTTGTCTTTTCTGAGAAATTTTCTTGGCATACAAAAGAGCCCAGAGAAGGCAGCACCCCATGGAACACAGGGCATTGGAATGCCTTGCTGGGAAACTTTACATCACTGAATTCCAAGTGCCTTCCACAGGCTTGTTCCTTGGCCAAACCAAAGTGCTAGAGAAACCTACCTCCATATCACACAGTACCTGAGGATGAGGGAGTTAACCCAAGTGCCACTTATGGCTCCACAGGCCATAAGTGCTATTATCTGATCAGTCAGCAAACCCAGTATTTTTGTAGGAAACTGAATGTTGTATCAGCCAAAAAAGAGAAATACCTCCCAGATACCCAAGTTAGTTCCAAGTAAAACAAGAAACAAAACACAGTATAAGCTAGAATGAGAATTTACAGAAACAGGTCCTGACCATTAACTCCTTCTGTACTCAGACTTTGAAAGTTAAATAGTCTAGCATTGTAGCAGACCTCTCATTAGGGGTAGAAATGAGCCAAGACAAGCATTTAACAATGGGAAAAGGGTCACAGTTTATTCTTCTTAACTGTTCTGCCATCCTGACTCTGACTACAGCAAGCTCCTACTGCAGGGTCCATCTGCAGACTCTGATTGCTGGTTATTTCCTGCTGGACTATCACCACAAATATTAGTTTGCAGACTCTGAACACAGACTTTCACCCAGCTCAACTATGCAGGCTCCAGCTCCATCACACCCAGACTGATCTCACAGTAGATCTTTTACAGCAGCAGCTCTCTTCCTTGTTTTGTTCTTCTTTCTGTCTCTCCGGATTGTCCCTTCCTCCTCTGGGCTCTTCTACCTTCTCCAGGTCTACCTTCTCCAGGTCCACCTTCTCCAGGTCCACCTTCTCCAGGTCCACCTCCTCCAGCCTCCCTAAGAGGCCAACCCACTTTTTTTATCACACTTATCTTTATCAGTCACAGCTGAGAGCCATTAAGGGCAAGGCTGTTCCTCTTCTTTGGTAATTAGTGCAACCGTGACTTATCAGGAGTGAGGTCACCTGCAATCCTTTATTCCACACCTACAGTCTAAGAGCATTTGCAAAGATACAACAGGAACTCTGTTACATGCTTATGTCCTGTTTCACCACAGGTAAACAATCCTCAGACTTCAGAGTATCTGGGAATTTTTCTGGATGACGTTTCCTAGGACTAGCATGAGTCTATGCCACAAATCCTAGCATACCTAAGTATTTTGTCCCCTTTTCCAAATTTACACAACCACTTAAATCTTTTTAGAGCTGTTTATCCCTCCCTCCCTGTTATATCTGTAATAACTAAAAGCCAGGATAGGATGACTGACATGCACACAGCATGAAGGCCCAGGCAGGCTGCAGAAAGATAACAAATACCATGTTTGGCTGAAATACACTTGTTTTACAGATAAGCAACCCTACTGCCAGATCCACCACTCTGCAAGTTTCCATTTTGTCTTCTTGTCCAGTGGTTGCTGGCAGTGACATCACCCTGAAATGAAGGTCTTGCAATGCAGAAGAAACCAAGAAAGTTAATCTTGTCTCTCGTTGTGAATGATGCAGTTTTTCTAACAAAGTCCTACACGGAGTGAATTGAACTATATTGCAAAAAAATTATAAAATTTCCCATTGCTGTAATTTAAGGACAACTTGAGTGGACATCAATTACCTAAGGAACAAAATAATTTCCTTAAATAACAAAACAAAAAAACAAAGCTAGCATATATTTTCTGAATAAGATACCTACTCCCCTAAAACTCAAGGTCAGCATCAAATTTCACAAGTTTTCATTAAATGAAACCATCCTGTCAACTTTCCTTCTTAAAGAATGAGGATAAGCACATTTATTATTGAGGCAACAACAAAACAAAAAAAAAAAAAAAAAAAAACAAAAAAAACAAAACCAAACAAAACTTTCCAAATTTAAATGCAAAACCATATAATCCTAGTGGGCAAACTAGAGCAATTTATTTCACTCAGAAGCACAGAGAGATAAACTATAAAAACTTTGTACAGGTGTAATATTTCTTATCTTAAATGGCTCAAATATGGATTTTGCAACTGGTGTTGAAAAGGTTTTGGACAAATTTCCTCAAGCAGAGTCACCTCAGCGTTTACCACTCACCCTGTTGTGGGAGAGGCTGAGGAGCTGAAGTGGCCGAGCGGCAGCAAGGAACACAATCAATCAATTAACGCCGTTCAGAAGTGGAATCACTTGGTTTGTGATGCAGAGAACACACAGCAGTGATAAATTATTGCTTTAACACTGTTACAGCATCTGCTGCACACAGCCTGCGGGGCTGAGATCCGGCCTTTGATCTACACATCACTCACGTTGGAAAGAACAAGTAATCCAGGCACCTGTAGGACTTGCATGGCTTTGGAGAAGCTAGAAAAATAATACTCTCAAAGAATCACTGCTTTTGTTTTCTTTTTTTTTTTTTTAAGGGGTTGCTTTCTTTTGCTTTGACAAGTAAGAAGGAGGAAAGAATAAGGAGGGAAATATCCATCGTAGGAGGAACCACAAGCCAATATATTTCTGTTTTCCATTGTTTCTGTTCATAAGGGATAAACACATAAAAATATACTCCCATTCAAGTCATGGCTGCATGAGGAAAGAAAACAGTTAATGATGATAGAAACCAACTTCTGTGACTTGTATGAGAGAGCCTCTCTCTGCTGTTTAATTTTAGAATTTCTGTATGGTTAAAAAAGCCAGCAAATTCAGTGGTGTCAGAAGTGTCACTTCTGCAGTGCAGAAGGTCATGTCATTCAGCAAAGTATCCTGGGAGAGCCTCTGAGTTAAGAGTTTGGGCTTTTAGTACCTGTAACTCATTAAAAACTGATTTAAAAGTCTCAAGGTTTCAAAGCCACCAACAGCAGAAAATAGAAGTTTGGAGAGTGCACAGGAATGGTGCAGCCCTGAGGGGCTTGTGTTCCTGCTTCTGAAAAATCACTTGATCATTGTCCATGCTTAAAATAAAACCTATGAAAGAACTTTGCTAAATTAAGCCTTAAAGAATATTTTTCCAAAGATATTATGAAAAGCTTCGAAATGAAAGAAAACATTTAATTGTGTGCCTTTAGCACCTGAATCTGCATATTCAAAAGAAAAAACAAAAGAGAGAAATTTTTTTTTTCAATTTATTCACATACACGCACACAATAAAAAGTTACTTGGCTTTCAGACTCATCCATACTACAGTGTGAAATGCCTTTGGCAGTGATCTGGAGGCACAAGAGACAGGACAGGGTGTAACTGTCATCATGAATGTCTTATAACACCAGTGGCCAGAACAAAATGCCTTTGAAGGCTGCAATGAGTGACAGGACACTTTAAGAATAGATAGGAAAATCAAAGGGCATCGTCATTGAGTAAATCAACTTTGTTTTGATTGTCTGCAAGGTCAAGATATTTGCATTATATTAAGGGTTCATTAGCACAAAGTATTAGCTGTTACAGGCTCATTTTTTTTTTGTTTCGAAGGTCTAAAATAATCAAGTTCCACGGAAAAGCAAAATATTTTTTTTTTTGTGTATAAGCACAATCTATGTCCTGATCCCTTTGTTACAATGGAAACGTTGCATATTGGGTGGCTAAAGTAATAAAACAAAGTATTAATTATGAAAACAAATTTTCAAGCTCAAATATTTTATTAATTTTAACATGTATTTCATATAATCCTTGCAATCATTTCAGCACTAAATATTTAGCAGGAAAATCAGCCTTACTTTTTTAATGTAGGAATTGTTCCAGCAAATACCTAAATGTTTTTGCTTAACTGCTTAGAAAATAGTTCCATGCTGAAAAACTTAGTTCTAACATATTTTCATAACCATTTTATGCAAAGTTTAGAGAAAAAAGGTGTGATTGTATGACCAAAGGTGTCCTCTGAAAGAATTTACTGCTCGTTTGCTCCAACACACTGCAGAGCAGATAACATTCACAAAGGCATAAGAACAAGAGTTGAAAATGACAAATGGGACAAAATTCACAGTCATGAGTTTACTGAATAAGCTACAACACCTTAGTCACAAAGGGGGGGAAAATGTAAACTGATTTAATACATCATCTTATGTTCACTCTGGTACCCAAGTGGAATCAATCACAATTTATTAAAAATCACGAAAATACATGACATTATCAATTTGTCCTTCAGCAGGGTAGGAAGCATCATGATTGCAAGCGACTCATATACAAATCTAAGCCCTGACTTGAGAACACTGAATACCCAACAAATCTAATTATTAGACAAAGGTCTAATTTTGCATTCCTGCACCTCCTCAGCTGCACAGCACACCCAGAGCAAATCTGTAACACGTAATACATCTGCCAACACAGAAATCATGCATCTTACAGCTCGAGTGCTCGGGAGCACCGATAGTCCTTATGACAAGTTTTTAATGAAATAATGCTATGCCTGTCAGTGGAAAGGAGAAGAAGAATGCATTAGACTGACACATACAGGATCATCCTGCCAAACACTGCATCCCAGAACTGGAGGTGGAAAGATGTAAAAGGCAGACAGCATAATGTGCTCATTTGTGGCCTCGTCCCGGAGCCGGTGAGAGTAACTGTAACCAGCATCAATTTTCTGCCCAAGGAATTAAAACACTGGGGTGTGAATAAGTTCAGTGTCAAAATATCAAATGGTTGCCCAAAAATACATACCCTGAAAAGAAAGTGTTTTCTTCGCATTTATTTCTACAAAGTCACCAACAGCTTTGATTTGCAATCCCTTTCAAGCCATGCCAAGAAACATGATGCACAACAAATATGAACAACAGACATGTTTACCCTCTTACATTTCCAGATGTCTCAGTTTTATGTGCCAAATCTGCTCTTTCAAAACACTACCACTAACTTTTCAAAAGTCCATTTCCTTTCTATTCTGTGCTTTGTGGTGGAGAGAAAGCCCTGCATTTGGAAGGCATGTTTCGGAGGGGCTCTTTTCAATCAAAAATTCCATCAAATTTAATGTTTGTGAGCATTCAGCAGCAAAAAGAAACCAAGTCACAACAGTGGCCTGTTAAAATATGGTGGAAATATTATGATTAATTGCAATTCAGAAAAGACAGGAGTGCCCAATAAATATTTCTGCTCTATACTTCAGAGACAAAGGTGCATGCCTCAGGATTGATGAAACACTTTCCTGTATTGAGTCAGGAATATGTTAGCTAGCAGCTTTTGAAGTCTGACATTTTAAAAATCAGATCCAGATAACTGAAGGGTTTTAAAAGAACCAGCCAGGCATCTTTCTAGGCTGTCAGTGAACTCTGTCACACTGACATCTCAGAAGACTGAAGAGTTGCATCAATATGACAAGGCAGATCTTCACAAAATCTCATAGTAATTATCAGAGTAAAACACCAAGAAAAACAAAAAATTAGCTTCTAAAAGTCCATCTTATGCACAGTGGTAACTCCTATATCCTCAAACCCAAAAGTCAGGATCTCACAATTGGTTATCAGTCAGAAGCAGAGGTTTGAATCAGAATCCTGGTGCAAAATACTTGTTTACAAGAATGCACCAAGGTCTTCTTTGTATGCAGTGGAAGTGAACTGAAACAATTGCTTCTCACAGCATCAGAACCCTTTTATTCATCCCATTCCAAAGATTTGTCTTGGAAGAACATGGCTTGCATCTGCTCAGGTTAAATGAAACATTTCTTCTCCATTTTCAAGGATTGTCTCTGCTTCCTGGGTGAAATAGTTCAGCCACACAAACATACCCTCTTGTGTATCAATAATCAGCCAAATTTTCTTCACAAGAAACATCTGGATTTCTAACTAGCTGCCTTTATTTTGGATGCAAGTACTGTATCTCATAGCTACCATAAAATATAGGATGATAATTAACTCCAACACTGTCTACTAGATTAACCCAATTTACACTTCTTTATTCAACTGAAGAGGGGCTTTGTGCATGGTGGTAAAAATAATGCTCATGGTTTCCAGCACATTTTATATTAGTCTAATTGGCAAATGCTCCCATACCTACAATACAAAAAATTATAAAATAACTTTATAAGCAGTGAAGGAGCACGTAAAATTTTATTACTTGAAATGACTTGGCTATGAGTATTTTAAAAGTGATGTGTAATTAACTAACAGAGCCAAAAGACTGCAAAGTTATTTAAATTGAACATGATGAGTGATGCCTAAGCACCATGGGCTCAACTGATTCTTTTCAAAAGAAGTCAAGCTAGTGAAGCTAAAGGTTTTCTCTCATCCTTTCATTTTGTATGATTTAATCCTGTACCAGTGAAAACATGAAAGTCTTGCCTTTGTTTCTGTTTTTTCTTAAGAACTAGATTCTCCTGTACTGAAGAGATTGTAGCATCCTGCACTCATCATGGCAAGATCCCTAGCTTGGACATTCTGAGACATTTGCCTTTCTGTCCTATTCTGCTTTCTGAGTAAATGTGAAAAAAAAAATTAATCCTATGTTTATATCCTGTAAACTTTCTGGAATTTTTAGTATACAAATTATTCATTAAAACAGGACCAAATGTCTGTAGGAGATCACCATGAAAGGCTAAAAATAAATTCTGACACTCAGTCAAGAGCATCCCAGGCAAATACTGAAAACCTATATTTTTTGGGTCAGTATAAATTTAGGCACTTACCAATAATAGCAAATTTCCCATATCTAGCATAATACAGATACTGCTCATATAAATAGGAAATGCTAAATGGAACAGATTGAGTATGAGGACAACATGATCACAAAGTTTTTCAGAGACTGATGGCTTTCTATTTTTAAACATATTTATTTTAAATCAGGTTAAATCACATACAACTCTGATGATACCTTCTGAGGTAGGCCTTGAAGCAATGAACAGGACAAAAGAACAGAGTTCACATAAGGATCTTCAAGCATGAATGGAAGCACAGAGAAATAAATATGGGGCAAAAGAGCAAAGTTCAAATATGGTATGCTAGAAAGTGTGAATAAAAGAAAAAACTATGTAATCTTTAAACAAATCTTAAATTTAAACAAAAATTAAAAATTAAAATAAAATAAAATGTTCTATTTCCTCTAATTATTTGGCATTCTGACCTTCTATGCATTACAAAATCTGTCTTTAAAACAATTAGATTTTACTGTTCTGGAAACCACAATGGAAAGAGCAATTCCTGCGACTTTCAAGTTCAGCTACAGTGTCAATGACACTATAGACTGTGGTGCTCCTCTTCTGAGAATCTCTTGTTTCTGCTGCATTCAGAAACTTCTGAAGTAAAAATGTCACCCTTCTGAGTGTATCTTCAGCTGTCTTTGCAACTTGCTTTGGAATGAAAAGGATGGTTATCTGCACGCATTTACTGAGAGGCTGAGTGCAAACACATGACAGAAAAGCAAGGAAATGCAAAATTAAACCAAATTACTAAGCCCAAAGATTCCAGTTTCTCCCTTCTGACAGTAGCTCCCAGTGAGAGAACCTTCACTGCCAGGTTAGAGCTGCAAAGTGGCAGCAGTGGGAGGAGGGGTGCACATCAAAGCTCATGGTGAGCAGGGTCTCCCCATCACAGTCATCCCTAGGGACAAACTGAAAAACAGGACAAAGAGTGTGGCTTCTGCCCTTCCAGGTTATCAGTATCAACTTGATATTCTTCTACATTAACATTTTACATTTAATGTGCTTGATCCATGTGTCTCTTTTTCACATCACTTCAAGATTTCTATGTGTAGCGAGTTAGTTATTCAAGTTTTTCTTCTAATAAAACACATCTGTCAGCTTAAAAGCCTTCTTACATCCTTTGGGGTGCTTACTGCTTAGAACAGAAATAAACAGGTAAAACCCAAATTTCTGACTGCCTGGCATCCTGTTAAAAACATACATAGTTTATTTAGTGAAATTTTATGGTTTTTGCTACACGTAAAAGGATAAACAGGTAAAAGCAGTGCATTCCAACTCTTCCTTCCTTAAAAGGAAAGAACATTTTCAAAAAGTAAATTCCTTTGCACATGCATTCAATACTCACACTTCAAACACTGCTTTTAAATTTTTCTATTGGGAGTTGAGAGCAGAGAGAAAAATAACTCAACCAGACACTACTGATACACTGAAAAAGAAACTTGTCACAGCAAGAAAATTTTAGATGCCAAAGGAGTACCAGCAAATAAAAAAAAAAAAATGTGTTGGGAGAAAACAGCAGCTTGTAGGCCATCTTTTGGAAGCTATTGAAACACAAACCATGCTGAGTTCAATGTTTCAATGAACCCACATGAAACAGAGACTGTCAGTTTTCTGGTTTTAGTGCAATTTTAAACAAGCACATTCCTGCATACTCCTTGTCTGGGCAAATGATAGGACAACAACTGCAGGAGCAACAACTGAATATCCCTGGATACACACACTCAGAGGGTGTTAAAATATACAATTCATACCACAGGAGAATACAACCAAATACTTTAGATATCCAAACCTACATGCAGAAGTTAAAATGCAGAAACAACAGGTATTAGATGACAAGATCTTCTTTACAGCCAGCCTCAGCTTCTGGGTATTAATGTTCAGGTAAAGAAAAGAAGCACACAGTAATAATGTTCAGGCAATGCACAGTTCACTACAAAGATGTTGAACTACTCTGATGTTTTTTCCCTACTCCAAGTTATCTTGCTGGTCTTCTACATCAGGCTGTGAAGGGACACCCTTCCTTTTTTGATTAGTTTTCTTTCAGACAGTAGAGTTTTAAAGAGAAACCCAACTTACTGGTACATTATTGAGCTTCCAGCTGACAGAGATCTATTCTGAACCCAGAAAGCTTGTTTTTGTAACACTGTGTCAAAAAAACTTCAGGTGTTAAAGGCAAAGTCGATACATATCAGGGAAACATCCATGAGTGTCTGACTGATGTTCCTCTACAAAGATTATCAAGACATTGCCTCCACCCATCAGAACTAAACCAAAGTTCACCAAAGTTCCCTGTTTCGCTGAGATATTTTCTTCATATTGTTCTGATAGGAAGTGAAGAGCTATCAGCCTCATCTGAAAGTGTCCAGTAAATAATACTTTCCTTTAGTGAGCACTTAACTGATGCAGCAGAGAGCAGAAGTGACCAAAGCCCACCTTGTTGCCATTTGCAGTGGGATCAGCAGGCACCACTTGACTGGTCCTGATCTGAACTGTGCCTCTTCACACCCTGAAAAGGCGAAAACAGCCACGTTTCCATCAGAGGCTGTTGTCAGACTTCCAGCAACATTTCTCTACAAGCATTTCTTCCTGAATACTTTACATTGGTGAGCTCAGAGACAAATCATAAGTGGTACACTACATCAGTGGAGCACTGTTTAGACTGCTCAAGAACAAACAGTGGCACAGCCCCATAGGAGAAAGCAATGTCAGAGAGAATGAAATAAATACAAAAACTTCATTAAAAGCATAGAACAAAATATAAAACAACAGTTCTGAAATACTAAATAAAACTCCAGTTAAGACTTTTGCTCTCTCTTTAGAGTTTGGTGACTCAGGGAGAGTTTATGGTCTGCTGTCAGATAGTAATTCTGCACAGAGCAACAGCTCTTGGGTTTTGTGCCCACAATCTATAACCCTCCTTCTAAAAACAGCTATTCTGTAATATGAACTCATTTGGACTCACTTATTCCAGCAGAGTATCAGATCCTAAATGCTAGAAATGTCTGAAGAACCCTCTGAATGAGCAATGACTAAGAGATTTTCACAAATTTGAATTAATAGCTAGTGTCAGATATA
Source organism: Sitta europaea (assembly GCA_013400255.1). NCBI lineage: Eukaryota > Metazoa > Chordata > Aves > Passeriformes > Sittidae > Sitta > Sitta europaea. The sequence continues at coordinate 479,452 of VXBS01001140.1, read as the reverse complement.
GTGACAAGGATAGGTTCAGGATTAACACTTAGATGAGTTAGTTTTGGTTGTGTTTCTTTTCTTTTTTGGAGGGGGCAAAGGGGAAGGTGTATGATGCATTTATTTGTTTGCTTTATAATTCCAAGATCCAGATTAGAGTGCTCTCTCTTCATAATTTTATGTCAGTGACCCAAAAATATATATGTATGCATAGTCTATCCTGCAGTGCAGAGAAGAAAAAAATATTCCAAACTTATTGCCTAGAAAAATAATTTAATTTCTAATAGTTATTTAGACAAAACTAATCTGTTACTTCTATCATTTCTTCCTTGCACTTCATCAATGTAGCAAAATTTGCTTTCTGAAAATAACCAAATGTGCCCCACTCTTCTCTTCAAAACTTGCCATTGGCAAGTGGGAGACTGCTGGTGTGCTGAGAGCAAGCAGCATTGTCTCAGTCATCTTGCACTTCCTTGTCTGCACTTCTCTGATCCTTCATGTACCACTTAGACTGCTGGATAGTCTGGCTGCAGCTGTCTTCCTTTTCTTCTTTGACATTTAACATCATCTTAATTCCTGAGCAATTCAGACTGCATTTTATTAGGAGAGGAATAAGCCAGCTGAGTGACTACTGGGAAGAAGCACTGCTCCTAGACCCTTCAGTCTCCTCCTTCCTTTGATTAACAGTAGCTTCAGCACTGGATTCCTTCATGAGCCAAAAACACCTGAGGAGCACAACAGAAGAGGTCAGCTCAGCAAGGAAAACTCCTAATGGTTACAGCTCAGGAAAGGACCAAATTGGTACCAAAGCTGGCACAAGAGAGTGCTGTGGACAGGGGAGCTATCAACAGATTTATTTAGAGGATTGGGAAGGGAAATATAATTTCCTTAAACACACAATGTCAGTGGCTTGATTTTGGACATGACTATGCAAAATACTGCATCAGGAGTGGCGAGCTGTGACCAAGGTTAGAAATTAAGAGCTAAAATTTTTTCTGCTGTATGGGATGTTCATGTTTCTTTCAAGAGAAAAGCTTTCCTGGATCACTACACAGCCTATAATTCACTTTTGTCTTTTATCTCATATTACCTGCTTACAAATTTAGGAGCCAGGTCTCACCTCTATTATTTGCATGGAAAGTTTTACTCACCCAAATTATGCCAAATCTGGCAAAGCTGATTTTCTTATAGTTAACTGCTTTTAATTATTTCCACACCAACAGCTGCACATCAACATTTAATGGCTTATTTAATGATCACTCTACCTCCTAAAAATGTTTTGAGGGACTGTTGTAAGTCAGATTTATACATAGACACTTTATTGCTGAAAAGTTTGAAAACCTGTAGAACAAACGCATCGTATCAGAGTTTCTAGCGGAGCCACATTCCCCAAATCCCTGGTCATTTTATAGAAAAATAAACAGAGAAAAGTTCTTTACTGTAAATGAAGAACATAATGAAAACTATCCCCATTGCAACTATGTTGAAATTTAGAGTGGATTTGATATGCTGGTACATTAAACATGGCACCTAATGAAATAAATATGAACAAATGTCAGGTTAGAACAGCCACAAAAATAGCTAGAATTAATATCTTGAAAATCATTAGTAGAAAAATAAGTAATACAAATGCATGCTATTATTAAACATTTTTTATAATGAATCTATCAATATTATTAAAGGATATTGTTCCAGTAATAACATTTCATAAAAATTGGAAAGCAAAAGTTGATGAGGGCATTAGTTTTCTAATTTATGATTTTTTACTTGAATAAACACTGGTTTTAATTTTATCCTTTTAGTTAGAACAAAAGCATTCAAGAAAATGGGTGATTTTTACAGCAAGGCAGAACTTTTGTGAATTTGCTGAAAGTTATCTGTGATTATTTTGATACACAAACTTGGAGGGAAACACAGAGAGCTCGAAAAATATGAATGTTTTTTCAAGTACAGAGAGCAAAGCAGAGGCATGTGCCATTAAAATACTGAAATAGTGAAAGCTTTCTGATATGTATGATTCAGACATTCACCACAGAAGGAGGCAAAATCTCCAAACACTTGAACACAATCAAGTAAAGGAGCAAACAACCAGTAGAATTTGAAAATTACAACTTCTCATACACCCTCACTTCCTACTAGAAGAATAATTGAAGAGTCCTGTTTTATAAATGCACACCTCAGAAAACTACTGCAACCATAGAAACTGAGCCCTTCTGTGCAATCTATTTCATCTTCAGTGTTACAGTTTATAAAGAGTAGTATCAGCACAGAAAATTTATTTCATTGGCAAAAAACTATTCTTCCGATCAACAGATTTAGTAATGATTCCATATTTCCAGTAAAAGCTTTTCCCATGGGAGTTATTTTAATATTTTCAGCACTTTAGGGAGATGGAGGTTACTATTCTAACAAAATTTGAAGCATCTTTCTTTCTTACTCTCAACTGCCCTCATCATGATGAAACTTGAACACTGATTTAGAAGGTTTTCTTTGCCATTAATGGAATCAAGAAGATAGTATTTATAATGTTCCTTTGAACTCTTGATTAAAATACATACATAAATAGGTGTATATTTATATATGTGAGCATTTGATGGTTTTCATCTACACTCCTGACACTTTGATCCCACTTTACTTTGAAGATGATTTAAAAAAAGAAATTTCTAACATATGCTCCAGTACCATTATTTGCATAGGAGACCCAGAACTTCTACCAAAATATGTTATTCTGCTAAAAAGGGAGACAATTGTTTTAAATTGATTCACTGTCTAACACAAAATCATTGGCATTTACGTAGAGTCCCTTAGGCTGCATCAATTTTTTTTTAATATGGAATCCATCACATCTGACAATTCATTGTTTTCCAAAATTATTTTAAGAGGTAAGCCAAGTAGAAATGGTGACACAGGAGTAAATGGCTTAAGTCTTCCCAAATATTTACTCAAGACTGGGACATTCTCATGTACCAAACATACACATCTATGGATCTGTCCAGTTCTCCAGTGCCCAACTCCAAATGACAGATTACTTATAATTTCTTGTCTGCTCCCTCAAAAGGTGCAATGTTCAACAAGCTGCATCCCTAAGAAATGCAACGACCGTTTCTGAAAAGCCAACAAGCAAAACATGGCCTCCAACCACCGCAGCAAGCTTTCAAAAATGTGTTGCACACATTAAATAGCTGCTTTCTGATTAAATGGACCTTGCTTGCCACTGTGGTGTGCTGAGTGCTAAAACTAGATTTGATATGTGATCAGCATAAAGTTATTATGATTTTGTATTCATGAAAACAATTCTGCTTCAAAAAAAAAAAGAGTTGTTGAGTTACTGTCCTTTGCCTCTAAATGTTTAGTCCCTACAATGAGAATAAGTACACAACTAGAAACGAAAAGAATCTAAATACCTCGTAAATGTACGAAAACCTAAACCTGAAGCCACATCACTGAGACTTGGTCTCAGATTCCCCCAGAGGACAGACACCTGTTGGTAGGGTGGGGAAAATTTGATTTTAAAGACAAGGAAGAAAACAGTTTTGCATGAGAGTCAACTTTACCTCAAGGCTACCAAGACTGCGTTGCAGGGAAGCTGTAACACCCTCCCTGCCATGTGCTGAGCCTTTACTATGTGTTCCTGAAACTTAGCCTCAAACAAGGACAAAATCTGACTAATTAATTGCTTTGTTGACAGTTTCACTTTTGTAAGGCTTCTTCCCTCATATTTTGCATAAAAAGTTTGCAAGGAAAATTATATTCTTTATGATATTATCTATTATATATAATATCATTTGATATTATAAAACAATATATTTATTTAAACTCTTTCTGTCTTCTTTTTTTACATCCCTATTTCCCTTTCACTGTTCTCCAACTAAACAGAATTCCCAATTTACATATACACACCCCCAGAGACTATTTATCTCAGACAGAATCGTTTTTTGGTTCTCTTCAAAAATTAAATGTGGAAAATTCTTCTCTGAATTACCCTCTGTACCAACAGCAAAGTAAAGGCAAATGTGTAGCAAGCCTGTTTTCTCAGAGCATGTGCCTGAGCAGCCCTGAAGAGAGCAGCAGCAGATTCTTTGCAGCCACTGGGAACCACAAGGCAGTCATGGCTCAGTAACTGTACAGCATCCCTGAGCACAGATCAGTTCAATCTTTTTCATTTCAGGCTATCCTATGCTATGAAACATTTAATTGGTTATGCCTTTTGCATTATTTCTGATCAGGCTCAGATTTGCATTGTAAACAAATCCATTTGCCACTTCAGTTGTTTAGCTCTGAGTCAATGTGCAGGCCTGAGAGGGCAGAAAAAACCACAATAAATGGTGGGGTGTCCAGATTTTATCACAAAGAGCGGAACTAAATAACTTATGAGTCCAGTCAGTACTACTGAGTTATGAAGTAGTTCTTCCTCCTAAAGTAAATTAAAATTCTTTCTGCATACAAAAAGCCCAGTGAACACATTTTATTACTGTTGCAGGGAAGTGCAGAAGTAATGAAGGTAGAGCTAAGGTAAATATATAACTCGATGCCTCTCTGGTGGATTGTTTGCTAAACCTCGTAATTTTATTCACTGGTATTTGAATGTTGCATTTGCTGCCTGTGTGTTCAAAAGGCTGAGTAGAAAAACAGAAGTTGCTGGGACATGGCAAAATAAGAGCAGTATGATGACAGAAAAATCTATTGTCAACAAGGAAAATGCTCTAAGAGCAATGACAATTTTCTGCTACATTTTCCAATATGCAATCTCATCCCAACTCAGGTATAGATATTTTAGCTAGCATTTGAGAAAAGGGCAGAGAGCATAAGGTAAGAAAAACTATGTAAATGGGAAAATCATAAAGTTTAGATAAAATGAAAGCTGGCACTTCTTCTGTAGTAGATATTCATGGTTTCAGAAATATACACTCAGCTATAATAACATATATATTTACAATAAACAGAGGAACACACAGTTGAAATTATCACCAAAGAGCAAGGCCAAAACCCCTAAATAGGATAAGCATGATCGTGTGAGATAGGACTGTGAACTGAGAAAGGTGGCTGCATTATTCTGAAGAGATAAGAAGGTAACAGGCTAAACTTCATCTCCCTGGTTGTAAAATTCTTAGTAATTTCAGCAGATCTAGGATTCTGTGTGAGGAAGAAGAGAACTTTTGCCATAACTGAAATACATGGACTCAGTGATAGAGAAGCAGAATAGGCACAAACCTTATTACTTGTCAATGGTAAAAAATTTGACCTTTGAACAAAAAAAAAACAGTATTCAAACATACCTTATTTTTTTCTTCAATGACTAGACAAATCACCCTGCCATGCATGAATAACAAAATACCTTAAACTGACTAGTTAATAAATGTAAAAATGAAAAATAGAATTGCTGGTTTGGATCCACAGAGGGGCAAGGCTAGAACTAATCCCATAAGTTAAATAATCAACACAGTAAAATCCTGGAACTCACTGGACAGAATTTCTAGCCTAGTTTTTGAGGATAGCTCTTGAGAAAAGCATGGTAGTGTAAATAATGGGACACAAATATAGAAAGATCATGATTCTGATTCAAACTGAGCAACAGAAAACAGGTTAATCTGTAGATGACTTCAAAAATAACTGACCAAGAATGCCTGTTCACTAAAAATATAAAGAAGCATGAAAAATCAACCTCTACTACATAATGCAGAACTTGCTTAAAGGGGTTTTTGCAGTTGGAATAAATAAAAAAATAAATGAATCCTGCATATAAAATAAAACCCAAGCAAGCCTCAATAGGAAATAATGTTACAGGTGCCATCTTACAGAAAACGCTGGCATTTAATGAATTGAAAACTTTCTGGATTAAGGTAAATATGAATGCCTACAAGATGGGAAAACCAATCTAAAACAGAAATTAAGAGAACTGAAGAAATTTGGAGGACTGCCTCATAAAAAAGCTTTCAAACAAAGTAAAATGTTTGAAAGCTCATCAGAGGAAGCCAAGAAGGGATGCAGAGCAAAAACAAAGATGTTAAAATTTAGGAGGCAAACACAAATGACAGAAGCGACAGAAAAGTTGGAAACCATTCATCATAGAGAAATGTGATCAGGTAAAAAGTCTAACTATTCTTACACATGTTCACCTCAGAAATGGGAGTCAAAGCTCAGAAGGGAGATCTAGAAGTCACCCTTGCCAAATTATTCTCCCCAGTTATAAAAGCCCAATGTGTGGAAGGGGCCAAAACCAAGAGAGACTTCGAGCATCATTAGAAACACCGTGAAGAACAAGACAAAGGGATCCACGTCTCCACAAATTTTATAGAGATTTTTATGCTCATCAAAGTCAGTTCAGAAGGATGTTGCAGAGCTGGGAAAAGTACAGAGGAGGTAATTATAATGTTCAAAGGGCTGGAGTAGCTTCCTTAAGAGTAGAGAGTGAAAAGGCTGGAGAGAAGTCCCAAAGGAAAGAGAGAGATTTACCAAATCAGGCAAGAAATCTGAAGAACTACATTTCCTCACTTCCTTGCAAAATCACAACTGGGAGGTACTTGGTGAAACTGAAAGGGGATTCATTTTAAAAAGATAAAGAGAGTATTTCTTCCCACAGTGGATCCTAAAGTTCTGGGATTTGTTGTTAAAGTTGTAGAGGAAGACTCTATCAGACAGTTTGAAAAAGAATTAGAAAAATTCATAGACACCAAAGCTTAGAACATGACTCGAAGGACTAGAAGGATATAAATGAATAATAAAAAGCAGCTTCAAGCACTGAGGAATAAACTGCAGACAGTCTGTAGCTTTTCATGCTACGTCCAAAGTCACTTCTCTTTCTGTCACTGGGAAACAGGAAAAAAAATTCTGCCACAGAAGTAAATGCATTTAGAGAAGCATAACTTATAAACAAATTTAACTTTAATTCTCCCTGCATTTTAATGAAAAGGAGAGAAGATTCTGCAAACCAATTAAGGAATTGGAGCATCCACAATGAGGATGAAGTCTCATTTTACTCTGGGCATTTGTGATATCAACACAGCTGAATCAGTTGTGACGCCAGACAGAATGATGTTTGGGATTTGTGGTGGATGTTTCAGAGCAAGGCTCTGCTGGCTTTGACATCTCCCACTTCAGTGGTGGGCTGAGAAAGTGCAGCCTTAGCAGAATCCAACACCGCCCTGCTGCATGCTTGCACAATCCTCATCAAAGCAAAAGGGAGAAGGCATCCCTTCACAGAGAGAATAACCCACCAATTATCAGACTAGCTATAGATGAAAGACTTGATTTAAAAACTGAATCCACACACACCAAAAACACACAAAACCATGGACAAGGTCTTTTTTGTTGGCTCTTGCTCTCTACAGGTTGTAAGACTCCATGAGGCTCACAGTCTTTGATTCACTATATGGAGGTTCAGCATTGTTGGAAATTAAGAAGTTAAATTCCCTTTTGCATCTTAGAAGGAGAAGAGAATATATTAAATCACAGTAAGATAGAAATAAATCTTTAGGCTTTCTAGGTGTTTTTGATGAGAGGCAGCATGTAGGCCACCTGAGTAGTTGTAGAGGGCCAGTGCCCTAAAACTCCAGATAAATTTAGTATTTCATAGACAGTATAAAACACAGTAGAATATTGTTTTACATCTTTAGATAGAATAGTCTACTAAAACCAGATAGCAGCAAGGCAAAAAAAAAAATAATAAAAGTTAAAATATTCAGATGATATCAAAGTCAAAAACAAGATTAAGCCTGCGCATATATGAGAGAAACAACGTATGTAAAATCACACTGAAGGATGTAATGGTTTTTAATAATTTTAATAGGTGCAGAAAAGTTGTCTTAGATTCATGTATTTAGCTAATTGGTCAATTTAGAGTTAAAACCTGTCCATACAGGCCTGCAGCAAAAGCTGCAATCCTCATCTGTCTAGCTATCATGGTGCTGCTTTGCTTTGCTTGCACAAAACTAAGGAAGATGAAAAGAAGGAAAGAAGAAAGAAGAAAGAAAGAAGAGAAGAAAGAAGAAAGAAGAAAGAAGAAAGAAGAAAGAAGAAAGAAGAAAGAAGAAAGAAGAAAGAAGAAAGAAGAAAGAAGAAAGAAGAAAGAAGAAAGAAGAAAGAAGAAAGAAGAAAGAAGAAAGAAGAAAGAAGAAAGAAGAAAGAAGAAAGAAGAAAGAAGAAAGAAGAAAGAAGAAAGAAGAAAGAAGAAAGAAGAAAGAAGAAAGAAGAAAGAAGAAAGAAGAAAGAAGAAAGAAGAAAGAAGAAAGAAGAAAGAAGAAAGAAGAAAGAAGAAAGAAGAAAGAAGAAAGAAGAAAGAAGAAAGAAGAAAGAAGAAAGAAGAAAGAAGAAAGAAGAAAGAAGAAAGAAGAAAGAAGAAAGAAGAAAGAAGAAAGAAGAAAGAAGAAAGAAGAAAGAAGAAAGAAGAAAGAAGAAAGAAGAAAGAAGAAAGAAGAAAGAAGAAAGAAGAAAGAAGAAAGAAGAAAGAAGAAAGAAGAAAGAAGAAAGAAGAAAGAAGAAAGAAGAAAGAAGAAAGAAGAAAGAAGAAAGAAGAAAGAAGAAAGAAGAAAGAAGAAAGAAGAAAGAAGAAAGAAGAAAGAAGAAAGAAGAAAGAAGAAAGAAGAAAGAAGAAAGAAGAAAGAAGAAAGAAGGTTGCACAGTTCTAGCCAGCCACCAGACCCCTGCTCGCCACTCGAAGTTCCTGGCTTCTGAGGCCCTGAGGAACTTCCTTATTTCCCTAAGGCCTCACCCTGAAATTATTTCTGCCAGCTGCCTGAGATTTGTAACATCAGGAAGTCTTGGGAAATTCCAGTACTCCTCTGGAGCTTTGTCCTGAGAAGAACCCTTCAGCAAAACGGACGGTATCTTCAAATCAATGCTTTATTAGACTGATGCCTTTTCAATCAATAACTTTTAATACTATAACTGGACTCTAGTAGCCTGGTTTCTCCCCCCACAACACTTTAACACAGAATGATTTTACAAAGGGATTTAGGTAGAAATTCAAGTGCCCTGACAGTCACACACTTCTCATGACTGGAATGGCACAGAGAAGATCTCAATTTTGGCAAGAGGCAAGCACTGTGTATAACTGGTCTGAAGAAGGAAATCTGTAAATGAAGTCTAAGAATAAGCCCTTACTGCAAACATAGTTCAGAATTTTCATCAGCCTAAGGTCTTGCTTATTTCACACATTCAGAAAGGGGATTCCTTCCCAAAAACAGCTAGCTAGCTTGGGAAGTAGCCTATTATCATGTCTGCTCTCCAAGGAAAAATACTGGTGTGCTTTCAATGCCACAGTAATCTAGGAATACAAAGCCTACTCCCTACCAATTATTTAGGTCACTCCTTTTTGGCTTTGAAATTTTTCATGCACCTACACATGAAAAGCCCTTTCCTTGCTCCTGTGAGCTCATACACATTTATATTAACCATGCCTATATAAATCACTTCAGTCTTTCCTAAGAGCTGGACTAAAGGAAGCTGAGATATTCCTCAAAAAGAACCAGATGTAGCATCCACAGGAAAAAGAAATAATTATCACAGTAAGGAAGAATGTCAATTCAATCAGTTTCTATTCAGGCATTGCTTAGAAAAAAAATCAGTCTTAGCAAATCATCTCCAGGAAATGCTGAAGAATAAGAGATTACACTCTCATAAGACACTATTCTGTTCTCAGGTGACCCATTAGTCATTCCTCCCAAGTAAAGATTTCCTACTTAACTATTGTGAAAAGATCCAAGCAGGAATTTCTTCATCGCGTTCATCTTGATAGCATTTTGTGTACACTAGCACCACAAATTCAGACCTGGCCTAAAACAGATGCTACTTCATTTCCTCTCACCAATTCCCAGTAGACATCTGTAGTCTGGTTTCAGGCCTGAAGTTTCTGATTTTCTAAAGTTTTGGTTTTCTGATGTTTCGGTTTGCTGAAATTCTTTTCTCAGGGAAAGAACATAAACAACAGAACTGTTTTTGTTACAAAATCTATGTGCACATTCCTCCTGGGAGAAGAGATTTCATTTGATGTCCCTCTGTTTTGACCAATGTGGGTGAAGAGGCTTGTCTTTCTCTCACCAATCACAGTGGTCTGTGGAAAATTGTACATAAGGGAGAACGATCCCTAAAAATAAATCATTCTTCATGCAGCCTTTGAGAAAAAAATCACAAGGAGTCTGTGTTGTATGTTATCCTACAGCGACAGACATCAGTTTTGGGTTTTTTTCCTTATAGCCACAATTAGGATAAGGGATCAAAAACGTCCCAAGGAGATGGTTTTCAACCGCTACACAGCTATTACCACCATATATTGCATTATCAATAAAAGAGGCCAGCAATAACTGCTATTTCTAAAGGAGAACCAAACAAGCTCTCTTTATAGGACAGCCAGCAGCAAGATGACTTTTCCAATAGGTAACGAATTGCTGCTCTGATTGGAGCCAGCTGCCTAGCGAAAAATTGGAATCGTACATTGATATTTTGGAGCACTTGCTTTTGTAAAACACTGTCTGGGTGCAGCACTATTTATATGCAGCCTTCTGCACGCTGTATTCCAGATGAAGTGACAGCCACCATCTTGAAGCAGCTGCAAATTCATCTCTGCCATTGAATCATATAAAACAAGGTATTTTTTTCTGAATTCATTTTGGTTGAATTAGGACAGAGAAAAAGTACAATCCAGAATAAGCAGGTATACTAGCCTACCATTCTACATGGTAGAAAAACATCAGAAAAACTCAGTCATATACCATATAAATATACCATTTATATTTATGCCATTCTATTTCAACTGCCTTACACCAAATGTGCAATGGCAGAAAAATGTGCTCCTTCAGAGCTCTCCCACCTTGAGGTTCACACAGCCTGGTAAGGGGAGCCATGGCAGGGGGAAGGAAAGCAGAGCACACAGGGCACTTAGCCACCAAGGAGGAGCCACTGTCCAGCATGCTGGAAGGCTCCTTTCCCAGGTCTGCTATTGCTTGCCCTAGTTACACATTCCTCAGGGGCCACCCTCTTCCCCACAGATGCCTGAAGAGTTTTCAGACTTGAAAGGAAAGGAGCAAAATGTGCCCAGTTTGACTGACTCTCCTCAAGCCCCTTCACAAATGCAGATTCTTGTCTCTATTATCAGTGCTAGGCTGGTAGGTGCACAACTCCCTGCCTGCCTGGAGCTTCTCCAGCCATTCCAGCCACAAGTAGATATGGGTTTGCTCCATCCTGCAGCAGCCTGATAGAGATGCCCCATCCTGCAGCAGCCTCTCATCCAGCAAGCAAGAACAAACATCTCCATCTGGCAGCTTCTGTTTTTCACAAGGGAGGCCAAAACCAGCAGCAATACTCAGATACCTTTTTTGCTTGAGCACTTTCTGGTACTGTTTTTGGGATTTTTCCCCCAGTAGACACATACTGAAGTTTGGTTTGTGATACAGGTGCTTTTCATCACTTTCTGAATAAATAAAACTAATATAAAATGAAAAAAAAAAAAAAAAAGTCCAAGCTTTGGAGCTGTTCACAGTAAGAATTTCTAGCTTCAGCAGACTTCTTGTATCTGAGGACAAAACCAAGGTTATCATTAGGCTCCAGTCAAGCACAAGAGTTAAGGCCACAAGACTAGAGATGAACAAACTGTCCTCTGAAATATGAACAGAGCCTCTTAACCACAGCAAAACATCTTTTCTCCTGAAATAGCTTTCTTTCAAATAGCATGATATGCAGACATATGTCAATGACATTACAGGCTTAAATCAAAATGAAAGGATAAGATAGCCTGAAGAAGTTACACTGGTTTAGTGACTGGTGAGGAGGGTCAAAGGAGTTACAGATGTGCTGCTGGCTTTCTGTGCTTATGGCTCCTGTTTGCCAGAAGAAGACAACTTCTGGCAAATCACTCACTTTTAATAAATTTCATTTATTAGAACAACTGTTCTCAAAAAACATGGCCAAAAAGTGGGTTGTCTGCTTACATTACTATTTTAGCATTCACAAGACAGCTGCATGAACTTATAGATTTGCAGTAGGAAAATATTTCTTGAGTTAGAAAATATAGTCATGATGTTCTGTATTTCTGCATCAGATCCTGAGCCCTTGCACATCTGAATATCCTCAAGCAGCCCACAAACCTGATTTTAACCTTTATTTTTCATAAAAATTCAGGATAAAAGGAATGGATTTTTGGAGGAGTAGTAGTCCATATCCTTACCTCTTCTCACCTTCATTGTTATCACCTCAATATCCTCTTATTATAAGGACCTTAATATCAGGTCCTTATTTTGTCCTTCTTTTGCCCCACACTACACCACGCACAAATTTCAGCTATCCCTCTACCTGACCCCAATATGGCAAAAGTTTCTATGGACTAATAGTAACCACCAGTCTACCTGCCCTTCAATTATGTGGCTTGAGGTTTAGGAGAGCTTTCACTTAACAGGGACAAACATTCAACCCCTGGTACCAGCCCAGGTTTGGGATGAGCAGATGGGAGCAGCCCTGCCCAGAAGGACTCGGGGTGCTGGACGTGCCCCAGCCATGGCACTCACAGCCCAGAGAGCCAAACGTGCCCTGGGCTGCACCCAGAGCCCCCTGGGCAGCAGGGCAGGGATGGAGGGAGGGGATTCTGCCCCTCTGCTCTGCTCTGCTCTGCTCTGGGGAGAGCCCACCTGGAGCTGCATCCAGCTCTGGCTCCAGCACAGGAAGGATGTTGGAGCAAGTCCAGAGGAGGTCACTGGAAGATTTGTGTTTATTCAGTCTGGAAAAGAGGTCACCTAATTGTGACAGTCCACACCTGAAGGGAACCTGTAAGAAAGATGGAGAGAGACCTTTTACAAGAGCACAGACAGAATGTGGAGGAGTAGCTTCAAATTGAGAATTAGTTTAGATTGGATATTAGGAAAAAACTTTACTGTGAGTGTAGCAAGGCACAGGAACAGGTTGCCCAGAGAAGCTGTGGGTGGCCCATCTCTGGAAGTGTTCAAGATCAGGCTGGTTGGTGCCCTGGTGTCCCCACCTATGGCAGGTGCTTGTGAGAGAAATGACAGATTTGTCTTTACAAACAAGCTGTGGGCCTGCTGGTAGATAAAACTAGCACTGAATGATGAAAGAAACAATGGGAAGGATTCCACTGTTTGATGAATGGAAAAAAGATATTTGCCTTTACAAACAAACTATAGGTTTGCTGATAATTGAAATTTTGAAAGATGAAAGAAACAATGGGGAGAAACCATAAATTCCATAAGAATTTAAAATTAAAAGGAAGGGTTATACATTAGAGGTGAATCTTAGTTATCAGGCATTCCAGGCAGTCTGTGCCTCTCAAGTACCTCAGCCAATGGAGAAATAGAGAGGGAAACGCAGCCCAGAAATTAGGATAAAAAGGAGGCTGCATCCTCCAAAAATTTGAGAGACCCCAGAGGAATGCCCCGTGGCCTCTCCCTTTATTAAAATAAAGTAAAAGCACTCCTCTGTCTCCTTTTTGGACACAAACCTCTGGTGTTTGTAGATTAATTTTCCTGACACTTGGAACGAGGTGGTCTTTAAGGTCCATTCCAATCCAAACCATTCTATGATTCTGGGATCTAGTAAACTATGACATCCTTTTAACCTTTACCCAGCAGCAGCTCTTCCTCTAAATTTATCACCACCTACATGTGACAGGCTACTCCTTGAGACACACCTACACCACAACCATGGTACTACAGACATCCCTAAACCAGTTACTGATCCAAGCCAGCTCAGGTTCTGCTAGCAAAGTACCTGTGAATAAAAAAACACTGAGCACAGGTTGCAACACCCAGCTGCCCAGGCTCAGGCTGTTTGCTTTCTGTACCAGCAAAAAAAAAAAATAAGCTGCTTTTCTTAAGGCAAGCTAAACCCTTTTGAAGGAGCAAGAGTCACAGTAGGACTGCAATGCAGATTTACTTCAAGTAACTGTACCTGCAAAGAAGTCCCCTCAGAGAAAAAAAGGCAATTAATTCCCTAAACCAAAATGGATCCCTGAGGATCTGTGCAGAGGTCAGGAAGTTTTCTCTAATGCACTCTGCAGCACAATAACACCAATAAGGAAGGAGCAAGCTCTCAACAGCTTCCACACTATCAGAGGTATTTGTGTGAAACAGAAACCCCACATCAGCAGCACTCAACCTCCTTTACATGGGAATTTCTTGTAAAGGGCAAGAGGGGTTCTACTGACTTACCAGAAAGAAAAAGTCTGCACATTACAACACTTCCTCTGGAGGACAAAACCACTGCTCACACCTTAGCAAAAAGATATTTGTACATACTAAAGCAAATGACTATATAGCTTAAAAAAAATAATAAAAAAACCAAATAATCAATGTAGTGATTGTTATCTGTGTTGCTGGAGCCAGTTACTTCATTCATTTGCTCCCATATAAAAATAATTCCACAGCATCGTCTACATTCTAAAAAATGCATATAATAATACTGGAAAATATCATCTCAATGCACAAGTACAATACACAACTGATGCAAAGCAACAATTGCATGTTTTTCTGCCTCCTGGGTAGTTAACACTGCTTTTAATTTCATCTCTGTCTTTTCATATTACCATCTGCAGAAGCTCATGGCCAGGAGTTTGCCCTGGTAATAGCTGACTGTTCTCTTTGATATCACTCCTTGCTCTTTATGGACAGGCCAATATTCATAGTGATTAGCAGGGGACAGCCCTGTCTATCCAAATAAGTCATGAGTACTTAGCAGCTCACTCCATGCATCACCACTAATTGCTGTAAAAGAAAATTTCTGAATTCCTCTTTTAAACAAAACAAAACAAAACAAAACAAAACAAAACAAAAAAAGACGATAATTGTCTCTCCAGGCAAGACAACAATGCTTCACCACAGTTGGGAAGAATTTGTTTCCATCTGTAATTCCAGGAAATAACACCTTATTTGTCAACTTTTTTAATTCTTTGTCTGAGATTTAATGTTCCATGAACCTGTACTAAAATATTACTTTCTTAAAAAGTCTCAGAAAGGTATTATAAGGTGGCTCATAGTGATTTCAATCCTAGAGCTGCACAACCATGCATTCCTAGAAGATAATCCTAAGGAGAATGGAGCAACAAGCCCTAGCACAGGAATAAGCATGGGTGAGAGTGTGCCTGACTACTACTACAAAGATACAATGATGGTATTTCTATTCTCAGTTTAGCTAATGTTCTTAAAAGAAAAAAATAAATCACAATATATATAGGCAGGTATGGTTTTCACTTCTTCCATATTTGTGGAAGGTCCCAAAAATCTCACTCAGTGAAACTTCTAAAAGACATTACAGTTGGTCATGTACTCCAGGTTAGATGCAAAGAGAAATATCAACAATATATTCTCAGGGGGTCAAAACAACAAAAAACTTTTCTGGCAACCTCAGAATATCAGACAACTTTGTCAAAAGGTTTAGAGCAGCATTCAATCAACACAAAATACTTCTTCAAGCATTTCATTTAACCTATTCAACTCTGCACAACCTAAGTGAGTTCAATTTTAAGTGACTCAAAAATTCTGAGAGATTTAGAAGGAGAAAAAGACAGAGAGAGATACAAAAGAAGAAACATTAACTACCAGTCCTGGTTTCCAGCAGTGTTCAGCTGATAGAAATTCCAAGAGGAGGTAGGGTCAAAACACATGCCTGCCTCATGTTCTGCTTTAATTCCCCTTGGCCTTCCTGGGCCCTTGCCCAGGTGGGATTTGTGGTCATTTGGCTGCTCAGGAGCTGGGTTAGGGGCTCCAGGGGTGGTGTGGAGCATTGCCTCTGCTGTGCAGGATGGGACACAGGCTCTGGGAGTGGGGGTCTATATGGAGCAGAGCATCTCCTCCCTGAAGCAAGACCCAAGCTGTCCCTTCCCCCCACAGGCAAACATGAAACGTTTTGAGCCATCAATCATTCCAGTCACTCAAAAATTGGACCATCTGTCTGTGAGAAATCTGTTTTCTCCTCAAAAGTTACATTTATAAATTATACTTTGAAAGGACATTTTTAAAACAAGTGGGACGTGTGGATTTGTTTTGCTGACTTTTCTTTTTTTAGTTTTAAATGATCTGCTCTTGAAATGTGTCCATGGCAATCTTCCTGGTTTTGTTTCTGATGGTGACTGACATGCTTAAGGGAAAACATGGCCTATATATACTGAGCAAACTAATACTGAGCTGATACCAAGAGTGTTTTACAATAATCTTTCATAAATATGACATTTTATGTCTCCATTCGTTAAAGTAAAAACAAAACAATGCTATGTGCAATCATTGCATAAATCATTTTGCCATAGGATAATTATGTTGTCTCAGAGAATACTTTTCTCCATCAGATATTTTTCTTATAATGAAAGAAAATTTGAGCAAGAACAGTTTAGAAAATCCTATCTGTGAAAAAATTGATTGATACCATTTCCTTCACCAAGAGCAATCCTTCTGCTCTAGGACAGCATTTAAAACTACATTTCTCAGCTAAAGGAAATGTAAATGGGACAAAGTACAGCAGGCGAACAAATATTTCTTAAAAGTCATTGTAGAACCATCAAGGATTTTACAGACACTTTACAGGCAAGGAAATAGAAAGTTTAATGTTAGTTTCACACACGTGCCTTCCTGCTACCCTTCCTTTGCCACAGTTGCCAAATATCATGACCATGCCATCTCAAGATAGAAACTCCAGTTCAGGCTAAATTTCTGTTTTTGTGGTGGTAGGTTTGGCATGAAAATATGCTGATCACAGAGTTGTCATATACAGAAAGTCCTTTCAGTCATCAATAGCTCTCCCCATACCAGCAAACAGCAAAATCTAGAAAAGTAATTTCTGAAAGGAACACCAGTAAGTACTCAGGAACACTCATTTTATTTTGCTTTGTGGTTTTGGGGGCAGATTTTTTGGGGGGGCTTTTTTCCCTTCCAGACTACTTCTAACTTGGTTCCATGGACTGAATGCCACTTAGAGGTTGTGGTGTGATAGATGTACTCCTGTACTGCATCTTCCCATTGAGGTTCCTCCCAAAGGAACCCAGTCCTCACACACTGCATAACACAAACCAAAGCAGAAAGAAGAGTGAGTAGGGACAACTGCAGTTTTCCCTTCTTTATCTAACCTAAAGATACACTCAAGATGACTTTATAAAAAAAAGAATTAAAAAAAAAATTTAAAAGACTGCTGTTGTTTACATGAAAGTAGATTTATGCACAAAATGATTCAGGTGAAGAAAGTTTTTTGTTGGATAAGATCACCACTTTAAGAACCTCACTTAGTGAGGAGTTAATAAGACACCTTCTGGCAAGACTTTTTTTAGCTTAGCTTTTCGTTGAACCTCTGGCTGACACAGCAAAGTAGGGACACTCCTGAAAATGTCTCAGTCAATCAATATGTGAATATCTAAAGTGAATATGTAAGGAAGATTTCTGTGTCCCATTTAAAGTTCTGACATGGAGTCACCATTTTACATTCACCATAAACTATTTTGATCACTATTGTCAGACTCCACAAGCCATGCAAGTAGAATATTTAGGATCTTTCTGCTGCTCTTGTGCAAACCTGATAATGAATTCAACCTGCTAATTAACTAACTTTTAATTCCTGTGCAGTCATTAGCGTGCTGTCACTCTAGCACCTGCATATTACATTAGTTTTCTTGTATTGTTACATTGCTCCTCACTGTTCTAGGAATCATATTGTGAATTTTATTTCATATTGGAAAGCTTTCATGGCAGTATCTTCATGTACAATACTGTTATTGAAAATACACATCGCCTAAGATAATAATTTCTGGTTTGGGTTTGCCAATCTGGAATTTCCCAATCAAGAGCAAAGTAGGCTTAAGCTTAAAAGTAATATCACTGTATCAACTAACACTAAAAGGGAAAAAACCCAACAAGAATCAGAATGGAACCTTCAAAACACTCCTCCTCCCTCCCCAGCTCTTCTTTTCTCCCAACCAACAATGTTAAGAAAACAACTCTCAGAAATCTCAGTCAGTTTTCCACCTCTAAAACAGTCTTTCTCCAGTTCACTTAGGGAGGGAAGCACCTGTTGTCCAGTATGGAAACTTGCCCACAAGAAAACAGTTCTCTCGTGGATCCAATTTTCATGAACAGCCACCTGGAAGATCTGTGTTCATGAAACTCCTCCCATGTTCACAGTTGTCCCTCTGGGCCATATCAATGTATATGGGGTTTTATTTTAAAGATAACTGTTTAAAACAAAGGTTTTCTTTATCTATCTTTGGGATCACCTTCACTTCAGGGAACAGAGATTCACCTCTTCTTTCAAGGGCAAAGAGTCTTCATCACTTCATCTCTCTGTTTAACTTCTCATGGAATCAACAGCTCCTTCAACATTTCATTCCTTTGCTCAGGCCTACAATTTGAACTCTTTTATCTCCCCCATACTTCTCTATGTTTTAAAGGAAATATCTCAATTTTTATAGCCAACTACAGCGCTTACAAGAATCTTTTATAGCTTGAAAGCAGCTTCCCATGCTCCATCCATCTGGATCTTTACTCCTTCTTGACTGACTTTGATACTTCATGTGGTCTTTACACATCTGCACTAAAATTTCCTGTCATTAGAGAGAGGATGAAGGTTTTTCAGGTCCCATCTGTGCACTGATGTACTCATAGAGTTAACAAAGGCAGTGTCCCAGCCAAGGCATTCACCTGAGGGGTTGGGCTGTGCTGGAGCCGTGCCAGGATCTCAGCCAGGCTGCAGTCCATGGGGTCACATTGCAAAGCTGTGCTGGGGGGGCAGATCTCAGGGTACCTGTGCCCAAAGGCAGCTGCTCGCTGATCCCCTGCAGCTGGGGGGAAGTTGGACAGATCCCCAGATCCCCTTTTCCACCCCTTGGTCTTATATCAGGGTGTCCCAGCCCGTAGCATGGATTCTCCCCCTCTCTCTCTCCCCAGGCTAAACACAGGCAGAGCCCAGCCCGGGCCAGCAGCAGAGCAGAGCTCTGTGCCAGCAGATGCTCCCAAAATCAGCTGAGCCCCACCTGGCCCGTGTGGCCTTCCCCACTCCCCCAGGGCCAAGGGGGGAAGGTGTTCTCTCTCTTACAGCCAGAAACAGAAAGAACTTCCCAGGCTTCGTTTCTTTCCAAAAAGTAATAACTAGAAAATGAAAATGCTTTCCCATTGATCCAATAAAATGCCAATCTCAAAACCAGCCAGCTCACTTCCATGGGCTGGTCAAACTAACACAATAAAGTAGCTGGGAAAACTTACCAGAAATTCAAAGTATTGATTTCTTTGCAACTGCTTCCATATTGATTATGATAGCTTTGTCCTGTACTCTTTCAGAAAGTCTTATTGTTTACAAGACATCTGTGCATAACTCCTGCTAACTGTAAGTGGACACTAAAGTCCATGGACCTGTTTGAAGAATTGGGGCCTTAGAATTCTTAAGTATGGTATTTCTAATTTGAATTTTAAATTAATAATTTAATTATCAAGATGGTATTTTTTCTAATTTATATCAGTGCTTGTAGCCACTTAAAAACACTTTTTTTTTCCCCTCTAAATAACTAAATGTGAATTAGAAAATTAAAATATTGCCTTTCATTCTAAAACATCTCTTCATCTGGAAGGTCTTAATTGAGGACATATATGTTCAAGCTTCCTTATATTTTTTGTGACTATGCTGTAAGATCCATTTTAAGACATTTTAATTGTGAGCATTCTGATCATCAGCATGACAAATGCAGTAAATAGAAGTCATTTCTGCATTGTTAACTGTAAGCTCAGACTGTATTTGTTACAGGAGGGAGATGGAGTGCAGGTGAAACTTATGCATACTCCTACTCATCTGCCATCAACCATCAGGGTCTAGAAAAAAAATAACAGGTTCAATCTCCAACTGGTTGTTGTTGATGACACCCTTAATACAGCTAAGGTCCACTAACGAACACAGAAATTCAGCAGCCCAAACAAAGGCAACATGTGAATGGTCCAGGTGATTTTTATTCCTATATTCATCCATTTATAGAGGGAAGAAGCTCAGTAAGAACAAATGGATATCCAGGATGAATGAGTGATTTAATCTCTATTCCATCTGCAGAAATTAAGCTGTACCTTAACTACTGAATGCACAGGCAACCAAATGCCCAGTGCACCTCTGCTGAGATTATTCCTAGCTCCAAAGCACAGTTCTTAAGGTGTTGTTTGAGATGCAAGCAGACTTAAAACAAACATTTGTTTCCTCTCTTTTCACTAATCAGAGTGCAATTTTGGTGATTTGGGATCTATAGGGCCACAGAGATCTCTTGGCTACAAATACCTAAGAGAATACTCAGTATGATAAATTCCTTTCTTTCTATGATAAATTCCTTTCCTTTCTTTCCACACCACATCTTTTCTTTCATCTGAGGGAAGAAGCTCATCTCCTTTCTGCTGTCTGCACACACAAAACACATCCACACACAAAACACATCCATTGTGTTCAATCCTCCTCAGCAGGGAGTACAACTCTTGTGTTTGTGTCACGAGCTGACACTCATGCTGGGGGAACTGCTCTTCCTGGCAGCTCTGGAATCTAGAGGTGCTTCTTTCTCTTTTACTGATGTAATAAGATTGACAAAGCATCCTCTGGCATCCAGAGGTCTTATCCGAATTTTAGATTTTGATTACTGCAAAGTGGGAGAGTTCCAGTGACAGTTAGGTTAGTGTCTCGGGTTGCAGTGCAAGATGTGACCTAAAGCATGTATTCTATCAATCACCTGTTGAAACTGGGGTGTGGGAGTGTGGTAATCTGATAATGGAGCAGCTGCTAAGAACCAGGTGGGGCAGGGTTTTTTATCTCTTCCATGACCCATCCTCTCACCAGGGGATATCTTCTCCTAACAGGCCACTGAGTCTCATTTCATGACTGATAAACTCACACCATCCCACTGGGAGATGCTCCACCCAGGGAGAGGAGCCAAGCATTCCTACCTGGATAAAAATCTGACATTTGGGACACCAAAGCAGCCTTTCCCACTGGATTCCCAGAGGAAGAGTAGGCCCATCTACACCACTACTTGTCCTTCAGAGGAAATCACCTTTCTACAGGATCATCCCTTCAACAGAATCCACAGGGTGTCAGGTTGTGTTCTGACTCTGCCAGTGGAGCTTGGGTTTTGTATTACTTGCATTTTTTATTGTAATTCTCCTAATAAATAACTAACATTCCGATTCTCACATCTTTGCCTGAGCCCCTTAATTTCAAAATTATAATAATTCAGAGAGAGGGGGTTGACATTCTCTATTCCAAGGGAGGCTCCTGCCTTCCTTAGCAGACACCTGTCTTTCAAACCAAGACAGTTAGAAATCCTCATCAGTCAGTAAATTACCTGGTCACAGCCTGAAGCAGGAAAGAATACATTCTGCATAGCTAGTAATTCTTCCTAGTCTAGTCTCTAAATGCTGCTTTTGGGAGTTCTAATCAAGATCCTTTGTTAGACCCATAGGTAGAAAGGGTTTTGGTCTTCACACCCACCAAAAACATCTTAATAAACCAAGAACCATTAGAGCATCCTTGATGCAGCACTGCCAGATAATTTGGAAAGTATATTGAAGTGAAATAAAAACCTACAAATGAAGTTGCAGCCTCCCTGTGTAGCTCTTACTAACCATATCACAGTATGGACTGATGCAAGCAAAAAAGACACTCCATATCCCTACAGTTGAGGGGCCTGGCAGTGAAAACAGATTGTTTCCATACATGTTTTGAGACCTTTTCACATAAATTGAGTGGCACCAAAATAAATTTAAATAAATATGTAAAAAACAATCTTCACAACTGACTCCAGTTTCTCTTAGAGACTTTTAATCACTTATCTTCAGTGGCAAAGAAATGTTATCTACCCCATTATGAAATCCCAAGGGAGGCACAATGCTCTAGCTTTTCACAAGGAAGACTAAACAAGGTCACAGATATGGAGAGAATGAGGGCTGGAAGGAGTGAAATATATGGCTATGACAGACTAAGAACTAATGGAAGAAACTACTTACTTTTACCTATGCTGTAATTTTTGCACTGTTGGCATACATCACTTATCTTGCTACAAAAGATGAAAAATAAATCTTCTTAATAACGAAGGCAGTCTAAAATTCACTGGGAGTGAGGTGTTGTGCAGCAATTTGCACTGCTTGCAATAGTTTTAAATATCTTCCTCCAGGTTAGGCTTTCACAGCACACAGAAAATTCACATCCATTCAGAGGTGAATGTGTGACTCAAACCAAGTCTGATTTTAGGGAATTCATTTCTGAGACAAATGACCCAATT
The DNA here is from genome assembly GCA_013400255.1 of Sitta europaea. NCBI lineage: Eukaryota > Metazoa > Chordata > Aves > Passeriformes > Sittidae > Sitta > Sitta europaea. The sequence continues at coordinate 457,263 of VXBS01001140.1, read as the reverse complement.
GAGTCTAATGGCTCTGTGAAGCTGCCTAGAGTAAAACATATGAGTAAGAGATTGCATGTTTGAGGCCTAAGACATTAAGAAACATACTCCTGCTACCCAGTGATAGCATCATTAATGCAGCCATTTACTGGCTTATTTTTACTTAGAACAGGAGAAAATGCATGGCCCTTCTGAGACCATGAGAAATCAATATACTTTCAGCTTTTAATAACATGATCTAAACCACTTGCTAGAGTCTGCAGTGGGTATATGATGCCTTTCATTCTCACAACAATATTATTTCTATTTTAACAGACACGAGCAAAGCCTTCAGTGTAACCATAATTAAGCCTATGCTGCACTGCCTAAAATGAAAACTATAAAAACTATTGAAAAGCAAAATAAAAGTTCTTTTAAAATTTTTTTTTTCAAAATAAAGAAAAAATACAGTCACTAAAATCTGTATAAAATATTGTACAATCACCAACTTGCAGCAGCACCTATGTTTGTATAATAGGATGCAATTGACTACACAGTCTGTAAAAATGTCAAATAACACATAGAGGCTTATTGGACCTGTTGATACCTATTTTGTGAAGATCCACTCCTACATATTAACATTTTCCTATGTAATATTCCCCTGAATATAAAATTCAGCAGGTGGAGCCCTTTCAGAAACATGCCTCCAGGAGAGAGGGCAGCATTCCTCCTGTTAGGCCAACACACATCACCATTCCTGAACCACCAATGCCAAAACCTTTCATAAGTAATTTATGTTTGGTTTTATCTGAAATTCTCCTTATTTGTTATTATCCTCACAAGAGCTGGGCTGTAACTCAAAGAAACATCATGGGACAATTCTTCAGAGTTCAGGTGTGAAACTGGCTTTGGAGGTATTCTGTTTTAAAAGCTAAAAAGTCATAAATACGTCAGTAGTATCTGGTAGTGGTTCATCAGGCTTAAAAAAATTAGGATTAATTAGAAAAAGGTATAATTAAAAATATTGTTTGAAGAGCAATCATTATTTCACTGATTAGAACATAACATCCTCCCCCTGCTACAAACACTTAGCACCCACTGTTCAAAGGGCTTTTTCTTACTCAACATTTATTTTTTATTTACAGTACTAGAAAATATCTCTTTGCTTCCATAAAATTTGTTCTTCCTTTCAAGACACCAAATCAAGAGTATAGGTGTTTTACTTGCTTGTACCAAATTTTTTATCCCCCTTTTTAGGACTTTCACAGTGTCTCCAGGGTCCAAGAGAACTAAGAAGTTCTTCAGAATTCTCATTTGTCAAGGCTGTCTTAAAACTCTCAATATTCTAACATACAAATTAATTTTCTCTTTGTGCTTCTAATTTAATACCTGACATCCAGGATAATGCAATTGGGCTCGTTCATTTTGGCCACTGTATCAAATGATGAAGTTCCCAGTGCTGCAAGCTTCACCAATGAGAAGGAAGTCTGTGGGACTCCATGTGGGCAGACACCATGCTATAGGGATATGTTTCCAAAACTGAGCCAAAAAGGATTAGGAAACATTTGATTCAACCCAAACCCAGGTTGCTGGCAGGCTGCCCAAACATATCTGTACTATTTATTTTTTCTTGAAGCGATTTCTTCACACCCTCGACGTCGCAGCTGAACATCACTGCAGATTCAGCAGGCATGCTCAGCACCTCAGCTTCTGAGACTCCTAAACCTTGGAGCCAACGAGGTACATAAAGGGAATTGCAGCTGACATAAACACTGAACCACAGGCACTGATATATTTGCAAATATAAGACTTACCAGGGATGATAGACTGAAGAAAGCCAGGAAAATATAGCCATCTTCTGCCTCTCATTTGCTGGCTAGACAGGGGTTTGTGAAGATAGCTTGTTCTATTTCCCTTTACAGCTTGACAGTAAAAGGGGTTCTCCAACGTGGTATTGAATTAGGAGGCACTGTGTTTGCATTGTTAGGACCTTAATTGAAACAGTCAGAGAGAAATGTTTTATTACAGAGAGAGAAAGGACTTTTTTAATAAGACTCTAAGGAGACTTGGTTTTAATGATGCTTAACACTATGTTTTAAGCCACACATTACATCTACACGCTATTTCTTGTTAAATGCTGGCTGTTTAACAGCAGGCTGGCATCAGATTACCTGCTGTGCATAGTTAGGGCTGGCTCATGCAACTTCTGACAGTCTCAACGTTGATGAAAGACAGCGCCAATTTTAATCCTTACAGTGTTTCCTTTCTTGACACTTTCTTTCTCAGGCTGCTTTTTACAACAGATGTTCTTCACATGGCAGTAGGTACAAGCACAAATACAATCAACTGCTAAGCCTGTATGGCCTGATGTCACTTGGAACACTAGGTGAGAGACCAGGATTATAAAAAGTAGGTTCTTCTGTTCCTCGTCGGTGCTTAACACAAACTTTTGATATGGATATGAAAACACAGAAATAATGAAATAATCATTGAATAAACACTCTCATCATTAAAACCTTCTAATCACAAGTCAGCAATTGAAAAGAGTGACCATGATATAGAAAACCAATTTGAGCAGTATATTAGTAAATCAGCTTTTATTTATAAGGATCTTAAGACTAATAGTCATCAAATAAGCAGGTTTTTAGAAAAACCTATAAAAGTTAAGTTGTTTAGCCACAGTTCAGTTATATTTCAAATCAGCTGACTACCTTTATTTTTCCAAGGATTTTCTTGGTCCCTTATCCACTTGGGGAATTTGCACACTCATCATTTAGAGAAAGAAGGAGAAGGGTTGGTTGTTGTGGGTGGTATTTTGTTGTTGGGTATTTTTTTTCCTTCTCCTTGCAAAAGAAAATTGCAGATACCATCACAGATGAAGAAAAGATTAAAATTTTGTCTGTAGTAGATTGAAATATAAACAAAATCAGATGCAACCCATAACAAAGTTATAGAGTGTTGAAGTTTGAATTCTTACCCTTCATACACAGAGCAGCAGCAAGCAAATTTTAAAGCATGATTGCTTTAAAAATCAAAGTTGCCTCTTTGCCAAAATATACTTATTTTTCCTAAATTTGGCAATGTGTCTGAGGAAACTGTTCTGTACAGACAAAGAAAAGGTGACAGTTCATAGGGTAATTCCATGGACTGAAAATTATTTTCTACCCAGCCTTCAACAGCAAAAAGCACTCAGAGTTCTGTGCTAGTTCTGATTTTTCCCCATAGCCCCTTTCTAAAAGGGAGGAATACCCTAAAGGAAATGGGAAAAAGCCAAATCAGAAAGGCTGATAAGGTGATTCAATCAGTCATGGGACATATTAGCAGTGGTAAACAAGGTTGTCTAACCAAAAAGTCAACCTTCAGGAGAGAGGCAGAAGTAATGAATTAATCTAAAGCCCCAAAACTCCAGGAATTGGTATGAAAATCTAATAACCACTTACTGTATTATTGATGCCAACTTTCTTGTTGCTGATCTAAGAAGGAAATTTGCATTTTCAAGTAGAAAGAACTACCTACAGGCAGTATATAAAGTGAAGTAAAACATCTAAAAAAATCCTAGCACCATCAAAGATTTACATGATGAAGTAAACACAGCATAGAGTAGTAAAAGCAAACAGCTCACATAACCAAGGTCACAGAAAGAACTTTCTGCCACGTTTTTTGGTGAGTGGAGATTAAAACTTCAATAACACACTGAAAATAAAATTTCTTTTCAGCTCACTAAAAGACACACACACAAAATCAACCAACCAACCAACCAACCAACCAAACGAAAACAACATCAATCTGAACCAGCCAAACAAAAAACTGCAGAGGAAACATAACAGCCAAACTTCTTTAAATATTTCAAGCCTGGCATGTTTGTAATTCTATGTATGGAAGAACAATTTAGAAGTGAAAGCCCACAGTTGCCTGGCTGGGACATGTGTTAGGAAATGGGTTTCTTACTGAAAAGCCAACTGAAAGTGAGCTGAAATGCATGGAGTACCTGACAATATGAATGAAATACAGGATACACAGAAATGTGTATTTCATTCACATTTCATATGAATGAAATACATCCAAGGCAGGATGAGGGCAAACTCTTGCATTTCCACCTTGTAGGCATTCTTAAGTCAAATATTTAAATTAGCAGACAACAACTCCACACACAGGACCTATTTTTTTCAAGTATTACTGCACTCATTCTTGCATAAATATACACACAGAGATCAGAGATAAAAAAACCTTTGGTGTATTACACAATTCTTTCAAAATGCCTTTCTTTTCTAGCTTTCAGATTTTTAATGCTTGGAAAGAATTCAATTTTAAATTATTCCACCAATGGATTCTCTGCAGCATTTCTGGGGTAACTATTCCACATCCTAAAGAATTTGATTTTCATTTAGCTTTTTTCTTCTCCTTTTATTGCTATTCTCATTTCCTTTTTTTTTTTTAAGTTACTTTTCTGTAGTTAATTTACCCTTCTTATTTTCTTCTTTTTTTTTTTTTTTTTTTTTCTCTGAGCTCCATTTTAAATTTCTTCTCTATTCAAGCATTTGAGATAGTTATAGTATCCCTCCAGTTACTATGTCTCTGATTATGCCTCCTTTTTTTGGTTGGGGCTCCTCCCTCCCTCTAAAACCAAATACATAATCTTCCATTGAATTTTGCGTGCATGAAAAGGGTACAATGAGACGATTTAATCTTCTCCCACTAATTGGTCTCTTCAAATCTCCAATCCCTTTTAATAGGGTTTTTTTTTTCCCTGAGTTCCTTTCAGCAAATTCACATTTTGTTGTACCAGCTCCAGCAGCACTAGCACACATCCGGCTAATGCAGGACCGTTTACATATTAAAAACGTACATGCAAATGTGGAGCACAAAATAGAATGACTTCAAAACAGATTTTTAGACAAAATCACACACCAGTGCAAATCCTTTGGAGAGCACCCAAGTGTCCTGGAATTAAACTTTTACCCTAGAAAAAACAGCTAGAAGCATGTGGTGATATAGAACACTAGGATCATTTGGGTTGAAAGGGGCCTTAAAGATTACCTGGTGCTGCCTCCCTTTCCACCAGATCAGGTCTCCCAAAGTCCCAGTCAACCTGGCCTGAACACTTCCAGGGAGGGGAATATATTCCTATCTTGAGCAAGAGAGGCAGCAGAATGATGCCTGTTTATGTCATACCAAGATCCAAGCTGAATGTTTCCAATATTTTAGAGTTATTTTATATATATATATATACACACACACACACACCCCATTAATTTAAGACACTTGTTTCTCAGACAGAGCAATCATACAACCCACAGTATTTAGATCTGGAAATTAGACAGTTAATACACATGCTGCAAAATGCTCTTGTACCAACACATGCTGAATTTGAAATTGTGTGAATGACTCCAGTTTGAAGGGATACAACATCTTACACTGTCAGGTAAGGAAAGAAGGAACAGCCTTCTTCAGAATCAATTCAACCCATCTGTTGAAACTAGTCCAAAATATATTTGGATGAAAATGAGCTTAAAATATAACTGACTGATAAGGGTACATCCATCCACAGAGGACAGTAATCCTGCAATTTCTGTAATCCTACACTTAGGTATTTTTAGTTTGGATGCACCAAAAGCACTAAAATATTCCAGCCTGGTGTTTGCCAGGTAAAACCTGGAGCCTGAGCAGCCATCTCTGCTCACCATGGACCTGTGGACATCTGCATTTCTGCCTGTTTGACCTTCTCATCCAGAAAAATTAACTCTGCTGGAATAAACAAACTTTCTATCACACATATATGCTGCGCCTTAACCTTCTACCAACTCCAGGTAAGTCTTCACGCTGATTTCTTCTAGTCTGACATCTCTGTGTGCTAGGATTTAGGTTAACCTTTTACATTTCCCTAACGCATGCTTCATACACTCCAGTCAGGGATTTTGTTCATTTCTTCCCCAATGGTGAGGACATCTCAGCTTCAAGGGATTAGCAAAGAACGAGGATATCAACAACAGGTGAATTAGAAGTGGATCAGACACTTCCCCACTGGAAAAAAAAATGTAAATGATAAAAGCTAAGTTTGATCCTCATGTTCATGCATGCTTTCAAAATAGGATTTGTCAATTGCAGATGCAAAGCAATTTCAATTTTATATTAGTCACTTTGTCTACTTTATATTCTGAAACATTAAAGCTGCATAAATGACCTGCCAAGTATTGATGTAAGCTTATTGACAAAACAGAATGCTTTACAGTAAGGGCATCATCTCACAAGGCTCCCCACAGTGACTTTGTAATTACTGTTTCAGCCTCTGCACATCAGATTTTTAATATACTATGCAAGAATCGCCAAAAATTAAAAACAGATAGCTGATTTACGTAGGAATAAATTATCTGAAACAAATGCTCTTTCGGAACAAAACAAGAATTATTCTAAAATGATCAATTATACTTCTTTCACTAAGGTTTAGAAATAAAGGGTAAACTCGGCAATTTCTTTATAAATCCATGAAATCCTTGTGCAGTAGCATATAGATCCCTCTCAGCAACAGCAGTGCAACAAAATAACCTAGAAAAGAAATAGAATAGATATTTTCCTAAAATTCCATGTAAAATGAGTAAACAAACTGCTACATTAAGACAGGAGATCAGATCAAGCAAGAGCTCCCATTTTGGGCTGGGCAGGTACAGAACCATTAGTTATTTCACAAGGACAGGGAGAGAAAAAAGTAACAGAAATCAATACCAGGTTCAACTAGACTTGCCTATTTTAAGTCCATAAATTATATCTGTATTTAGTTTTCTTCTCTTGACTTTCATTGTCATCTTGTACGTGCTCTCTTCATTTCCACTTGTCTTCCACTGTCCTTGCTTAGCATGTTGCATATTTATTTTATCAGGAATATTTCCATTATGCTCTTCCTTGGTAAGAAAACGAAGTAGAAAAAAAAATGTAAAAACTGGTTTTAAACATCTGTGAAATGTAAACAATTTTATGCGAGCTTTTGGGACTGGATATTACACTCACTTCTTTTATCAGAGGAACAGCTCTAAAAACTGGTTTGCCAAACATGTATTTTTTGCCTGGTTCTGATTGCTTGTTGACCAACCACTGCATAAACCTGCCCCAAACACAGAGCACAAATTAAAGACCCAAAGGTCTTGTGCATGCTGCTTGCATAAGAATGACCACTTTGAAAATGAATTTTGAAGACTGGCTTAGCAGTTAAGGAGTTGCTCTACAAGGATTCACTCCCCTATACAAAGAACAGGCACAAGCAGGATCCATACTCATAGATATATTGCTCAACAATCCATCATTTCTGTATCAATGGCATTATTTTTTGAATTGTGCAATCTTTCTTCACTTGCTCTGTTTCAGAAAGTTTTTATTCAGAATTCCTTCAGGTTTTTGCCCCCATTAATATTCATCTACAAAACTGATGTCTTTAAATACCAATAACTGTCACTCTTCATCCATAATTTATGAACCTCTTAACACAAAATCCATAGGTATGACTTTTTGCCCCTTGACTCCAAAATTTAAAGCCAGACAAAGCTGTACTGAACAGCATAGGAATGTAACTCTCATTATCTGCAATCTCAAAGGCATCTGCTGTTTATATAAAGTTCATATTTTTTCACATCTGGGACAAAATGCTATTAGAGGCACCCTGTGGTTTCAGATCAATTTTATTTGTTTTATTTACATTTTAACAATATTTGACAAGGTAAACCTCTTAAGAAATACTGTATCATTTATGAGAAAGGGCACTGAACCTTAAGAAAGGAGATAAACTGAACCCTAATAAAGGATTCCCTCAAAGGGATGTTTTCATTTACGTCGCTGGTGTCAATCAAAAATATGGCTTTGTTCTTTATTAGGTGGAGACTACATTTCAAAAGAAAGAGTAACATGGAAATATGAGAAAAAGCTTTACTCAAATAAGGGTGAACAGAAGACTGGATAATCAAGCATTTCAGAGAGAAGGCAGAAGTCAAGTCTAAATCAAGGTGAGAAAATTTTTAGAAGCATTTCTTAATATGGACACAACTTATTTACAAATTAAGATTTCATTCTTTGTGGTGTCTTCCAAAACTAGAGAGAATATAGAGCAGATTATATGATGTGGAAGACAATGCTAACTAAATGTTAACACTAATTTTGAAAGATAAGGAAGGACATTAGGTATGAGCCAATAAGCCTTCACAACTGTGTCCAGTACATGCAAAATTGCAAGAATGCCATATGTACAGTCACATGTGTAAAACACTAGCACCAAAAAACCCAAAAAAACCCAAAAAAAAACCCCGAATTTAATCCTGCATGAAATCTGCAAATGCAGATTGGACTCTTCCTGTAAAAGATTCTTATTGTATTTCCCAAGAAAAGACACATTGGCTCATACCTAGACAAACCAGCCTACACTTTGAAGCCCAAAAAGCACCACAGCCATGCTCTCAAAGCACCAAAACCCAGCCTACAAAGCCCTGCATCCTGGCTCTGTGCTCACACACACAGACACCCCGACCCAAGCTGGCATTACTTACCCCAGCAAAGTTTTCCTATCTAAAAACTATCAATATTAATCAGGATCAACACCCAACTCCAGTTGTCATAGGAAAAGGAGAAAATGCAACAGTTCAATACCAAGCTGCCAACCCCAACATCCTTCATTTCGTTACCATTTTTACAGTATTTACTATCAGGACTTCAGGTAGTTGTGTTTTGCTATAATTCTGTCATACTAATATAAAATCATGACAATTGATTTAAGTCCTGCATCCTTGGTTTACAGGCTGGATTTCACTTTCAGCAGGAAAGCTGTACTCAGAAATCAGTATATAAATTTACAATTTCCACTGGTTTTAAATAAAATCAAACAATGAAATTAGCTCTCATGCTCAGCAAAACAAGACACAGCTTGAATATAGCAAGAGAAGGGCAAAAATTCAGGCAAAGCATATATTTTACTAACATAATCAGTCTTCTAATATTTTGATTTTTCAGTGACATGCTAAGTCATTCAGTTCCCTGACCATGCTTTACAAATATGGAAAGATACTGCATACAGACTTAGTAGTGGCACCTACTTTCCAGTGCAAACTGTACTTAATATATGGAATCTCAGCACAGTAAAACTTGATCATTCTGAACAACAAAGCACTGACCAAGAAGACACCATTCAGTAATCCTGGTGCTATGACTTAGGGTTTGCTGGTATAGGGGTGGGCATTATCACTAAATATAATAAATAAAAAAAGGCAGATTGAAATTTTAACTACAGGCTTTAATTTGCAATAAGAAGTGACTGAATGGTGTAGCCACAGATCCTTTCTTTATGAAACATTGCTTTAAAATTCCATTTCTTAGGTAGATCAAGTAGCTGTAGAGTGTTACTTTCGCAATTTTAAGTGGTGCATTTTTACTGCTGGTGGATTCAGGCTATCAAATTTAAATAACATTATGTTATTCTGAAGCTTTCCCAGGGCTCCCTCAAAGGGAATTGCACAAGGACTTCTTATTGAAAAGATTAAATGTCACATTTTTCAATCTCTCTCATGATAATTCTTATTTGAATTCAGAGATGACCAAGCTGTCAAAAAGGCATACTCTGCAGCTCATGCTGAACATGCACAGATCACAGCCTGGAAGGCTATCTGTGCAGACACACACACATGCACACAAAATCAGCCAAATTGTTCCAACAAAGAACATGCTTCATTGGCATGAAGCCAATTTGTGTGATGTGCAGTGATAACACATCATATTAAATAATTTTTTGGGTTGATCTGATCAATTTCTTTAAAAAGAAAAAGCTCTCCAGGGAAAAGACAATAAAATTTTGTATTTAAGTTAACTAACCTGGACAATCCCAGATCCCACCACCTAATGTGGGAATAAGGCTCGCAATATGGGTTTCTTACAAGGTTAAAATCCAGATATAATTAAGCACTGTTCAGAAAACAAACATGTAGAAATGCATAACCAACTGAAACACAACTGGATGAGAAGCAGGCATCAAAGTGGCTTTTCATGCTGTTCATCAGTTTATAGACTCTCTTCAGCCCACCTTACCAGCACATACAAAATTAATTACATTATTCATTTTGGTGGAGATATGCTCAATTACTATTTCAGATGGAAATAAATTTTTTTTTCATATTGTAACAGAAGGGAGCATTTACCTGGCCAGCACCAACGAGCACAGGGTTTCCTGATGTCATGACCTCTCTGAAATTCTGGTGTGAAGGATTATCGTGTGTCTTGATCAGTAGCTGTCATTGATTGTAACTGGTTTACCAGCTCTTTAGCAGTGGTTAAGGGTCAACTTGTTCTGCTTGCATTACTGTCAATATAACGTGGATTTGTCTAAAGCAGAATCCAAAAGCATGCCTAGAATTCTTGTTGCCGTATTTGAGCAAGGTCTGATTATCAGGGTTTTAGACCAAATTCAGTTCCCCTGTGATCTATTTGAACTGGAAGTGTACAGTCTACAACTGAGGGTCTCACTGCTGCAATTGCCCTCAATTCTGCCCCGGCCAAACAGTGGTAACTACACTGCAAAGGCTGAAATTGCAGTTCTGCCTTGCAGCCAGGCTGAACCCTCTGGTTCTCTGACTCTGGGGGCACCAACCTCCCACCAGCAGCCACCATGGGAGCCAGTAGCAGAGGTCACACTCCTGGTAGTTTCTATCACTCAGGTGCCTTAGGGCACCACTTATCACAGTGACCCAAAATCTCAGGAAAAAGACCACTTGAAGTTAAGTGATGCCTTGCCTGTTGTTTTAAGCTGAAATCAGAATATCCAGACACCAAAGCGTTCCTGGCCGTAAAAAAGCAAAATCGTCAGATTAACGATTTAGCAGGAAAAAACAAAGCAAGCCATTGAGTGGCTGTTTTGCACTACAAAGCCTGAAAGACAAGCACCAACGATGAAAAGAACTGAGGGAAAATAAAAAAAGGCTGCCTTCCTCTACAGCTGTACAGTAAACCTTAATGCAGTCAGTGGTAAAGTGCTATCTCCGTAACTGTTTGTTTCCACTCTGTTTCACAGTTTAGAACACACTTAAGTTTTCTTCTGCCCTGGTAAATTGATTTTTGTACAACATGAGGGGATGTGTTCTGCTTCCAACCATAAATTTAAAGAAATAGTACACACATCTCCTTACACTAAGTAAAAATCAATTTTCTACCTGTAGGTGATGAAACTATTTCTCACACCTGCTGAGCAGACATATACCTCATAAGGCTTAAAGTCATAAACTGGTGCAATCCAGCAAGAGCAAAAATAAAATGTAATCTTTTTAAAGATATTATTTTACATGTGACTCAGGTGCTCCTTTCCAAAGGTTATCTATCGTTTTATTTACTGTTTTAATATTAAGCTTTCTCCTCTTCACTCTTGTATGCTCTGCTGTTATCAAGAGACTCGAGTCTTGGTAAAACCCCAAACCACATTACATCTGAAAAATGCAAAGGAGCTGTCTCTCCCCTTCCCCTGATGATAAAGGGCATTCTAGAAGAAGAGCTGCATTAACAGCTCAGATCTGAATCTGAGCACAACAGAAAGACAGCTGTTAATATTTGGCTATAGACTGCTGCAAAATTATCTTATTTGCAAAGCTTGCTATGTGATGAGGCAGATAAATGATAACACCATGACACAGGCAGAAAGCTTTATACTACACATATCTGGGTCTGGCTTCAAATATGATATTCAATATGCAGCTCTGAACATATATTCATAATCACTCACTCCAAGCAGTTCTGCACATGCAGCATTTTAATATGGGGAAAGCAGTACTAAACTATTTCCCTGTACAATGGTACAGAAACAAATATTTTAACATTCAAGTGGAATAAAGTATTCAGAAAAGAAATGGCTGGCAAAAAAAAATTGGCTTATTTCTGGCAAGTGCATTTCCAGGCAAATGAGAAAAACTTCTGCCTGTCAGTCAATCAATCAGGACATCGTGTATATTAAAGTGGTGATAATATGGCTTTCAAGATTAGGAAACGAGTGAACTACAAAGATGATACTCATTTTCCTTGAAAAATAAAAAAACCTCCAGCAAATAAGCACAAAATGTAACCATCTCTACAAGTTCAAAATGGAAAGAGCTGTTCAGAAACAGTATCTGATATGAATTTGGTCAGTATAATGAAGCAGAAATAAATAAAGCCCGATGAGAAGCAGAAATTAGGAACCACCTGTCTGATTTGGAGTAGTTTATTCTCATGGTTTCTTTTGTTAATTCCCTAATTAACATAACCATGCAAATACAAAATGAAGAAAGGAATAATTTCCTGCATAGACAGTCTCAATCAGAGTTTTTCAATTTTAACACCAAGAAATTGATAGTAAAGATGCATATTTAGCACTTTAACCATATCAGTGTCATTTTAAATTGAATGTCCTGCTTTTGGACAAAAGATAACACCATGCCAGCTACTAGAAAGAAAACTAAGTCTGTGTTGGATTTAGAAGATTGATAACACAGTGATGTTTCAGCTGTTGCTCAATAGTGCTTACCCCAAACCAAGGACTTTATTTTCACTTACCCTCACAGTGAGGAAAAGCACAAGAAGCTGGGAGGGAACACGGCCAGAAAAGCCAACCTGAAGAAGCCAGAGGATAATTCTGTGCATAGAGTGTTACCTGCTGGGCTTAAATCACAAAAATCAGGTAAGCACCCACCAAACGGACAGCTGCTACAAGTTCAGTGCCCAGAAAACAAAGCAATTTTGATTTAAATTCCTAAATTTGAGTTTGCTGTCGAGCATCCGTGTTGGCCGAATTTGGTCCATATTCACCTTGCTGCATGAAAAGCACAGGAGATACACTATCCCATAGTGTAATAATTATAATAATTATTATACGTTTATAATAATTATGTCCTCTGCCATGCTCTGGGGAGAAGTTACACACCAGCAGGGTGTTTAGGGGCAGACAGCTGCTCCCCATGCACCCTGCCAGTGTCCTGCAGGCAAAGACAAGGCACTCAAATGTGAGGAAGGAAGAGGAGGAGCAGGCTCTTATCCCACCTTCCTATGGGATGGTGACACAGGTCAGTCTCAGGGGTTTTTGTGATATTTACCTCACAGGCTACACTGTGCTCACTGGTGTAACATGAAGTCACTTGGCTCAGTGTGCTCGAAAAAGCAAATTACTCCAGTAGGATCTGTTGCCACGTGTGCTGCTCCTCTCTCTGTACTATTACATTACAAGAAAATTTTAATTGAAAGCTACCAAAAGTTCCTTTCAGTTTCACATAAACATTTTACAGTATTTGGGATCAGCTAGCTATATCTTCATCAATACAGATAAAAACACACTCCTCTTGATTCCCCAAGAGAGGATCACAGCTAATACGAGACAAAGATTATTCTAAATGGTGGCACAAACCCCAAAAGAAAACATGCCTTACAAATTAGTGCAGCAGTTTTTAATTTCTGCATTGTGCAGTCAAGCAGACACATTCTTGTCTGATGAAGAAGAATATAATCACCTAGGGGCATGTCAAAAATAACTGTTGCTTTTCCCTTCCTATCCTTTCTTGGGAGAGCAGAGTTTGGTGAGCCAATCAAGAAATTAAAACTGACATTTCACAAACTGATTGTCATGTTTTTTTTGTTTTGGGGGTTTTTTTGCCTATTTAGAGTATGTATGGCTATCAGGCAAATACACCGAGTATCTGACACAGCCTGCACAGCAGTATCTGATCTAATCCTGAAGAAAATTAATTCACTGAAAAAAATAAACCAAGAAATCTCAGGAGGTCATTGTGCTGTCTTACATCTTTTAGTGTGAACTGAATGCTTTAAAATCTGATATAAACAATTTCAGCTGCCTACATTTCATTTTAAAAAATTATACATTCATCAGATAAAAGAAATTTCAAGTTCATCATATTTCAAAATACATTCTGAGGTAGGGAAAGCAATAGAGTTATTTGGATTTTGGTGCATGGGTTTAATTTTCCTTTCTTAACTTTCACCCATTATCAAAAAAAGTACTTTGCAACCATTCCTTAATGTAGAACAGGATTTTCACACCCTCCTTAAACAAAATGGTCCTGAAAAAAATGAGTAATATTTTTTTCTTTACCCAGTATAGTACAGAGCAACAAAATTTGGGTATTTAAAATATTAATTTCCAAAGCAAATAGTACAGTTTGTTGCCTTAGTTGCACAATAGCTGTGTTTGCAGAGAGCTAAATTTGGTAGTCAGTTCCAGGAGTCTTGACACCTGTTTCAGATTTAAATAAATTACTTCAGGTTACTCTACTGCAACAGCTGAAAATCTGGTTATTTCTTAAGTTAATTTCCAGAACAGTCTGTGTAAGCAACCCAGCCTTGTCCTACAAATCCCTGAAATATGAGGAAGGAAGTGTTTGTACTACTAAATTTTAATCCTTGACACTAAGCCTTAGCATACATGCATTAATACTTCCATTATAAAGACTAACTATCGAGCTGACAAGGGTCTGATATAAATATTACTGTTTTTTCCATTACAAATTATATCTTCCCCAACAATACTGACAGACTTTCAAAAAATTTGTAGAGAACATTTCCAATACCTGCTTATTAGCATCTACACTCAAATTTCTGCTAGAAGGGACAGTTTTATAGATTTTGAACTCCTGTATTCATTCCACTGCATAGGAAAAAACCCACAACAGACCAGAAATTCCTGAATATTCAAAAAAATCTTCACAGATATTCATATTGATAAAAGTTAAGGGACTCATTGAACATCTCATGTTGGAAGAGACTCATATTACCAAGCCAAACTCTGTGTAAAGTTGAAGCAGAAAGTAAATCTCTTTTAAAACTGCAGTGAATGAAAGACTCTATCAGCCATTAAGGAGAAATGAAAAAATCTGAAAACTCAATTGTATCTTGGTACTGATACCCATCTTGGTAGGTATGTGTAGTTCCTATACCATCAGTTTGTGAAATTAGTAACTCCACGTGGCACTAGCAAATTTGCTGTGTTACACAGAAGTCCTATTGCTAAACACCAAATGAAAGATCACAGAATGGTTACATTTGGAAGTGACCACAGTGGACCCAACCTCCCTGCTCCAGCAGCAGAGCACAGGGCACAGGATTGTGTCCAGATGGTTCTGGGATACCCCCAGTGAGGGAGACTACACACTCCCTCTGGACAATGTGTTCCAGGGTGAGGTCACCTGCACGGTCAGTTCTTCCTCAAAGAAGTCAGAATTCATTGAGGTGCATGAGGCTTAGAGAATCAGTTATTCATTTCTCTCCTGTTACAGAAATATTACCATGATATTCCAATTCACTGAAGAAATATTTAAAGGTGCGTTTCTTGCCTTGCAAAAATTAGATGAAGTGCATGTGTTTGTACTGGTAGAAATGCAGTAGCTTGCCTCACTATTTTGTAAAACCACAAGTCACATAAGATTACCATAATTTTCCTTCTGACACAAACTCTAAATTCTCATATAACTAAATAGTTAATATTTGCTTTGTATTTCAAAAATCTGATTCACTGAGATGGTTTCTAAACACGGTAAATAATTTAAGATATTGCAAAGTCTGCATGTGGAAAGGTTCACATGAACCTTGAAAATTCTTTTGTTGCATTATTTAGTATAGTTATAAATGTCAGGTTACTGTTCATAGTGGTATGTCTATTTAGAAAGGCATTTTCAGAATAATGTTTGCAAAAGTTCATATTAGTATTCCTCTCAGTGCTGCTAAACCCAGTGTTGGTTCCTTTTTTTTTCTTTTTTAATTATTTTTTCAACATGACAGGTGCCTTTAAAAATGTTCCAGAACTGTACAATTGTTATTGCCATTGTCTGTCTGAGTTACACACGGAAGCTGTGATCAAGTAATAGCACTCCCTGCTGAGCTTTACACAGTACAGTTACAATTAAAACAAACAAACAACCAACCTCACCCCCATTAAAAAAAAAAAGCAAAAAACAAAAAACAAATCTTTCTGTTCTAAGGAGTTTTCTCTCAAAATGCAAGAAAAATAACATGAAGGCAGAGGACTTTAAGAAGATAAAAAAACCCCAAACGGACAATAAAACAATATATTTTTCAGGATATATCCAAGTGCCCAGAGGAAGATTTTGTTTTAATTAATGACAATGAAGATATGGAGCAAAAATAAGCCAGAACAATCACTTGGTATTAGTTTCAAAGTACTTGTCTTGTGTTTTCACACTGAAATCCTTTTTCCAGAGCTGGAAGTAATTACCACATAGATCACTTACAATCTCTGATCCTACAAGAAAACCTGGTTCGCTGAGAATGTCAGCTAAGCCACCATTAATTACATTGAAGTTTGGGTTAAAAAGTGGCAGATAGAGGATGTGTAGAGCTCCTCTACACATCCAAAACATTTGAGCTTTTATGGCATATATTTTTTTTGTTCAAGGGCAATTAGTCACAATGTAGTGAAACACGTTTTTATAAAGCAACAGATCAGAATAAATTAGTTAAAATTAAAATTCACTCCCAAGTGAATACCAGAATACCAAATATCATACCAGAGAAACTCATTGAGGAATAAACCATCAAAAATAACCAGCTATATATCATCTTATTGTCCACTTTCCCACGTTTTTCAGCACCACAACTTAAGTGTCTACCAACATGATGTTGTATGAAGCACCCAGAGAGAGAATACCTACCTGCAGTGCATAATGATTTTATAAAGATCTTTATCTTTTATAAAGATTTTTCCTAAGTTTACACTCAGTTGGCCCAAGGCACAGATTTAAATATTTCCTAAGATACATGCTTAATTGACCTACAGAAGTGAGAACAGGAAATGTCACAGAAGCATAAAAAAATTATCCAGATATCCAACACTGGCAATGTCACAACTTCCTTATCTTCCAAGAAAAAAAGGCTTTTCCTTACAGATGATACAGAAAGATTTCATCCAAATAAGAGAAAAAATTCTTATCATAATGGGGTGTTTTTAAACAAAGCAATTTGGAATCATTGCAACCAGAGTATTACTACAGCTTGGGATTTCAGAATGAATATAGTTGCTGTGCTTTTTTAAAAACTATATTTAAAATACAGTTGGCTCATGTTCTCATAGAAGAAGAAAAAAGACAGTCATATATTAGTCATGACAAACTTTTTTTGTTTCTAACATCTTTTCCATTCTAAAGCAAACTGAATAGATAGTTTGAAGCCTTAGATTTTCTCACTACAGATATTTATGAAAATCTAATTTTAGGCTTCAATTTGAAATTTTACCTGCTTTGTTTTTCCTACCATTATATTTCTTCATGGCAACTCATTAGAGCATGGTAATTTAATACAATCCATTTCTTTAATTTTATTCCTGCTATTTCAATAAGTAACAGCTGCTGTCAAATAGAACTGCAGGAATTTTCTCTTTTCTTTTGTCAAAGCATTTTCTATTTATTTGCTGCAACAAATCAAACTTCTTTAAAAACAAGAAGATATTTTCTTCATATGACCTACTAAAAATGTTTTGATCAAAAATACCTTCTCTTGATGACATTTTTTCCAAGGGGAGAGTTCTTAGCTATATAACTCAGAATTTACACATAGAATGCAAGGCACAGATGTCCTAGGAAATGTCTTTCAAAAATGTTCTGGTTCTGTTTGTTTTAATAAATGAAACAAAAATTTATCTAAATGACAAAAGGCAAAACTAAAAAATTTTAAAAAGGTTAACCATCCTTTTGCCTGGCTCAATCTGTGACTTGAGAGGCAATGAAGTTGCCATGTGATTTATCCCTATGATGTAGTTTGCACTATAAACCATGAATTGCTATCTACTGAAAAACATTGGAGAAGCAGCGAAGCTCCTAAAAGCAAAATTATTGCAAGTAGTAAATATGACACATGCAGTAAGACAAATAAAATGAGATAAGCCAAGTTCTAAAATACCAACACTGGATGTACCCTTTAGACATTTATAAATTTCAGCAAATGCAGTTCTGTCACCAATTCTACTCCAGAAGCCTGGGCAATGCTTTAGCAATTAATAAAAACATGAAATAATGTGTGCATAATGTGAACGAAAGCCTTTATTCCAACCAGACTCTGGGGGAGTTCACAAATATCACAGTCAAATCCTTTGTCAGAATTTATAATAAATATTGACTGCTTACTCTGATCTCCACTTCAGCAACATAGAACACTTACATATGTTTGCCCAATGATGTATTTCAAGTGTCCACTGGCCAGGATTTGATCTATAACACTTTAAGGATGTGTCAGACTCATACACTATCAGCTTATCTCAAAGCCATCTCAAACTTCCCCAGTATGAGCAGAATTCCCCACAAAGCCCAAAGCATGATGTTCCTTGAAGGTACTGCTCTGTGACTGAGAAAATTTACTTCTAAGTACTTATGAATGCTTTGCACTCTTGTTTTGGTATTTAAAAGCCTTCTCCTCCTCTTTGTCACTTTTTAACCCAACACTATCAGCACTTTTGACACCAGAAATCTGTAAAAAAAAAAATCTTCCTGCTGACACAAATTTGCCCTCTATTCTGACTACTTCTCTCTACAGAAGAAGTGAATATCACCTCCTCGTTCAAAAACTGGACTTATAAAAAATATTGTTCATTTTCTAACAAAAGATGATCACAGGAAGAAAAATTTAACAGGCAGACTGGATTAGAGTCATTTAAGTGAAGTCTCTGAAGAAAGGTGAAAGATTGAGATTACTCATAGAAGGACTTCTCTGAAGTCCAAATATTAAAGGATTCCTAACACTTAAGAGTATGAAAAACCAACTCATGGCATAAACATACAGAAAAGCCTTACCTGTTCTAATCTGTGTAGTATTGTCTGTCTTGGCTGAGAAAACACAAATATAGAAGTTGGAAAATCAGAAGTTTACTTGCCTTCATGTGCTAGTCCCAGAAAACACTAAAGATTAAAAACAGTAAAAGAAAATCTGATAAACAGCTTTGAACTGCTGATCTCAGCTTTTAAATATCGGAATTATTTATTCAGTCTTCCAGAAATCAAATTTCAAGAGCAAATGAAATAATAAAACAATGAACCATCTCATTCTATAGGCATACAGTAAAATATTTCTTCCAAAACAAAAACTTGCTTTTGCTGAATTCTTCTCAGTAACAAGCATCACCACTTTCAAAAGAGGGCCCCAAAAAAAGCAGGGTTTTGGTTGGGTTTTTTAAATTAGTTCTCCTGAAACAATTTAAACATTAAACAAGAAAAAGTCAGCTTTCTCTTAAAGATTTATCACATGCCAGAAGAGCATTTTAAATCTATATGGCATAGATTTTTTATTCAACTCCTGGTTTCCAACAGGACAGACTCCTTTACATTTTCAACTTCTATCTATCTTCTTTAAAAAAAAATCCTTATTTTTTTCCCTCAAGATGAAAGAAGTTTCTTCTACCCCTATCAACTTCAACAAGAAAAACAGCAAGTTCCCACAAAACTCATTAGTAATCTAAAAATGCTGGCAACCCAGGACCAAAGTACCTATAACAGAAAGCTAAGTTAACCATATTTTTCTATCTTCATACTTCTGTGTCTAAGTTATTCTTTGCTAAAACTGGAGATGAGAGAGACCTAGTCTCAGCAGAGCTCTAAAAGGCCTGGAAAATGGAAATTTCTATGGAATTGAACATTTCAAGGTACTTTTCTTGGAACTAAAAAGGAACTGGTTTGAGTTTTTCTGCTTCATTTCTCAATTTCTTTACCCCACCCCAGTGCTTTCGATTCTAAAAGGGAGAGAAGAGAAGAATCTTCAATGTCCTCATTTCTCTTCACCCTCTTTAATTTCATCTGTGACTTTAATTACATTTCTTCTCATAAGCTTGTCTTGACTTTATTTTATTTTTAAAGAGATAAGAGCTTGCAGCAAAGCTCCCTAAAAAATTCTTTCAGCTTGATTTTCAATGCACAAAGTCAGAAGCATATATTTAAAAATACAAAGAGTAGCTGATTATTAATTCCAGTTAAACTGAGAGAGAATCACTGATCAGAATTATATTAATTAATTTTATATAATCAGTGTTTTTCTACAAGGGCATCTTTGTGAAAACTTACTCTGTGAGACTTTGCTTAATGTCAAATCCTCACCTTTTGTGCTTGCACACTTTAAAGAATTGTTGGAAAAACACAGACAAAAGTAACAATTAAACTTCGGGTATATGCATGAGCTAAAAATGGAATTGCTTCCTTTAGATATTTAATTATTGCTTTAGATTTGTGAAGTAGGAAAAATGTTTATTAATCTATGTGCTAAGTTCCCTTTAAGGGGAATCATATTATCTGTACTGCACGATTCTAAAACACAATTCAGCACTTGACAGCTTTTGTTAAGCTTGGTTTTAATAATTGGACACAGAAGTGGCTTTTGGCCATTTGGATGAAACTATTCCAGTTTCATGGGGCTTTTGAAAGCAATCAAAGTTAAACAGATCACTCATTCTGCTGAGCCAGCTTGACAGTTTTGATAGCCCATTACAGTAGTTTATATTTTGTTTCTGAAAGATTTCAGTAGACATCTCGGAATTAGACCACCTTGGAATCTTGAGTTACAAGGGGCACTGACTTTGATCTCAGGTCATCATTTCTTAATGCAAATAACCCAAAGAGAGTGTTTTCATATTAACTGTGAATGTCTGCAGTACTATATTCTCACACAAGTTCTGTGAATTAACAAGAACACTTTGAATAAAAGCAAGCCACCAAGCCACCAATAGCCTCATGGAAAACAAAGTTGTTTGCATTTTATTACAGAGAAAGACAAATGCATATTGGAAATTCTCTCTGTTCTTTTCTCATTTGAACTGGTTATAGTGATGCACTACCACCAGACACAAAGTTATATCTAATAAACCTAGTCAGCAATTAGTTCTCTACGAGGGTACACAGAACCCAAAAATGTTCAATAACTACTCAGCTGTTTCTTGAACCATCAGCAAACAAAATCCCCATACTTTAAAATGTGCTACTAAATAAAATTTCTGTCAAATATGGACAGGAAAGGGGTTTTTTAGGTTCCCCAGAGGGAAGACTGACTGCCCTTTCTGTAGTCTTGGTTTCTTCAGGGTTCTGGGGGTTAGTTTTGGAAAGGATGAGAAGGGTGTTTTCTTTTTAAGTCTTTAACTTCCCCCAACCTCCCCACCTATATTTTTATTTAAATTAAGGAGGCACTAACATAACCCATGCATCCAGAAGTAAAAGTGACAATTCAATGATCCTTTCCCTCTCCTAAGCATAAGAACAGTATAAACCTTATTTTGTGAGAAACAGAAAAATTCTAAAAGGGCATATGCCACACCATCCTTCCCCATCTTTTCCTCTTTTCAATCAAAGTAAGTGAATGCTGCAGAAATCTTTATTAGAAGAGAATCTATTTCTTCCTACTTCAGGCCTTCCTCTACCAAGAGAAACACAGGTTGATTAATAGATCTTAAAACTTCTGCAAGGTCATACCTGAAGTCACTCACCTCATACCAATAAACACATAGCCCAGGGTTGATGAGGGCAGTGTGTTACCAAATTATGTCCTCCAAATATTAATGGTGTTATTACCAGCAGAGGATTACATGATTCTACCAGTAGCAACTCCTACTTCTCTTCACCAGCAAATTACAGAAATACCACTGTGGGTTTTTACTTTCTCTATTATAAATATAATGATCCTTGAGGCTCAATAAGCACTAGGGAATAAAGCTTTACCATACTCATAATCATACAGTCACTTTTCTCATTTATATATGACAATAAATAAAGCTCAGAGAAGATGAATCAGTTTCAGCCTATCATGAAAAATGTCTTGGCAGAACACGTTAATTATAGGGAAGAAGTAATAAAATGACAGCCCCAAACAATTAGACAGTAAGACAGTATCCATACCAAGAATAGGAGAGAGTCTGTCAGCATCCTTGGCAGATTTCTGGTGTGGATTACACCAATGATTCTATTTAAAAAAAAAAAAAAAAAAAAAAAAAAAAAAAAAAAAAGGAAAGNAAAAAAAAAAAAAAGTAGAGATGTCAAGGCATTTTCAGTTCTAAGTGGCTACAATTCAGGTGAATTTGAGAATGTGAGAAAGTGTGGATGTGACTTATTCTTCATTTTGATTTTCAATTCAGTATACAGTCCCTTGGGCATCAGTATTTTGTCCCAGTTGCAATGCATCTACAGCATGAAAGACACAAGTAAGCAAAGATGTTACAAATATTTGCAAAAAAAACCCCAAGGTTTTTGTGGTTGTGACAGTATGTGAAACAGAGAGCTGTCTTTTTTAAGTAAAATGCATCATTATAATGGTCAGAAAAGTTCAGGTAAGTAGACTCAGGTGTGCCTAAAATGTCTGATGTGGATTTTGCAGCAGTTTATCACCAGCAATAGAAACTGAAACTCACATAACAACAGAAGCTGAAGTTGGCAGGCACCTCTCATGATCATCTCATCTGACCACCCCTCTCAAACAGTCACTTAGACCAGGTTACTCAGGGACACATCCAGGCTGAGGTTTCAATACCACCAAGGATAGAGTCTCCACAAACACTCTGGCCAAGTTGCTGCAGTCCTTGACCAGAAAGAAGGGAAAAGAAAGTGTGGGGTTTTGCATGTATATAGATTTCCTGTTTTTCAGTTTGTGCCCATTGTCTCTTGCATATCACAAGATACACCGAGATGTTTGGCTCAGTACTCTTCACTCCTCTTGATCAAATTACAGATACTGACAAGATCCCTGCAAACCTTTTCTTCTCCAGGCTAACCATTTGCAGCTCCCAGCCTCTTCCCATAGATCTGATTCTCTTATCCCTTCAACTTTGTCCTACACTGGACTCAATCCAGTATCTCCATATTTCTTCTGTAGGGCCCAACCCTGGTGCCAGCACTCCAGATGCATTTCACCAGTTCTTTCTGGAGAAGAGGAATCAACTTCCTCCACCTGCTGGCAACACCCAATCCAGCCCAGGAGGCTGCTAAACCTTCTCTGTTACACAGGCACATTGCTGGCTCACGTGCACATGGGTGTCCACCAGGGACTCCAGGGTCTTTTCTGCAAAGCTACTTTTCAGCTAGATGCCAATGCAGGAGGTTATCCCTCCACAGCTACAGGACTCTGCATTTTCCTCAGTTTTATTTCAGGAGATTTCTGCCAGCCATTTCCCCATCTGCTGAAATCCCTGTATTGAATTCCACTTGACCTAGGCTTTGACAGACCTTCTTCACATTTCCCCCAGTCATGTCACCAAATTTCATAATGAAGTAACAGCACACATCACAACATGAACAGCAAAGATTTCCTGATAATTTTGCCTACTAATTTAAGTGCCTAAATCACCTGGTACCGTAAAAATTTCTTCACTCTAGCTATAGATCAACAAACTGTTCACCATCTTTTCAAGATCCTTTAAAAAACCACAAAACTGCAAAAAGAGTGGGATGTCCTAATTCTCCTTCCTAAGAAATTCTTTTACCCCTGCACAGAGAATTATTGTTACAGTTATTCTCTACCAAATCCTTCTTAACTAAAACCAGACACACATCTCAATACATGCAGTACAAACCTAACAAACCATGCCAGTTTTAAACTTTGACTAGGTATTTGAAAGCTTTTGATTAATCACTGGAAAACAGCATCAGTGGAGAACAATGATTTTAAAAATAAGGAGGTTAAATGCTGAATTTTAAAATAATCTTGTTGTATTTTTTTAGTCCAATCCATTTCTAATTTTATGGCATTTATAATATAATAGAGGTTAGTTATCTAGTCTTATTAGCATAATAAAGAACTAGAACCTGTAGCAGTCAGGAAACTAAATTACTGCTTTTACATTTAAGTATTACAAATTGTATTGACAAATACATTGACCTTTATATTATGTTATGCTTAGAGGTTAGAAAAATGCATTATTGTTCATTTTATTTTCTTTCTGGACAAAGTTTGCTCTCAAAGGCCTGTTGAAGGATAAAAGATTGATATAAATGGGGAGGAGAGAATAAATTATTAATATTGTGGGATAATTTACACAGCAAGTCTTCCATAAGGTCTAAACTACACATTCCTCTGGGAACAAACCAAGAATGCAAGTGGGGAAAAACAAAACCTCTTTTGACTTTCTGGTGACATTCATCTGAAAATGACATCTGGGGTACTGTTATTTTTTAAGCTTTATGTTGTACTGACCACAGTCATAATTCATCTCTTTTGGGTTTTAGATACATATTTGTTCATTTATTTCATAAAAATTATATATAAATTTCCCACGGCTTGTTTTCAGAGAGTTTAAAATAGAAACTGGAAGACCCACCAACTTTGCATGACATTTCAGAGGTGTGCAAGACACAGAAATGCCCAGCCATGTTAGGGTCTCTAAATCAGAGTTTATTGCCTTGCCTCTTCTGACATTAACATACCAGAATAGAATAGCTCTATTGGAAGAGACCTACAACTATCATCTAGTCTGGGGCAGTTCAGGGAGTAACAATATCCGTAACAAAAATTACAATCTTCACATTATATTCAAAATAATATTTAAATTCATTTTAATATATCGCAAGGCATGTTTGAAAATGCTAATGATTCACCAAGTCCAACCAGAATCTTGGTAACTCACTCTCAAATATGGAAGGCATCAGGACAAATCTGTCATTAGAGAAAATAAAACAACAACAAAAGTGGTTTAGTCATTAGGATGGAGGGAAAATCCATCTTACTTCTGGTTCAGTTTAGGTACTTCTCTCACCTTTTTCTCTTCATATTCCAGAGACCCATTCAGAACCACAAAGCAATATGAAGAATCACAACGCTGAGGTGGGGTTTTTTTTGGTTTTGGGGTGCTTTTTGGGGGAGTTGCAACGCTTCTTCAAAAAAGGGTGAGCTGCACATAGTACAGAAAACCCCTTCCTTTTCAATCTTGTTTCAACACACTGTGTTGGAACTGGCAGTGGTATCTATACTCAAAAACACGGGGGCAAAACTGATGGAATTCCTGTCTTGGGGGGGGGGGGGGGGGGGGGGGGGGGGTCATTCGCACG